>VZQC01014125.1:1689221-1851636 GCA_009823505.1 Rhizomys pruinosus | reverse complement strand
AAAAAAAAAAAAAAAAAAAAACAAAAGGATCAAGGTTAGGTTCCAGGCATTCACACTGACCAACTGCCTGTAACTCTAGTTCCAGGGGATCTAACACCCTCTTCTGGCCTTTGTGGGTACTATGTTCCTGCATATAATCCCCCAACATACAAAAAAATCTTTAAAATGTAGTATATATATGCATTGAGATTTTAGTCATGAAGAAGTAATGCCTCTTACAGGAAAATGAATGCAACTAGAGATAATCATATAAATTAAACTCAGAAAGGCAGACATGTTTCCTCTACTTTGGTTCTTGGACTTTATATCGATACACAAAATCAAGTATGTATGCATGACATGAGAGTAGATGTAAAACTGTACAGGAAGACAAAGGGGACTAGCAGAAACAGGGATGGAGGGAGAAGAGTGGGGAAGGATGGGGACACGTGCTTAACACATCTAGACATATCTACATGTATGAAAGCTTAAAATCAATCGATAAATAAGAAAGGTGGTCTAGGCATGGTGGCTCATGTCTTTAATCCCAGCACTTCGGAGGCAGAGGCATGCAGATCTCTGTGAGTTCAACGCCAGCCTGGTCTACAGAGCAAGTTCCAAGCCAGCTGGAGTTACAGGGAGAACCTGTCTTGACAGATGGATGGATGAATGGATGGATGGATGGATGGAGACAGATGGACAGACAGACAGACAGATAGAAAGATAAAATAAAACTGGGGTTGCTGATCCAATGGACACAGGTGTCCTTTTCTGCCTGTATTAGTCAGGGTTCTCTAAAGAAACAGAAGCAACAGGATGAATATATAACTATATACGATTTATTGATTTGCTCATGTGTCAGAGTTCAAGGAGTCCAACAGTAGCCGCGCTGCACTGGAGAGGCTGAGAATCCAGGGAACTGCTCATTCCGCAAGGCTGGATGTCTCAGTAGTCCCAATCTGGTGCTGAAGGCCCAATGGATTCCAGGAGATCTGCTGGTCTCAGTACATGCTGGGATTCAAAGGGTTGATCACAGCAGCAAGACAAACTCAGCAATGAGAAAGAGGCAAGCCGCAGGAAAAAAGGGACCAGCTCCCTCTGCCATGGCCTTTAATACTGCCTACCAGCAGAAGGTAACACCCACATTTGGGGTGGGCCATCCGGGTTGAGGTAGTCCAATACGAAGATCCTTTTTCTCTTATTTGTTCCTTAGTCCAGTCAAGTTGACACCCAGGATTAACCATCACAAGTCCACCCCTTGTCAACTTGACACCCAATAAATAGCCTCTCCTTATGTTATGCTTAAATGTCAATTGCCAACAATGGCAAGGTCATAATTCCACCTAACATGTTATAAGTGTCTCATGTGCAATAGCAAAGCATTATATCTTAGAGTAGGTGGTAATGTCCTTGAGGAACACTTAGTCCTTCAGTATCTAATAACCTAAATATGACAACACTTAACACTTATCTCAGTTGCACATTCAAAAGGGAACAACACAAGTATCTGCTTAATATACGTATATATATGAACAAGCACATTCTTAACCAAATAGGACAAAAGTTAATATCTATTATAATCCACGTTTCTGCAACTGGTCCCGTGGCTTCAGCTGATATTTATGACTACCTTCTTCTACTACCCATTCTGTATTTCCTCCACCATCAGCAAGCACCTCTGCAGGTCTTGGCTCTTTCCCTGGAGGAGTGACCCATACCTTCATCCCTGAAGGGTCTGGGCCATTTATTGTCCTGTCTGGTTTGGGTTGTTGGAGTTTCCCATTGACCTTAATCATAGGACATGGTAGCACCAGAAGGCGCCCTACAGCATCTCCTGCCTTCCAGACATAATCTTCCTTGCCCCCATTGTGGAGAAAAAGTCCAATTTCCCCATGGTAGTCTGGATCAATCACTCCTCCTACTACTGTTATTCCTTCCTTAGCCTGTTGGCTTAAAGGCAGTAGAAGCCCGAAGTGGCCAGGGGGAAGTCTTAGCTTCCAGTTCAATGGAACGTTTGCTGTATCTCCTGGCAAAAGCACTCCCCCCATTGGAGCCAAAACATCTAGACCAGCAGAATGCAAGGTCGTGGGTACAGGAAGCAAAAATTTTCCTACTGGGTCACTAGGGGTGATAGTGAGTGGAATCATTCCCACTTCCACCCCTTGGTTCCTGGACCCATGAATTCTGGCTATAGGAGAAACAGTACCATATAGTGGACGCTGATTCAAAGCATATACTGCTTGCTGGAGAACCTTGCCCCAGCCCTCCAGGGTATTGCTACCTAATTGGCGCTGTAACTGTGTCTTCAAGAGGCCATTCCATCGTTCTATCAAGCCAGCTGCTTCTGGGTGGTGGGGAACATGGTAAGACCAGTGGATACCATGACCATGGGCCCACAGTCGCACTTCTTTGGCTGTGAAGTGAGTTCCTTGGTCAGAAGCAATGCTGTGAGGAATACCATGACGGTGGATAAGGCATTCCGTAAGTCCCTGGATGGTAGTTTTGGCAGAAGCATTACGTGCAGGAAAGGCAAATCCATAACCAGAATAAGTATCTATTCCTGTAAGAACAAAACGCTGTCCCCTCCATGATGGAAGTGGTCCAATGTAGTCAACCTGCCACCAGGTTGCTGGCTGGTCACCCCGGGGAATAGCACCATATCGGGGGCTCAATGTTGGTCTCTGCTGTTGGCAAATCTGGCACTCGGCAGCAGCTGTAGCCAGATCAGCCTTAGTGAGTGGGAGTCCATGCTGTTGAGCCCATGCATAACCTCCATCTCTGCCACCATGACCACTTTGTTCATGGGCCCATTGAGCAACAACAGGGATAGCTGGAGAAAGAGGCTGACAATCCACAGAACGAGTCATCCGATCTACTTGATTATTAAACTCATCCTCTGCTGAGATCACCTTTTGATGAGCATTTACATGAGACACAAGTATCTTCACATCCTTTGACCATTCAGAGAGCTCTATCCACATACTTCTTCCCCAAATGTCTTTCTCACCAATTTTCCAGTCATGCTCCTTCCAAGTCCCTGACCATCCAGCCAAACCATTGGCTACAGCCCATGAATCAGTATATAATCGAACCTCTGGCCATTTCTCCTTCCAGGCAAAATGCACAACCATGTGCACTGCCCGAAGTTCTGCCCACTGTGAAGACTTTCCTTCACCAGTGTCCTTTAGGGTTGTTTCAGAAATTGGCTGTAATGCTGCAGCTGTCCACCTCTGGGTGGTGCCTGCATAGCGTGCAGAACCATCAGTAAACCAGGCCCTAGTCTTCTCTTCCTCAGTCAACTGATCATAGGGCAAACCCCATGAAGCCATAGGTGCATGCTTAAGCCCAGGAGACATTGTAACAGGAGTGGGAACCATAGGCATTTGGGCAACTTCTTCATGTAGCTTGCTTGTGCCCTCAGGGCCTGCCCGGGCCCTGTCCCGTATGTACCACTTCCATTTGACAATGGACTGTTGCTGTGCACGTCCTACTTTATGGTCTGGTGGGTCAGATAACACCCAGCTCATGATGGGCAGCTCAGGTCGCATGGTGACTTGGTGGCCCATTGTCAAACGTTCAGTTTCCACTAAGGCCCAATAGCAGGCTAAGAGCTGTCTCTCAAAAGGAGAATAGTTGTTTGCAGATGAAGGTAGAGCCTTGCTCCAAAATCCCAAGGGCCTCCGCTGTGATTCCCCTATGGGAGCCTGCCACAGACTCCAGACAGCATCTCTATCTGCCACTGATACCTCAAGCACCATTGGGTCTGCTGGATCATATGGCCCTAGGGGCAGAGCAGCCTGCACCGCAGCCTGGACCTGTTGAAGAGCCTTTTCCTGTTCCAAGCCCCACTCAAAGTTTGCTGCCTTACGAGTCACCTGATATATGGGTCGTAGTAACACACCCAGATGAGGAATGTGCTGCCTCCAGAATCCAAAAAGACCCACCAGACGTTGTGCTTCTTTCTTGGTGGAGGGAGGGGCCAGGTGCAACAACTTATTCTTTACCTTAGAAGGAATGTCTCTGCATGCTCCACACCACTGAACTCCTAGAAACTTCACCGAGGTAGATGGCCCTTGAATTTTAGTTGGATTTATTTCCCATCCTCTCATGCGCATATGCTTTACCAACAAGTCTAGGCTAGCTGCTACCTCCTGTTCACTGGGTCCAATCAACATAACATCATCAATATAGTGGACCAGTGTGATATTTTGTGGAAGAGTCAGGCGATCAAGATCCCTTCTAACTAAGTTATGGCACAACGCTGGAGAGTTAACATACCCCTGAGGTAAGACAGTAAAGGTATACTGTTGGCCTTGCCAGCTGAAAGCAAATTGCTTCTGGTGGTCCTTATGAACCGGTATTGAGAAAAAAGCATTGGCCAGATCAATAGCTGCATACCAGGTACCAGGAGACATATTAATCTGCTCGAGTAAGGACACCACATCTGGTACAGCGGCTGCAATTGGTGTCACTACTTGGTTGAGTTTTCGATAGTCAACTGTCATTCTCCATGATCCATCTGTCTTTTGCACAGGCCAAATTGGAGAGTTAAATGGAGATGTGGTAGGAATCACCACCCCTGCATCTTTCAAATCCTTGATAGTGGCATTAATCTCCGCAATCCCTCCAGGGATACGATACTGTTTTTGGTTCACTATTTTCCCTGGTAGAGGCAACACCAATGGTTTCCATTTGGCCTTTCCAACCATAATAGCCCTCACTCCACAGATCAGGGAACCAATGTGGGGATTCTGCCAATTTCTAATTATATCTATCCCAATTATACATTCTGGGACTGGGGAAATAACTACGGGATGCGTTCTGGGACCCACTGGGCCCACCGTGAGTCGGACTTCAGCCAAAACTCCATTTATCACCTGACCTCCATAGGCCCCTACTTTAACCGGAGGGCCACAATGCTTTTTAGGGTCTCCTGGGATCAGTGTCAACTCAGAACCAGTATCCAATAGGCCTCGAAAAGTCTGATTATTTCCTTTTCCCCAGTGTACAGTTACCCTAGTAAAAGGCCTCAGGTCCCTCTGGGGAAGGACAGGAGGAAGGCAAACAGCATAACTCTTTGGTATTGTGACAAGGTCCTTCCTCACTGGAACCCGGCCACCCCTTCATTCAAGGGGTTCTGGGTCTGTGAACTGTCTCAAGTCTGGAAACCGGTCAACTGGGCGGGATTCGCTACTCCTAAAATCAAATGTTGACTTCCTGTCATTCGTTCTAGAGCTTTTCTGCTTATACAGATCAAATAAAAACTTAGTAGGCTTCTTATGTATTTGGTTCCTGGGAACACCATGATTAATTAGCCAGTTCCAAAGATCATTTCGGGTCATGCCATTATAGGTATTGTTTTGCCTTTGCCACCCATTATGATAATTACTGTAACTACGCTCATCTGGCCTTCTGCGATTCAGTGCTGCCACCTGACGCCTACCCTGAGGTCCTGTTAGACCTACTACGTGTACATTTAATTTATGCAAACGAGCCACAACTTCTCTAACTGTAAGATCTGGCATAAGAAATAGAGCAAAAACAAAGCTCTTCAAATGTTCTGGTGTCTCTCTCAGTACTTTCCATCTTATAAATTCAGTGAGTGGCATGTCCTCTGGGTCCTCATATTGTGGAGAATGTGGTTTTACACTTCGAATCCACTCGAGCATGCCCATCTGCCTGACCCTCACAATCCCTTCATCAATACTAAGCCAAGGAATATCAGGCATCTCTAACTCGCTGTTAGTAGGCCATGTTTTAATAAATACATCAGCCAACCATTCAAATAAACTTTTAACACCTTTTTTAACTGCTCGAGCTTCCATGTTAAACCTAGAATCTCTACTCAGTGGGCTCATATCGATAAACTCAGTATGATCCAATTTTATATTCCTTCCACCATTATCCCACACCCTTAAAATCCATTCCCACACATATTCCTTAGGCTTCTGCCGGAATGAATCAGCAAACTCATTAATTTCTTTAGTAGTATATCGCACCTCCTCGTGGACCACACTTTCTATCTCACCTTGAGGGGCTTGCTTAGACTTCAATCTGGTTATAGGTCTAGAGGCAACAATTGTTGGGCCCTGAGGGACATCAGCTCCCACTGGGAGGGGGGGATTAATTTCCTCAGGCAAGGGTGGGGAGGAGGGATCTGCAGGGTGTGGATTCTCTGCTGAGGGTGGGGAGATTAATTCCTCAGATAAAGAAAATCCCTCAGAATCCGAGGGTTCAAAATCCTCATCATCATAGTTCTCCCACACATCTCCATCCCAAGTTTCAGGGTTCCACCCTTTCCCCACCAGTGCTCTCACTTTGACTGCTGACACTCTTCGTGGCTGGGAATTAAATTTGCGTTGTAAATCAGCCAAATGTATAATAAGGGCTCCAGCTTGATTTTCTGCTGCTTTAGCTCTTTGGCTGCTGGAGAGGAGATGCTCTTCCAGAGCACACTTGGAAACTTTTAAACTGTCGTTTCGAATCTGCAGCTGGTCATTTTTATCACTGAGCTCCTTATTTTCCTCTATCACTTTATCCAGAGATGGCTAGGAGCAACCAGGCAACATCATTATTTTCCTTATTTTTCCACAATTTCTCAAACATTTTATATATAGAGTCGCTAAATTCCTTGCTCCTCACAAGAGGCGAGTTATGTGAGTCAAATGGATCTATCTTCATAATTACATCAAATAGTCTGCACCAAGGATTATCATTCCTCTTCATGCCAACAAAAATTGGTACCAGAAGAGTGGGGCACTGTTGTGACAGACCTGACCTTGGTGTTTTGGGGAAGGATTATGGAAGCGTTTGGAACTTTGTGCTAGAAAAATCATTGAATGCCTATAGATCGGTGCTGTGGAACTTGGAACAGTTTTGCTGAAAGAGTTGTAGAGGATGGAGGCCTGGCTTGTGACGTTTCTAGTTTCAAAGGGAAGCAGAGATCATCAGGACTGTTTAATCTGTGGGTTCTTGTCAGGTGGGGCTGAAGGATCAGCTATAAGTAACAAGAGACCAGAACCTGAAGTGAAATCTTTGTTGTACTGGGACAATGATGCTGGTTAGCTGGGGCTAAAAAATCAGCTATAAGTAACAAGAGACCAGCATCACTGTGGTGAAATCTTCTGGGAAGAATTTCTTCAGGGTCAGCACACAGAAGCTCTGTTCCAGAAGTGGCCCGAGCCTCCATGTAAAGCCAGAAGTAGGACTTGGTAGCGTTTAAGAGTCTCCTATATGGTTCTGGTGTTGAAATTTGAGGGGGTCACAGAGAGCAGCCAAGGCTTGGCACTGTAAGAGGTCAGGAAAGACCATTGGTGGAAGTGCACCTCGGTTGCAGTGAAGACCCCAGGATTGCAGGGGTCACGGAGAGAAGCTGAGGCTTTGCACCAGGACAGGTCAGAAGAGACCATTGGTGAAGATGGTGCCTCAGTTTCAGTGGCAACCCCAGCTTTTTGAAGATGCCAGGACCATGGGACGACCACCAAGAGCAGCGGCAGGTGTGGAATGGAATTGGCCTGGGCCTTCAAGATGAGCTAGCTGTGTGTGCCACATACGGCAGAGTCGGAGAAGGGGAGCTGCTGAAACCCTTTGGAGCCCAGAAGATCATGAGTGAATCCCAGGTGTCCAGCCTTGAGCTACTTGCTGGACTTAGGTTTTGTTTCAGAGTGCCTGATTTTTCCCTTTGAAATAAGACAGTACTTGTTTTGGATTTTACAGCAGCCCACAGTTAAGAGACTTTTAATAGACTGTGAACTTTTTAGTGTTTGGACATTTTAAGGACTGTGGGGCTTTTAAGGTTGTTCTGTCTTAGGTTGTGATTAATGATAACATCATACTTTGGGGATAAGAACTGGAAAGATGGTGGTTTAATAGTGATGTGTTTTGTGTGTCAGGTTCACAAGGGGTCAATTGTGCTGGATAGCTTTAGTGTCAACTTGACACACCTGGGTTGACAGCCTCAATTGGGGAATTGGCTCCATTGGATTGGCCTGTGGCCACATCTGTGGAGTATTGTCTTGATTGTCGGGCCGTGTAGGGGGGCCCAGCCCACAGTGGGTGGTGCCACCCTGGGCAGGTTGTTGTGTACTGTATAAGAAGGCAGGCTGGGCATGAGCCAGGGGAGCAGCCAGTGAACAGCATTCCTCCATGGCCTGTGCTTCAGCTCCTGCCTCCAGGTTCCTGCCCTGAGTTCCTGCCTTGGGCTCCCTAAGTGATGAACTGTGACCCAGGAGATGTAAGCTGAATAAACACTTTCCTCCCCAAGTTGGTGTTGGTCAGATCGTTTTGTCACAGCAACGGAAGACAAACTAGCACACTGCCCTAGTGTATTAGTGTACCAAGTGCTTAGATTGTGTCCCAGTCTCTTGCACCTCTCAGCTTTCCATCTTCACTGTTGCTGCAGTGGTTCTGATTTTCCACCTGTGTGGTCCTCCCCTTCCTCTCTGCTTGCGATGTATTTTTCCAGCTTACCTTCACTGTGTCCCTAGAGCCATCTTCACTATTCAAATGACAGCACTCATTAACAAAAATGTGACAACATAGCCCAAACACCTTAACATAGTTTCTAGAGTTATCCAGACCCTTATCTCAACCTGGTGTAATGCCAGGCGAGCAAGGACTTCAGGTCTACATTAGGGTTTGGGCTTGTCTCTTATAAGCTTTGTGACTTTGGGGCAACCACTCAGGCTTCCTGAGCTGTCTCCATCTGTGAGTAAAGATATATAACAGCTCCAGAAGCTGTTAGATGACCTCAAATACGTTATATGAGAGGAAGCTTAGTCAGAACCAGGCACACACTAACTGGTAACACTACTACAGGCCACCTGTTACAACTGCCCTCTGCCTTATTGGCCTCAAATCTGCCCCATGATTGGAAAAGATAACATAAGCTCTCAGCCCTTTTGGGCTGCCTACATATACCACACCCTTAGCCTCAGATGTGCTTTCTGGCCTTCTCCAATGAAATCCTATCTAGGGCTTGGAGGCCCAGTTCAAATGTCTATGCTTCCAGGAAGTCTTCCTTTCATTCTTTGATCAAAAATTCATCATGTACCCTTTGTGTCTTCCCAGTACACTGCTTGCAAGTTTATTTTCCTACTTGTCTGTTTTATTATTTATTTACACTTGTTATTGGCACTGAACTCTTTAAGTTTCTCCAAAGCAACAAGCACACTTTTCTTCTTTTGATTCTCAGCAACTCACATCTTGTACCGAGGGATGGCATAAATGTCTACTGGTACAGTAAACTTTTACTAAAGCAAACTATCAATTACTTATTTCAACTTTTAAAATAATTTGTAGAAAATATCTAAAAAAATACTTATTTTAATTTTAACAATACATAAAATAACAGAGCAAAGACTAAAAACTGTACTCTATTAATATTTAAGACTCAACATATAGAACACAGTATTTCTTTAAAATTGCCAAAATGGGGCTGGAGCGACTGGCCTAGCGGTTAAGAGCGCCGACCGCTCTTGCAGAGGACCCGGGTTCGATCCCCAGCACCCACATGGCGGCCGAGAGCCGTCTGAAACTCCAATTCCAGGAGAACTCCAGTTCCAGGGGAGTCCGACGCCCTCTTCTGACCTCCGCGGCATTGCACGTCACGGGTGCACAGACTTGCATGCAAACAATACATTCATACACATACGGAAATAAATAAAATTAAAAAAATAAATAAATAAATAAAATTGCCAAAATGGCCTTTTATTTTTGAGACAGGGTCTCCCTTTAGTCCCAGCTGTCCTGGAATTCGCTCTATAGACCAGGCTGGCCTTGAACTCACCAAGGGGCCTGCCTCTGCCTCCCAAGTGCTAGGATCAAAGGCGTGCGCCACCACGCCCAGCATGTTATCTCTTAAGTAATGAGATTATAAGCAATTTTTATTTTGGCCTCTATATTAATTGAATTTCTTATAATAGACATTTTATACCCGTAGAAGTAATTCATAAAAGATCTAGTTAAAGCTCAATCTGTTAGACACAGAGTTTGTCAGCAAAGCAGAGGCCTCTTAATTCACAATACCTCAGTGCCAACATGGTGAAAAACCATGGAACTGAAGCTGCAAGCATGGACAAAAATTGGCCACACAGCAAGACCTGGTATCAAAACACCAGTGAAACAAAACAAAATGAAACGAAACAAAACAAAACTCTCTACCACACTGGCAAGGGTACAGCAGGTCCTTTTCTGCTCAAATATTTAGAAACTGCTCCCTGCCCCCAACTTGTGGCTTATAGATCTGTGGACTAGCCCACAGTTTGAGGATGAACAGGCCAAAGCAGGGGCTTCACTATAATGTGAAGAAAACTTAAAAGTCTGATGAGGCCCGTTGGCAGTGACTGGACCATGGGCTGGAGGGATCTCAGGCCATTCAGTGTATACCAGACAGGGCTGTCTGTGGCACTCCCTGGCTAAGCCCTCTAATAAGTAGGGTAGGGTCACTAAAGGAAGCTGGCAGGTGGTGAGGACAGGGATAAGGAAGACATGTAGAGAGGAGGGACAGAGAGAGCAGCCCTAGAAGACAGTGCCATCCATCAAAGTGAGCAAAGAAAAGAGGAAACCAAGGAAAGCATAGAACAGGCAGATCACCACATGGGAAGGAAGAGAGTCCTCCCTCCCTCCCTCCCTCCCTCTCCTTTGTATTCCTGTCCATCTCTTCCAAATTCATCCCTTGATTTTCATGCTTCCCCACTTCTCAGTCTTGTTCCCACTTTCTACACTTAAAAACTATTATTTGTCCACTCCTCTGGTCAAATGCGTTCCTTGTTTGAGACTTCAGTAAGCAAGAACCCAGAAACCTATCTATCAAGGATGGTCCATGGTAGCCAACCTGGTTTCAAGGCCTTCCCAATGAGATCTGGACTGATCTGGCTACAGATGTGAGGGGCACAGGTCAGGGAAGCAGCTGCACACCTGTCTTCTGTTCTTGGCCATCCTTGTCCTCACCTGTACCACCTTCCCGTACAAAAAAGGATTTGCAAAAGATACACTGTCTTCAGTTATAAGTCACCCACATGAAGATCCTAAGATGAGAATTAATCACCTGATAATCTCAGTCACCTTCCTTTTCTGGTGAATTTCTGCAAGGTTACTTTAAAGCTAGCTCCAGGATTGGAGCGCTTTCAAAGGAAATCTATAGGACAACTCGAACATAAGAGTTTAGCTACAGTCACGAGGCCTTGGGGTAACAATGCACTGTTTCTATAGTGCATCATCTCAGGTTGCAGAAGGCCAATTTAATGTGCCAAGAAGAAGCTCATGACACATTTCTGGATTATTTATAGATCTGAAGAAAATTACATGTGTTATTTTTTTTCCCAAGTAGACACAAAAGTTGAACGGAGTTAAGTGATTTATGCTTATGCATGCTAAGCGGGGGCAACCACAGAGGCTCAGGACTCAGCAGCTAAATGGGAGAAGTATATCAAAACTCAGCTTTTGGAGATGATTACTTAAAAAATAAAAAACCCACTAACACTGTATCTGGAAATGTGTTCACTCTCCAGTTAGAGTATGTTATTTTACACCTCATTAAACAATATGATAATCTGTCTACAATTGCCAAAAGCTGTTCTCCCTAACGTGAAAACTAAAATGTGCTCACAGACGGCTCTGCTCAGTTTAATTTCCTCCCATGTAAAACATTTTCTTAGAAAACTTTCCAAGAAATGGAAAGGGAATCACTTGTTAAGAAAACAAATATACTATGAAACAAGTAACAAGCTGCTGGGACCACTGGGGTGGGGCTGCTTTGTCCTTTGTACCCTCAGACAGGCAACCTTTTAGAGTGTTGGCCAACTGCTACCTGTAAGAATGGGGTGAGTGGATGATTTTTCACTCTTTGCAACTCTTCTGCAGCTCAAGAATCCTAACAAAGCTAAGAATGAAACAGAATCGGCAGGACTCTGAATAAACTAGTTAGTAGTACCAAGGGTTAAAAAGGGTTGGGCGGTGCGTGATGCCAGGTGGTAAATCACTGTTTTAGCCCCTGCATGAAGCCACTTTGTTCATTTAGCACCACAGTTTGTACTAAAAGAACTCTAAAGCCATCTTAAGGAGATTACATTATCATAGTGTACTGACTTCCCATTTTATCACATTTCTAAGATCTCTTTACTTTTCTGCAATAACACTAATCCACAAGAGGTAGCTTATGCAATGACTAAGAGGGTGGATCCTGGAGCCAAATTTCCTGGGTTTGAATCATGAACATGACCGTGTGGAAAACATCCTTTAAGAGAGTTGGTATTGGGACAAACTCCCCTCCCTGATAGGTCATCCAATCCCAAGTGATCAGCCTGAAATGTGCATACATAAGCACTACTAAATGGACTCAGCAGATAATATGTATTTTTTATACATATATGTGTATATATATATATGTGTGTGTGTGTGTGCGTAAAGATGTATACATATGTGAAAATAAGAATCAAAGAAGAGGTCACAAAACTGAGGAAGTGTGAGGGGTGTGGGAAGAGTTGGAAGGAAGAGAGGGGCAGAAATGAACTGTACTTGTGTATGAAAGTTGTTTTGGTTTTTTTTTTTTTTTTTTTTCTTTTTTGGGTAGGTTTGAGACAGGGTTTTTCTCTTTAGTCCCCAGTGGCTGGAGCGATAATATAAGACCAGGCTGGCTTTGAACTCACAGAGAGCAACGAGATCCACCGGAACTCGGCCTCAGCCTGACGCCGAGCACTAGGAATTAAAGGCGTACGCCACCACACCCACTGAAAGATTTTTAAAAGAAATTTTAATTTCCATTTAGAAAAAAAAAGCCTTGGCATCCTCCTCTCTATAAAATAGAAAACATACCATCCATCTACCCCACAGCAGCATCAACAGAGCTGGCTAAACAGACATGCTCAAAGAAAGCCAACACCTGTGACTGATTAATTAAAAAAGTTGCTGATACTGCTGGGCTGGTGGTGTATGTGTATAATTATAGCACTTGGGTGATTCCAGTTTGAGGTTCATCTGGGCTAGATAGTAAAACCCTACTACAAAACAAACAAACAAACCCCTTTATGAATAGAACAGGATGAAAGCCAAAATAAATCCATTCATATATTTAAGCGACAACTATGTGGAGCGTTGAACTCAAAGAATCCACAATAGGAAACGGCAGTCATAGCAGTAACTGATGTTGGAAAGAGTGGATATTGCATGGAGAAGATACAAGTGGGAACCTTCCAGTCGTGTTACAAACCGTCAACTGAAAATGGGACAAAGAACTAATATAACGAATTCCTGGACACCATTTCCACATGTGGATTTCTGGTTGCAGCGAGAGGACAAGCAAACACTAGAGAACCTTTCTACTTCACCTTTGGACGAGCCGCCCCCCCCACCCCATTTGGCAAAAAAAAAAAAAAAAAAAAAAATTAATATAAGACCAGAAACTATAAACTTGCCAAAAGAAAACAATTTTACTTTAAACATTTTTAATTTTTATTTATTTGTGTGTGTATATATGTACGTACACACACACACACACACACACACATATGTATACTTATTTGTGAGTGTGGATGCCTACCTACAAAGGCCAGAAGAGGGTACTGGATCCCCTGAAACTGGAGTTATATATGAGCTGCTAGACAGGGGTGCTGGGAACTAAGCCTGGGTCCTTACAAGAGCAGCGGGTACTCTTTAACTGCTGAGCCATCTAGTACCCTTACTATCTTTTATTCTGTTGAGATAGGATATTACTCTGTGTATAGCTCAGGCTGGCCTAAACTCACGGCGATCCTTCTGTCTGAGCCTCCTGAGTATTTGGATTACAGTTGTAAGCCATCGTGACTGGCTAAAGGCCACAACTTTAGTCCAGGTAATAATTTCCTAGATATGAGACAGTTAACAAAAGTACATAGACAAACAGAATGGTATCAGATTAAGAAGCTTCTTAATGCAAACAATTTAACAGCAAGAAAACAACAACAATGCCCCCCACCACCACTCACCATTTAAAAAAATGAACAATTTCTGGAAAGTATAGAGATTCCTCAAAAAACTAAAAAACAGAACTATCCAAAGGTGGCAGGAATTCCACTCCTAGGTATATATCAAAACAAGATTAAATGAATTTGCATACCCATGTTTACCACAGCACCTTTTCACAAGAGCCAAAGATGGCCACATGACCTCTGGTGGATGAACAAATAAAACCTGGTGTCTGGGCCCAGTGGCACAGGCCTGTCATCCCAGCGCTGGGGAAGCAAAGCAGGAAGACTGAAAGTTCAAGGCTAGTCTGGGCTAGAGAGTGAGTTGAAGGCCAGCAAAGAGAACTAAATCAGACCTTATGTAAAACAGAAACTAAAAAGTGGGCTGAGGATATAGCTGGAGCACTTACAATGTTACGTATGAGGCCCTGGGTTCAATTCCCAGTACATTACACAGCTGAATACTACCGAATCATATAAAGAATGAAATCCCATCATTTGCACAACATGGATATATCATTAGGTTGAACAAACAAGGACATAAAGTGACAAATAAGACTCACAAAACCCAGCAGATCAATCTTATAGCAGTATGGGGTAGTACTGAGATCACTAGAAATGCAAAAGAATAAGGAGGACTTGGAAAAATTAAGAGGGATCTCTAGGGATTAGAAGGGTTCTGGAGGGAGGGGAGACAGGTGAAGGGGCTGAGGGTAGAAGAAAGGTAGAAGGCTATAACCCTCGCCTGGAAACAGAACAGAGAAACCCACTAAGTTGCACAATTAGTATGTATAACTATTATTAAAATAATTAAAATATTAAAACAAACAAAAGTGATAAAAGGGTACATACTGGGAGGTGGGGTAGGAAGGTGGTGGTGGAAGCCTGGGTAAGCCTGTCCGTGTGCCTCGAACTATATTTAGCCTTTAAACTACATACATATATTTCATCAATCAAAACATAATGAAATAAAAATTTTAAATATCCAAAACCAATGTTTCTTAGAAGACACAGGCATGAACAACAAATACATAAAAAATGTATAACTCTAATCATCAGAGAAATCATCAGTAAATGAAAAGAGGAATACAAGAGGGTATCATCTCACTCCAATTAGACGTAGCATAATCGCAAAGACAAAAAGTCACAGGTGTCAGAGACAATGTGGGTAAAGGGTATTCCTGTGCAGATGGGAGGAGTAAGAATTAGTACAGTCATTACATAAAACAGTATGAAGCTTCCAAAAACAAAACAAAACAAAACAAAAAACCCTAAAAACAGGAATTAAAATCTGTGTTGTCAACTGCTCTCCCAGGTCCAGTACAACATTATTCATAATAGTCAAGATATGGAAGCTGTCTAAGTATCTTTCCATGAATGAGTGGATAAGTAACACACACATAGAGAGAGAGAGAGAGAGAGAGAGAGAGAGAGAGAGAGAGAGAGAGAGAGAGAGAGAGAGANAAAAAAAAAAAAAAAAAAAAAAAATGCAACACCGTGCATGAAGAAACCCTGAGACCATTATAATTGGAGATCAACAGTCCGTGATTTCACTTCTGTGTAGAATCTAAAGTAGAATAATGGCTGTTCAAAGTGGGGGAAGAAGAGAGGTTGGAAAGAGGAGATGGTGGTCAAAGGGCACAAACTTTTAGACAGAAAAGGTTTTGGTGATCACATCATGGTAAAATAACACCTATTTCAAAACTGCTAAGTATATTTTGGATATTTGCACCATTAAAAAGTAGATTAAGCACTAAGTACGTTAATTAGCTTGGGTCAGTCATCCCAGTACCCAGACTAAAATATCACAATGTACTCCATAAACAATTTTATAAATTAGAAACATTTTTAAATTGTTACTACTGTAAAATAATATATTAGTATCAAGTCCCTTTTTTTAAATTTTTATTTATTTTTGTATGTGTATGAGTGTACTGTCTGCATGTAGGTTTGTGCACCCGTGTTGTGCAATGCCGAGGAGGTCAGAAGAGGGTGTCAGATTCCCCTGGAACTGGAGTTCTCCTGGAATTGGAGTTACAGGTGGTTCTTAGCCGCCATGTGGGTGCTGGGGATCAAACCCTGGTCCTCTGCAAGAGCAGTCGGTGCTCTTAACCACTAGGCTATCTCTCCAGCCCCAGTACCTAGTCCTTTTTAAAAGCATATGGACAATTTAATAATTTGCATGACTACTTTTCCAAGTTAAAAATGTACTTTTAAAGCCCGGTGTGGTAGCGCACACCTTTAATCCTAGCAGTTGGGAGGCAGAGGCAGGTGGATCTCTGTGAGTTCAAGGCCAGCCTGGTCTATATAGCGAGTTCCAGGACATCTGGGGCTACAGGGAGACCCTGTCTTAAAAAGCCCCCCCCCCCAAAATGTACTTTTTTATTTTATTTTATTTTTTATTTTTTTTATTTTTGTTTATGTATAGATGTACTGTCTGCATGCAAGTTTGTGCACCCGTGTTGTGCAATGCCACGGAGGTCAGAGAGGGTGTCGGATTCTCCTGGAACTGGAGTTCTCTTGGAATTGGAGTTTCAGACAGTTCTCAGCCGCCATGTGGGTGCTGGGGATGGAACCCAGGTCCTCTGTAAGAGCGGTTGGTGCTCTTAACTGCTAGGCCATCTCTCCAGCCCATGAACTTTTTTTTTAAAAGGTTCATTTATTTTTATTTTATGTGTATGACATGCATGTGCATGTAGTGTCTGTGGAGGTCAAAAGAGGGTGTTGGAACTCCTGGAACTGGAGGTACAGATGGTTGTGAGCTGCCACTTGGGTGCTGGGAACTAAACCCTGAACCTATGCAACAGCAGCATGTGTTCCTAACTGCTGACCCATTTCTTAAGGCTTACTGATTTTGTTTTCAAATATTCCTATTTCTGGCATACAGTAATTGCTCAACAAATAACAAAGAGAAAAATAAAGCTGCACAGACCAAATAAGGTGAGAAGTTACATAGTTTGTAACATCGGATTTAATGAGCTTCCATCAAGTGCTTTCTTACATTGGATGCTGCCTGAAGACTCTGAAGTCTTCCTTCAGATTCATTTCTGAAGCTGAGACACATCTGCAACCTGTATGTGGTTGCTCTTTCCTGCAATTGTAGCATTCAGGAGACTGAGGCTGTAGGACTGGAAGTTGGAAGCTATCCAGGGCTACACAGTAAGACCTAATCTCAAAAACAAGTTATGTCTGTCTGTCTATATGTATGCATGTATATGTATCTGCAGTAATAGCAGAGTGCTACAAGGTTAGGCTGAGACTCATCTAGACTAGCCCCTAAGTTCATAACCCAAAAGGACTTAGTTAACTAAACCACTTTGAGCTCATTTTCAAGGCATGCAAGCAATTCTCCAGAAGGCAGCTATGGCAGAGGGGGAGGCTAAGGCAGGACCTCCTCTAGCTCCAAGGCACAGGGATGGTATCCTCTAGGGACAAAAATACCTCAGGGGTATTTTTGGCAGCCACAAGGCCCAAGTCAAAAAGCCTGCTCTAAGGGAGCTCTGACCACAGAATAAGGAACTGCATATTACATCCAGGAATTGGCAGCTGCTCAATGTCCAAATGTTACTTTTAAATGCAATAATATATCTCCTGGAAAATTCATACAGACCTCAGCTATTTACTGGGAAGAAACTCCAAGTCAGCTCTTGTGAATAAGTGGATCTCAATCCTCTGAAAGGGTTTTTGGGTGTGGTTTAGACAGTTAACTTTGAAAACTTAGCAACACAGGATACATTATGAGTAAGTTCTTTAAAAAAAAAAATGATGCTAACTCACCAGATCCTGAAAGAGTTCTTTTATTAATTTCAATAAAGCCAAGCAGAGAACAAGTTGTAATATGAAACACAATTTATGCAACTATGTTGAAATTCTCTCCCAGAGTTGCATCTTCTAATGTAAGAATTTATGGTAAAACAATTTCAAAATAATATCAAGAATTAGGTTAGGCCCATTTTGGTTTTAGATTATTATGGGAAAACTTTTCTATACAAGTTACCGAAATCCTAAGGCAAAATGATAGTGTCTTTAAATTAGGAAGAAAAAAAAAATCATGTTCCCTAAGTTTAAAATTAAAGAGCTGAAACTAAACCCCAGTTCAGATTATACTGTTAGGCAACTCCAAAAGCTAAACAAAAACATGTTAAAATAGAGATTGCAACATCAGGGAAAACCATCCTCATATATATAGTTCTAGCCACAGCCATGTCTGACTCCAGCCCAGATGAGATGAACTGATTTTCCTAGTTTTCCCACAGTGAGCCAACAGGCTACTACTCACTGTTTCTCAGCTGATTGGGTTTAGGGAGGGAGAGCATGCGAAGCTTTTAAAGAGCCCGCAGAGATCCTGTGGGCGGGTTTGGTCTGTCTTTCAGCATCCATGAACTTCCCTTATCTAACCTTGAATAAGGAAAGCAGTCTGTAAGTTAAATACCCGGCTGAGCTATATAGCAGGCTGCAGTACTATCTGCCTCACCCTGTTACAAAGGAAAAGGAAAAAGAGCTTTGGCACAATATCTTTGTCTCGTAACATCAGAAAATAATGAATTCTACCTACCATTAGCCTTAAAAAAAAAAAAAAGTTTCAGTCAGTATGGTGTCTCCAACCAAAAGTGCACCAAATATCTAAAATAAAATTTCCATGATATTTTATTGTTTCCGTAAACAATAAAGTCTTAAAGTAACCACAGAATTCTGAGAATCTGGCTTTTCCAGAAAGCCCAAGAAAAATACTCAGTTTCACCATTCTCAAATTCATTTGACTTTGAAACAAATAAACACATTACTCTATTTAATACTGTTGCACAAGCAAATTCACAAGAATGAAATGTGTTCAGAGTTCCTAGAAAAAATGTAGCAATCCAGGCTGCCAACTTGCTCAGCGTCAGCTCTAGGCAGTGCAGCAGCACCAGCACCAGCAGTGACTCACAGTGAATCATGCTGAAGCTATTTTTGCTTTTAAAGTCCTGCCAGGCGCTGTGTTAATATTCAAACCCAGAGTAAATTTAGCCCAACAAGAAAACAAGTGTTTCCATGGTTGCTTCTTCATAGTGTTTATGGTATATAGGCAGCCATTAGGCCCCAGAACCCAGCCAGCTAAGCAGAGACATGCTCATGTTTCATTTATATCCAGGCTTTGGAACAACACAGGAATCAGCCAATGCAACCTGGGCTGTTCTTCTAACTCCTTCTGTCTACCAGCCTTCCCAGATCCCCCAAAGCAAATATAGACAGTGCCCCTTATTAAAGACTCCTCTCAAAGTCTGTACCGGTGAAGGCACTCTACTGAAGGCGCTCTACTGGACTGTTGTTCAGAGGTTTTATTTGGTTTTGTATTAAGAAGTAAAATTATATTCCTCTGGTAGTGAAACTGTAACAAACTAAAACTCTTGAAGGACTTAGCAGAAACAGTGACAAATTTGGCATACAGATACCACATGGAATCCTCACACAGAATCTCCAAACATAAGTCCAATGCTCAGGGTCTGCTCATGGGGTTGACAATTCAGGGGTGTTTAAAAAAATCAGATACAGGTAATCAATAGGTAACATCTAGTTATCTTTATGTTAAAAAAAAAAAAAAAGCTCCATATAACATAGAATGTACCATCTTAACCAATCGCCCCCCCCCGGCCCCCAGGGGTAGCAGGCTGAGCAGTGGTACAGTGAATGCCAGCAGTCCATCTAACCATTGCCAAGCATACCGTTCAATAGTGCTGTTTGGATTCTTAACATCCCCCAAAGGCCCCCAGCAGGAAAGCTTGGTCCTCAGCCTGTGCTGCCACTGTGGGTAGTGTGACCTTTAGGATGTGAAGCCCAGCAGGAGAAAGCCAGGTCATCTGGAGGTGTCTGAAGTCCCTCGAAGCGGATCTAGGCCCAGCCTTGTCTCTGTCTCTTAGCTTCTTGGCTGCCAGGAGATGAACATGCCTCTTCCCTCTTTGTGTCCCAGTGATGGCGCACTGGCTGGCCACAGGCACAGAGCAGCAGTGCTAAGTGACTGTGGACTGAACTATCTGACACGATGAACTCCCCCACCCCTTCCCCCGGCCCATAGGCCCAAAACCTTTTCTCCTTAAAAGTTGACTACCTTGCCGTATGTGGTGGTCCATACCTTTAATCCCCATACTTGGAAGCTTGGGAGGCAGAGGTGAGTGGTCAGCCTGGTCTCCACATTGAGTTCCAGGTCAGCTGTGGCTACAGAGAGACCATGTCTATGATAGACGCCCCTCCCCCACAAAAAGGTTGACTATCTCAGGTGCTTTTTCATAGTAACAGAAAGCTGACTAACACAATTCATATTATTATAGAAACAGATTCTCGAGAACTTTTCATCTTGTAAAACAGAAAATTTGGTAAGTGATTCTTAAAAATCTCCAGTTTTTAAAGTGTACTATTTCTGTTCCAAATGGACACAGAGCTCTGGACTGAGCAGTACAGCAAACCAGGAAGGTGGAGAAACAAATGTGAGAGCAGGGCCTGAATAACGTCTAGCTGCCTAGTAATATTCTTAGCACGATCTGCAGAGATCAGAATAGAGCCAAAGGATAAATAATCAAAGTTAGCTAAGAACACTGGTGCCTCAGAATATATGCAAAATTTAGAACCTGTAACTTTTATCTCAGAAAGAGAAAAAAATTGGATTTCACTCACAGGGTGCATTCTAACATTATGCAGAGCATAGATAAACATAGCAAATAAAGTACCAGCAACTTCATGTGGTAGTGAACAACCAAAAAGCACAGAGACCCTCTGCTCCAATGCAAGCAGACTCCAGAGGCAGGAGAGTTTCCTTTATCGTCCGTCCCAGTGCAATGTTTTTGTACATTTCAATGACCACTACCACAAAGGAAAAAGGCTGCATGGCACATGAACACTACTGCTGAAGGCAGAGGCACGGCAAGCAAGCCGGGCAAACCCAGAGGGCACAGTTAGTTGAACTTGGTCCAGCGAGAATACAGGACTGGACGTGAGGCTGCACTGACAGCCTCATTGAAGATCCATGTTCTGAGAAAAATACTGACCTTTAGGGCACCAGGACTCCCTGAAATTATTGATGGAGGTTCAAAAATCCATTTTTGGTATTTAGAAAAAGCTTAACAAGGGAAGTTAAAACAGGATGGCTGGAAAGATCAACAGTCAAAACTACCTTAGTGGTAGAAAAGGTGCCAACTACTAAAACAGCTAATTCCTATGTTAAATATCTAGCCCAGGCCTTGGCACACAGCATAAGTGCTTAAAAGAACTTTGTGACTCAAACGACATGCACCAACCTTCAGTCCACAAAACACTCTACTTGAAACCTATGCTTTCTGAAATGTGTGGGTAACTGTGTATAAACTGTAGGTAACTTTCAGAATCTCTAGGCCTCAGGGACTAGAAGTAATTTATAAAATATCCAACTTCCTGACTCATTTCATCACTGACTTTACTAACTCAATTCTACCTGAAAGTTCTGGTTAGAGCAACATAAAAGTTGTTTTATCTCCACAAAAATGGACATACTCAAAATGAAGCAGAGGCACATGTGAGAGAAAGATGGGCGGCTGAAGCATGGCATTTTTGCTATTGTCTGAGACAAGGTTTTACTATGTAAACCTGGCTGGCCTGGAACACAGGATGCAGACCAGGTTGGCCTCAAACTCAAGAGAGATGAGAACTGCCTGTCTTTGCCTCCTGAGTGCTGGGATTAAAGGCATGTGCCACCATGCCTGGCTACTTTCATTTTAACCATTTTTAAGAATGTAGTTTTGGGGCTGGAGAGATGGCTCAGCAGTTAAGAGCACCAACTGCTCTTGCAGAGGACCCAGCACGCACGCGGGGGCACATGCCTTTAGTCCTTGTACTCAGGAGGCAGAGGCAGGCGGATCTCTGTGAGTTTGGGGCCAGCCTGGTCCACAAAGTGAGTTCCAGGCCAGCTGGGGCTATAGGGAGACCCGGTCTTAAATTTCTCCACCCCACCCCACCCCCACAAAAAAAATGTAGTTTTGTGGCATTAAGTGCATTCATGTCGCACAATCCATTGCTAAGACTTTTTCAGCATTTCAAATAGAAATTCTGTACTGTTTACAAATTCATTATCCCTTCCCCATTAGTTGCCCCTGTATTACTTTCTGTCTGTACTCAACTGTTCTAGGTACCTCATAGAAGTAGAAGCATATGATATTTGTCTTTTGTGTCTGGCTTATTTCACATACCACAGTGGGCTCAAGGTTCATCCATTACCTGATTACAATTTCATGTCTTACTAAGGCTGTGTGTCCTACATTTTGTTGACAGATTCATCTGTTAATGGATGTCTGGGTTTCTACCTTCTGACTATCAGGTTACTTTGAATACTGGTGTACATTTTTTGAATTCCAGCCTTCAATTCTTTTGTCTCTGTATCTAGACCTAGAATTGCCTAGTCAAAGATTTGGACAAATATATCTAGTATCTACCATATGTGGGTTTTTTTTTAAGCCAGCCTGGTCTACATATCACGTTTCAGGCCAGCTGGGGCTACAAGGAAATCCTGTCTCAAAAACAAAACAAAACAACCCAAAAAAACAAGAACAAAACCAAACAAAAAACCCTCCCAAAAGGTTAAAATGGTAAAATTCAACACATGCATATGATCAAAATGTATAGCACAAAGTAAGCCCTAAATGATATACTTTCAGGTGATGATAATGTTATCAGTAATGCTTCATCTGTTGTAACAAATGTGTGTGCCAAGTCAGTGTCCTCTGTTAAAAATAATTAGGAGTAGCCGGGCGTGGTGGCGCATGCCTTTAATCCTAGCACTTGGGAGGCAGAGGCAGGCGGATCTTTGTGAATTCAAGGCCAGCCTGGTCTACAAAGTGAATTCCAGGACAGCTGGGGCTACAGGGAGACCCTGTCTCGAAAGGACAAAAAAAAAAAAAAAAAAAAAAAAAAAGAAAATTAGGAGCTGGAAGCCAGGCGTGGTAGTGCACGCCTTTAATCCTAGCACTTGGGAGGCAGAGGCAGGCGGATCTTTATGAGTTCAAGACCAACCTGTCTACATAGCAAGTTCCAGGACAGCCGGAGCTACAGGGAGACCCTTTCTCAAAAAGACCAAAAATAAATAAATAAATAAAAATAGGGGCTGGAGAGAGGATTTAGTGGTTAAAAGCACTGGCTGTGCTTGCAGAGGATCTGGGTTCAGTTCCCAGTACCCACATGGAAGCTAACAACCATCTGTAACTCCAGTTCTAGGGGATCTGATGCCCCCTTCTGACTTCTGCGGGCAATGTATGGCATGGGTGCACTTACACACATGCAGGCAATATACACATATACATAAAAATAAATACAGTAACATTTTAAAAATAGGGCAACCAGTAGGGGAGGGGAACTATATGTGAACTGGATGCTGTCTGCTCAAATCTATAAATTTAAAGCTGTTCTGTAAAAGAAAGCCTATTAAACAAAATGTCTAAGCCAAAGCAAAGGGGGTCAAACTACATTCAACTGTCTGTTTTTTTGTTTTTTGTTTTCTGTTTTTTTTTGAGACAGGGTCTCCCTGTAGCCCCAGCTGTCTTGGAACTCACTCTGTAGACCAGGCTGGCCTAAAACTCACAGGGATCTGCCTGCCTCTGCCTCTGCCTCTGCCTCCCGAGTGCTAAGATTAAAGTTGTGCGCCATGACGCCTGGCTTAAAGACAGTTCTTAGCTGCCATGTGGGTGCTGGGAATTGAACCGGGGTCCTCTGCAAGAGCAGTTGGCGCTCTTAACCACAAAGCCATCTCTCCAGCCCCTCAACTGTCTGTTATGCAGTGCCCTGAAACGACTCTCTAGTGACCTCTCTTCTCCTGGGGACACAGAGCCTCCACAACTCGGCCCACTTCTTGCAATGCTTCCAGTGCCTTTGATGCGTGTGTATTTCTTAGTCCCAGATTCTAGGTTTTCTTTCCCTGGATGCTACTGCTGCTCCATAGGTTGCTTACCTAACTCTGACCTGTGACTTGTCTTGACCTCTGCATTATGTACATTTTGAGTTGAAAGGACTGACCTACTATTAGTATTCTAAACCTAGATATAGTTCCCTAATTCTTTCATAATTATCTTGCTGTAAGGCATAACTCATCCTAAATAGTAACTAAATAAAATGAATAATTTTGACACTGGCTCAAAATTATATTAAAATTTTTTTTAGTTTTAATTTAATTTCTTAAATTTTATGTATATGAGTCTACTGCCTGCAAGTACGTAAGTGTACTCATGTTGTACAATGCCCACGGAGGTCAAAAGATGGCTTCAGATCCCCTGGAACTGGAGTTATGGATGGTTGTTAGCCACCATGTGGATGCAGGGAACCCAACCTGTGTCCTCTGGAAGAACAACCAGTGCTCTTACCTGCTGATCTATCTCTCAGCGCTGCCCCCAAATTTCTTAATATTATAAATAAGAGTTCTTTGTCCAATGCAAATTACTTCTCTGTAAAGGTCTTAAGGAAGACCATCTTCTACTTTTTAATTTTCTACCTTACTTGTACGTTCACAGAGTATTTGAGATATAAATAAAGAATTGTAAATAATCCCAGTACTTGGAAGGCAGGCAGATCCATGTGAGATCAATGCCAGCCTGGTCTACATAGTGGGTTCCATGCCAGCTGTGGCTACAGGGAGACCATCTCAAAAATAAAGCAAAACAAACAAACAATATCCATGTGTATTTAAAAACAGTCCTAGCCAGATGTGAGGGCACACGCCTTTAATCCCAGCACTTGGGAGGCAGAGGCAGGTGGATCTCTGTGAGTTCAAGGCCAGCCTGGTCTAAACAGTGAGCTCCAGGCCAGCTGGGACTAAAGGGAGACCCTGTCTCAAAAAAAGACAAAAAAAAAAAAAAAAAGTCCTATCACCGTGTGAGCCAACAAAGCAAATGTTTCAAGCTAAAATTCTGTATGCACACTGTGTAATTTGGAGATGAATGGAATTCAGGAAAGAGAATGGAAGGAAAGGAGATGAATGAGTAATTATGTATGCTCTACTACTAAAGGCAATACCAGAGACAAGCTTGGGCATATACAAGTACAGACAGAAAAATCTCAATGGAGAATGGCTAGCCCTGTGGCCAAGTGAGAATTCAATGATAACGTGAGTAGCTTCAATTATGCTAAAAGCTATGGAAAACTCTATACGAACCAAGAGGACACTCTTCAGTGGCATGACTCATTTTGCTTTTAGTGTCCTCAAAAAGAAAAATACATGGTAGAGAATAAATGTTTAAGAACAACAAAAAAAGCATAAAAGATACAAGATTTATTTTTCATGCTATATCTCCTCTTTCAAAGACAAATAATTTACCCATTCTTATTTTATAAAGAATTTTAACTCTGACCAGCTATAATTTACTACGGAGTATAATTTTTGGTTTAGAAAATATTACACATTGACCTAGGATTTTTGAGGCAACTATAGAACATGATCTTTCTTCACAGCACGTCTATGACTCAAGGCAAAATGCTCACCTGTCCCTCGCACTTGAATTGTCAGGTGATAAGCCAATGGCACTTTCTTTCAGGTACCCACAGCAAGCACATGCGTTCCTTGGTGATGAGAATAGGAACCAGATTTAGTCACCCCTACCTCCTCAGCCGGGTGCTTTTATGGAAGCGCAATAAACTGTATAACTGCATACAGTACATAACTCCTACCTTGTGTGTAGAAATGTATTAATCATGAGATTACTTTGATTCTGAATCATACCTTGTAGCCTATGGGTTCTTTTTACCTGAGTAACCACCCCTAATTTAAAACTCAATAATCACTGTGGGTTTGTATGTGTACCTGTCTTGTGCTGTCCAGACAGCAGTTTCCTTGTGTTCACCCACCATCTCTGCCTCTCACAACCCTCTGACCCCTCTCCATAATGATCTCTGAGCCCTGGAGGACAGGGTACAATACAGGTGTCCCATTTAGGCTTGAGCACTCCACACTTTCTTGTTCTCTACATGTTAACCAGTGGTGGGTCTCTGTGTTAATTGTTATCTGCTGAAAGAAGAACCTTCCCAAGTGACAGTTCAGAGATGCACTATTCTATGAGTATAACAATAAGCTATCAGAAGTCAGTTTAATACTGTATCCAATTAGCAGAATGAGAGCAGCAGGTTCTCCTGCTACATCCTGTGACTTGTCTAGCCACAGCTTCTTGGCCCTGATAAAAATAATCAAAACTTTGGCCACAGTTTCCATTGGCTAATTTTGAACCACTTTCTAAATCCTTTGCTCAGATGTCAGTCCAGATCACAACTTCATGGCCACTGTGCTGTTTACACAGATGTATTCACAGCCTGGCTAAGAACCTGGCTTCTGTGAACAAAGCTGTCTGGCTCTTGCTGATTCAGTTCAGGGTGGGGGGAGGGCTTTTAGCTCAACCAACTCACTGAACTTCCCTTAGTACCCTGCAATAGCATCCTTTGAAAGATTCTATCTCCGCACCCCATTTAGGCAGGGTGGACCCAGAAAACCTCTACTGATGACCACTTGGAAACATGTCATTTGTCCAACCCATATCTTTAACTGTATTTCTGTTAGCATGTGTAACAAGGTAAAAGTCAATAGTAATGGGCTGGGTCTGAATTTGAGGGATTTAAATTGTGTGGTGACAGATACTTATAATGCTAATAACAATCTAGCAATAAAGGTAGGAGCTAGTAAAAATACTGAGAAAAATATACAAACAGATGGACTTAACCACTTAGGATAGTTAATCCATAAACATCAGCAGATTGCTCTGATGTGCAAGTATCTGAGATGGAAATTGCAAAGATGAATGATATAATGACTATTCTTCAAACCACAACTTGGGATAAAAGTACATGTTAATAAGATGGAATAGCAGAAACCAGAACTGAGGGATGAAATGGAATGTCAATGGAAATATGAGATCACTGATGAAAGGTATTGAGGACAGACCAGAGATATTCTACGGTGAACAAATACTATGAAGCTGAATCAGAATGGCTTATAAAGAAGGTGCATGGATCAAAGACCAAAAGGTTAGTCAGGTGTGATGGAGGATAACTGTGATCTCAACCCCAGGTTTGCTTAAGCAAGAGGGTTGCAAGGTCAAAGCTGCCCCAGCTACATAATATAACGCAGTCTTAAAAACAAAAAAAGGATCAGAGATCTCTTAAGATCTCCTGAAGCGCAGGTAGGTAGGTAGGGAGGTAGGAGCTGGGTGCTTCAGCAAGGCAGATTGTTGTTTGACTTAATCTAGTTAATCTAATTGTCTTTGGCTTAATTGGCTTTTGTGGCTGTGGGGGCAGAGTTATCCTCCCAGCTGGTATAAAAGGTAGGGTTGTGAGTCTTGAGATCATAGATCTCCCAAGACCTCCTGAAGCGCAGGTAGGTAGGTAGGAGCTGAGTGCTTCAGCAAGGTGGATTGTTGTTTGATTTAATCCAGTGGTCTCTTGCTTGATTGGCCTTTGTGGCTGTGTATAAAAGAGTTATCCTCCCAGCTGGTATAAAAGGTGGGGTTGTAACAGAAAGGACTGAATCGAAGAACTGACTGAAACAGTGAACTTTTGCTCAAAACAGTCAACTTCCTCATGGAGAATATTGAGAAAGACTGAGAAAGAGATGAAAAGCATATTTGGCAGAATGCATGAGCTCTGGTGGGGTGGGCGAATGGGGGGGGGACATGGGTCTAGATTTGTTAATAAAAAATTATTTGAAAAAAAAAAGATGGGGTTGTGTGAGTCTTGAGATCTGAGATCTCCCAAGACCTCCTGAAGCAAAAGTAGGTAGATAGGAGCTGGGTGCTTCAGCAAAGTGGATTGTTAGACTTAATCTAGTTAATCTAGTTGTCTTTGGCTTAACTGCCTTTTGTGGCTGTGGGGGCGGAGTTATCCTCCCAGCTGGTATAAGAGGTGCGGTTGTGTAGTCTTGAGATGGGAGATTTCCCAAGACCACATGAAGCACAGGTACACCACCACTACCACCACCACCACCACCACAACCACCACCACCACCACCACCCCACCACCACCTCCCACCCCTGCCAACTGGGATTACTGAAGGAAGGAGTGTCCAAGTGGACTCTTTGGAGAACCTTTAGAAAAGAAAGGGAGGAGTGAGTTGGACTTCCAGTATAGAGCTTAGAAAAGTCAACACTCCATAAGCAAGGAGTAAAGGAGAAAAACAAATCAATCAATCAAACAAGGAAGGAATCTGAGGGAGGCAAGCAAAGCAAGCCCTAAACATAGTGAAGAGGCATTTGGGACTCACATTGGCATATAGGCAAGGAAAAGCCCATATGCCAGGACATGAAGAAGAGACAAATGGGAAAGGTCCAGGATAATCCCATACCAAGCTCTACCAACCCTGTGGAAGATTCCTACAATGGAATCCCCCTCAGGATGGCCCAGGACACAGATATCAGAAGTACAATTGTGAACATACTTAAAGAAGTACAAGATTATAAACAGCAAATTAAAGAATTAAGAAAAGAGAATGAAGAACTCAAGAAGGATGTAGAAAGAGAGAATGACAAACTCCGGAAGGAAATGGAAACACTGAAAAGATCCCATGCTGAAAAAGATAAGGAAACCAACCAGCAAAGCAAAGAGCTACAAGGAAGAGATTGAGAAGCTCCAAAAGGAAGTAGAAATGCTAAAGAAATCAGAAGAGGAAATGAAAAAGGAAATCAAGCACTCATACAATCAAGAGGAAAGGAATGGAAAAGGCCTCAGAAGCAGAATGGAGGAAGCAGAACAAAGAATATCAGACCTGGAAGATAACACAGAACAACTAAAAACCTCAAGGAAAGATTATGAAAAATTTAAAAATACACGAAAGTGGAACAACCAGGAACTGTGGGACACTATGAAAAGATCAAACCTCCAAATCATAGGAATAGAGGAAGGAAAAGAATCCCAAGAGAATGGTATTGATCAGATCTTCAACAGAATAATAGATGAAAATTTCCCCAAACTAAAAAAAGACAAACCAATACAAATACCAGAAGCACACAGAACTCCAAACAGACAAGATCAGAAAAGAAACTCTCCACGCCACATCATAGTTAAAATGCTAGACACCCAAAACAAGGACAAAATCCTTACAGCCACAAGAGAAAAACAAGAAGTGACCTATAAGGGGAAACCTATCAGAATTACAACTAACTTCTCAGTGCAAACTACAAAAGCAAGAAGAACATGGAGCAAAGCATTCCCAGTGTTAAAGGACAATAGATGGCAACCCAGGTTACTATACCCAGCAAAAATGTCAATTATAGTTGAAGGAGAGAAAAAAACCTTCCATGACATAAACAAGATGAAGAATGCATGTCCAGAAAAGCAACCCTTCAGAGAATACTTGAAGCAATTCAAAGGATAGAAGGAGCAACCATCCCCAGGCACCTAGAAAGAGAAATCAATAAAAGCATAAATGCAGAAGTCGAAACCTAAACCAAAACCCCAAATGGATAATAAGGCAAAAGGAAGCAACACAAACCTATCAGTCATAACATTAAATATTAATGGACTAAATTACCCAATCAAAAGACATAGACTGGGAGATTGGAGTAGGAAACAGAACCCATCCATATACTGTCTACAAGAACCTTCAAGGACAGGCACCACCTTAAAGTGAAAGGATGGAAAAAAATATTCCAAGCAAATGGCACCAAAAAGAAAGCAGGTGTTGCTATTTTAATATCAGACAAAATAGGCTTCAAAGTAAAAGAAATCAGAAGAGACAAAGAGGCCATTACATTTTTATCAAAGGAACAATTCACCAAGAAGATTTCACAATTATGAATATATATGCACCAAACTCTGGTGAACCAAACTTTATAAAGACAATTCTCCAGGACCACAAGTCACACACTAACCCCAGTACACTCATAGTAGGGGATTTCAATATCCCACTGAGCCCTTTGGATAGGTAAATAGGACAAAGAATAAACAGAGAGACATCTGAACTGAAGGACAGATACACCAAATGGACCTCATAGACCTCTACGGAATATCTGACCCTAATACCAGAGAATACACTTTCTACTCAGCACCCCACGGAACATTCTCCAAAATCAACCACATACTGGGACACAGAAGAAACCTCCACAAATACAAAAAGATTGAAATAATTTCATGCATTCTATCAGACCACAGTGCAATAAAGCTCAACATCAACACCAGGATAAGCCCTACTGCCTACAAGAACACATGGAGACTAAACAACACACTCTTGAATAATGAATGGGTCAAGGAAGAGATAAAGAAAGAAATAAAAACATTCCTGGAACTGAATGACAATGACAATACAACACAACAAAACTTATGGGATACCTTAAAAGCAGTCCTAAGAGGGAAATTTATAGCCCTGGGTGCCTACATTAGAAAAACAGAAAGAGCACAAGTGAATGATCTAACACTACAGCTAAAAGCACTTGAGAGGCAACAACAGATGAACCCTAAACGCAACAGACAGGAAGAAATAACAAAAATCAGAGCAGAAATCAATGAAATAGAAACAAAGAAAACAATACAAAAAATCAATGAAGCCAAAAGTTGGTTCTTTGAAAGAATAAACAAGATAGACAGACCTCTAGCCCAGTTAACAAAAAGAAAGAAGGAACAACTCCAAATCAATACAATCTGTGATGAAAAGGGAAATATCACAACGGACAAGGAAAAGATCAAGAAAATTATATGGGAATATTACAAGAACCTATATTCTACCAAGTTTGAAAATCTAGAAGAAATGGATGAATATCTGAAATCTTGGGAATCACCAAAGCTTGGCCAAGAGGAGACCAGCAGCTTAAACAGACCCATAACATATGAAGAAATAGAGGATGTAGTAAGAAGCCTCCCAACTAAAAAAAGCCCAGGCCCAGACGGTTTCACAGCAGAATTCTATAAAACATTTCAAAAAGACCTACAACCATTATTTCTGAAACTGTTTAGAAGTATACAATCAGAGGGAATTCTCCCAAATTCCTTCTATGAAGCCAACATCACTCTATTACCAAAACCAGGCAAAGATACAACTAAAAAGGAGAATTATAGACCCATCTCCCTCATGAACACAGATGCCAAAATTCTAAACAGAATACTGGCAAATCGCATACAGACCCACATCAAGAAGATCATCCATCATGACCAAGTTGGATTCATACCAGAGATGCAGGGATGGTTCAACATACGAAAATCAATAAACATCATCAAACACATAAACGGAATCAAAGACAAAAACCACACCATCATCTCAATTGATGCTGAAAAAGCCTTTGACAAAATCCAGCATCCCTTCATGCTTAAAGTCCTAGAAGGAATTGGATTGGAGGGATCATTCCTCAATGTAATCAAAGCCATATACAGGAAACCCACAGCCAATATCATCCTAAATGGGGAAATGACGGAAACATTCCCTTTAAAGGTAGGAACTCGGCAAGGCTGCCCCCTATCACCACTCCTCTTCAATATAGTGCTTGAAACACTTGCTAGAGCAATAAGGCAAGAAAAGGATATTAAAGGAGTACTAATTGGAAAAGAGGAAGTCAAACTATCCCTATTTGCTGATGATATGATTGTTTACTTAAGAGATGCAAAAAACTCCACCAGAAAACTCCTAGAAACGATTAACAGCTTCAGCAAAGTGGCAGGATACAAAATTAACCTTAGAAAATCAATGGCCTTTCTTTACACCAAGAACAAGCAACTGGAGAAAGAATTCAAAGAGACCTTCCCACTCACAATAGCCTCAAAAACAATAAGATACCTAGGAACAAACCTAACCAAAGACACCAAAGACCTCTACAACAAAAATTTTAAACCCTTAAAGAAAGAAATTGAAGAAGACCTCAGAAGATGGAAAAACCTCCCATGCTCATGGATTGGGAAAATTAACATTGTAAAAATGTCCATTTTACCAAAACTCTTGTATAGATTTAATGCAATCCCAATCAAAATCCCCAAGAGTTTCTTCACAGGCTTGGAAACAAAAGTTCTTAAATTCATTTGGAGAAACAAAAGACCCCGAATAGCCAAATCAATCCTGAGTGAAAAGAGCTACACAGGAGGGATCTCTATACCAGATTTTAAACTATACTACAGGGCTATAGTCATAAAAACAGCCTGGTACTGGCACAAAAACAGACCTGTTGACCAATGGAACAAAACCGAAGATCCAAATCTGAGCACATACAATTTCAGCCATCTCATATTTGACAAGGGGGCCAAGAAACCACAATGGAGAAAAGACAGCATCTTCAGCAAGTGGTGTTGGCAAAACTGGATCACCACTTGTAGAAGAATGAAATTAAACCCCTACCTCTCGCCCTGTACAAAAGTCAACTCCAGATGGATTAAAGACCTCAACGTGAAACCCCAAACTCTGAAGGTGATAGAAGAAAAAGTTGGCAGCAGACTACAAGACATAGGCATAGGAAAAGACTTCCTAAATCAGACAGCAGCTGCACAAGAATTAAGGTCGACAATTGACAAATGGGACCTCATCAAACTCAAAAGCTTCTGTACATCAAAAGAAACAATCAAGGAAGTGAAGAGAAATCCCACAGAGTGGGAGGAAACCTTCACTGCAGATACATCTGACAAAGCATTGATTTCCAGAATATATAAACTACTCAAAAAACAAAGAAAAAAGAAAACAAATGACCCACTCAATAGATGGAGCAAAGAACTGAACAGAGACTTCACAAGTGAGGAATTAGAGATGTCTGAGAAACACCTCAAGAACTGTTCAACATCACTAATCATTAAGGAAATGCAAATCAAAACCACTTTAAGATATCATCTTACTCCAATAAGACTGGCTAGGATCAAGAAAACAAATGATACCAAGTGCTGGAGAAGTTGTGGGGAAAGGGGAACACTCATCCACTGCTGGTGGGAATGTAAACTCGTATAGCCACTATGGAAAGCAGTGTAGAGAACACTTGGAAGACTTGGAATGAAATTGCCACCTGACCCAGCCATACCACTCCTAGGCATGTACCCCCAAGACTTACCCCATCACAGAGATACATGCACGGCCATGTTTATTTCAGCTCTCTTCACAATAGCAAGGAGCTGGAACCAACCCCAATGCCCCTCAACTGATGGGTGGATAGAGAAAATGTGGTACATCTACACAATGGAGTTCTATGCAGCAGTAAAGAAAGATAACATCATGAGCTTTGCAGGAAAATGGCTGGAGCTAGAAGACATCATGCTGAGTGAAGCAACACGGTCCCAGAAAAGCAAACGACGAATGGTATCCCTCATCTGTGGATGCTAGTGCCAATTACCTAGCTGTAAGTATTTCTTGTGCACAGCCCCTTGAGCTTTTGTCCAAGCAATTGGGAGTGATGCATATTGGAAACAACAACAACAACAACAACAACAACAACAACAGAAACTACTGCATCAAAGAACTGACTGAAATAGTGAACTTCTGCTCAAAACAGTCAACTTCCACATGGAGAATATCGAGAAAGACTGAGAAAGACATGAAAAGCATGTTTGGCAGAATACATGAGCTCTGGTGGGGTAGGGGCATAGGGTGGGGGACACAGGTCTAGATTTGATGATCTTGTACAAAATATATATTAAAAAAAAATAAAAAAAAAACCACACAAACAACACCAAAAAAGGTGCCACGTAAAATTTGTCACATGGCAGCATTTAAGGTAGACAATATTACTTATGGAGCTCTGGTTTAGAGGGAAGGCAAGTCACTCATAATGGTGTTTCAAATACCATCTTAATAATAAAGCTGCTTGGGCTGGAGAGATGGCTCAGTGGTTAAGAACACTGGTGGTTCTTGCAGAAGACCCTGGTTCAAATCCCAGCACCCACATGGCAGCTAACAACTGTTTGTAACTCCAGTTTCAGGGAATCCAACATCCTCTTCTGTCCCCGGAGGGCATTGCATGACAGGGGTACATTTACATTTAGGAAATACACACATACACATAAAATAAAGATAATAAAAATATAATAAAGCTGCCTTGATTATATACAATTAGGATCTTACATTTTACTGTTAGTTAAGTACTTTGTCCACTGATAACACTATTAAGCACCCCACTAATGCAACTAGCATTAAATAAAATGCACTTTAAAGGGACTCCTCTCCAAAAAGTTTAAATTTTAACAGATTCTTCTCCAAAAAGTTCAAGAAGAATCACTTAGAACAGAGAATTCACACAGCAAATTTATCTTTCATATTTAGAAAAGGAAATGTCAAAATTACTTCGACCAACTTAGATCTTACCTAGATCCAGATACACTGGCAGAAAGTACCAGCTGACATTACTCAATGGGGGTTTCCTGGCTTTTGTACATTTTGGATTTTCTTGTCAGTAGGGAAACAAATTTCCTCCTCCTCTTCCTCCTCCTCCTCCTCCTCCTCCTCCTTTCCTCCTCCTCCTCTTTCTCCTCCTCTTTCTCTTCTTCTTTCTCCTCCTCTTTCTCCTCTTATTTCTCCTCATGCTTTCCTTTTTATATATGTGCTGACAGAGGGAGATCTAAGGTGTTTTGTTACAGCATCCCGAATGAACTAAGACATAGCTCAAATGCTGCTTTCCTTCAAAGAGCCTTCCTTGACGACCCTAATCAATAGAGAACTCTCCTATGCATCCTGAACACTTTTATCTCATAAGCAAAGTGTTGTGGATATGAGAACCTGCTGTGTGCTGGGAAGCCTGGGCATCGCTGAAGATACAGCGGGTGCTGCCGGCGTGAGTCCTCAGCCTACCAGTGAGAGACCCAGAATGCTTCTCACACCTTGCTTCTGTGGCCGTTCCTTGGAGAAGCTTGTATAATTTTCTTTTTTCCCTGACTGGCTGTTAAACTACTTTTCAAAAAGGACTCATAATATAGTTCCAGGTACATTGCTGCATGCATAGCTTGAAAATGAAGATCCAAGCTTAAGATCAACCCTTGCAGTGTGGTCATTTGAATAGCTAGCTGTCCATAAAGTTTACCCAGTTCCAGAAAGCCCTTCACACCAATAGTGTCACAAGCACCTTCCATGGTGTATAACCCGTGTTCTTAGTATGTTCTGGCTCTGGAATAAAAATACTGTCTACTAAGCATCTTCAAAACAGAAATTTATGCCTGACAGTCCCGGCAGTTGGGAAATCCAAGGTCATGATTCTGACAGATTCAGTGTCTAGTGAGGACCTGCTCCCTGGTTCATTCATGGTCACTTTTTCTCTGTATGGCAGAAGGGAAGAGAGAGCTGTCCAGAGTCTTTTATTAGGACACTAAGCCCATTCATGAAGGCTCCACATTTGAGCTAATCATCCAACCCAATGATGGTTGGTTAGGAGGTAAAACTCCTAACCATAGCAGAGGAGGTTAAGATTTCTTCTATGTGTGTATTTGTGAAGAAAGGAAGACATACATTTAATGATAACTTTCTGTAGCTATTTCATAGCTTATTTGTAGTTGATTTAGAGCTGTGAGTTGCTATAATATACTGACTCAAAGGATAATGGCTTAAAATGATAATTACAACTAACCAAATATAACATTTCTCTGTGGCAGCAATTTTGTTTTTTACTTCCTGGATTAAGAGTACCTGTGTCATGCAGTGCCTGTGGAGGACAGGAGAATGTGGGGAACAGGACAAAGCATCGTCCACCAAAGGCAGAACAGTGATTGGATGGGCTTTGGGATCAAAAACTTTGAGCACCAGTGAACTTGATTATAAAGTGTCAACAAGCAAATACATGAGCAAGCAGGGCTGAGCCTCTGCACACTTTCTTTCAAGCTTCTTATTTCATTCTTTTTCCATTCACCTGAGGCTTTTTTCTGACCCGACTTCCTGTTTTATAGATTTGTCCTTCTGTGTTGGACTTCGTACATTTTTTTTTTGCATACCCCGAACTTCTAGAGTTCATCAATTTATTCAAACTGATAACTGACATGACCTCCAAGTTCTTGGGGGGAGTTTTCTGAGTTAAAGAGACCTGTTAAGGGCTAGAGAGTTGACTTAGCAGTTAAGAATGGGTACAGAGGACCAAGTTCAGCTCCCAGTACCAACACCAGACAGCTCACTCCAGATCCAGGGGATGAGGTGCCCCATGTTCACTTCTGCAGGCGTTCATTTGCACATAGCACCCGCATAATTACAAGTAAAATAAATCTTTAAAAAAAATGCCTATTGAAAGATTAACTGTGACAGGCAAGTGAATGAAAGAAATCTGTTAATAAACAACACTGCTTGCGGCTGGAGAGATGGCTCAGTAGTTAAGAGCACTGGCTGCTCCTTCAGAGGATCCTGGTCAGTTCCCAGCACCCACATGGTGGCTAACAACCATCCCTTACTTCAGTTCCGGGGGATCTGACACACTCTTCTGATCTCACAACACAGGCGATGTACTCATACACATAAAATAAAATAAAAAATAAATAAAATATTTTTAAAAACACTGTTAAAATTGTTTTCTATCCAACCCAGATGCTGGCATTCAGACCATTAAAAACTTGACATAAATAGAAAAGATAATATATTTAATACGAAAGGGACATTTTTTGTCCTGCTCTGTGTATCTAGAATCTAGCACACAATGCGGCATCTGCTAGACATTCAAGTAGCTGTTAGAATGAACAGACTTCTAGTCATCAAACTCTGCATATTCAGGCATAAAATACAGACATGAGGAATTAAGGGATGATTGCAGATAATACTAGAGGCTTTTATTTATTTATTTATTTATTTTTGGTCTTTTCAAGACAGGGTCTCCCTGTAGCCCCAGTTGTCCTGGAATTCACTCTGTAGACCAGGCTGGCCTTGAACTCACAAAGATCTGCCTGCCTCTGCCTCCCAAGTGCTAGGATTAAAGGCGTGCGCCACCATGCCCTGCTTTTTAAAAAATTTTTAATAATAGAATGTTAACTGTTGACCAAAGTGAAAGAAGACAGGCAATTTAAAAGCCCTGAGTTTGTAAAATTAGCTGCATGATGAAAAGCCTGTTTAAGACTTGGAGTGGAAGATTTATTTCTAAAATTATGTTTTCCAAAATCTGGTGCTATAATAACTAACTGGGCAAAACAGAAATGTTTCGAATGGCCAGGATAACAGAATTTTGTTTGGGTTTTTTACTGATTTTGGTCAAAATGTAAACTGTTTTGTGGTAATTATTTTTTCCTTTTTTCTCTTCTCTTTTTTTTTGCCAATGTTTTATTGAAGCTCTGTGCATTTCATACAAATCAAATTACATTATAAATCAAATCTAGACCCATGCCCCCTTTCTGCCCCCCACCCCACAAGAGCTCATGCATTCTGCCAAACATGTTTTTCATCTGTTTCTTAGTCTCTCTCAAAATTCTCGATGCAGAAGTTCACTATTTCGAGCAGTTCACCGTTTCAGTCAGTTCTTTGACACAGTATTTTCTGTTGTTGTTGTTGCTGTTATTCCTTCCAATATGCATCACTCCAAAATATGCACATATGCATGCCACATATATCATAGGTTTTAGCATCTTCAGCTTATGATTTTTTTTTTATTAGGCTGAAAGATGTCATGTTTGAAGTCTCCTCCTTGGCAAGCCCAAACCACCATCAGTTCTGACCTTGTGCTCCACACTGGGGGTTTCCCTTCCCATGGTCACCAAATGAGGTCCAGTAAGCACTGCATTCTGTCTTGATCTTCTTGTACTGGTTTTTATGATACAGCCTGGGTAGTCCAACAATGGCAGTCTATACTCTGAAGAAGTGGAAACCCCAGTAGTAGCTCAGTCCACAAGTTGGATGTCTCAGCAGTCCCCATCTGGCACTGAAGGTTTGGAAGATTCTTGGAGAGACATGAGTCTTCAGTCCATATTGGAAGGTTGAAAAGCTGTGTCTTCTCACATCTTTGAAGGATGGCAAAAGCAGTGGCAGCCACAGGGTAGCTGCACTTGCCAGTAAGACAGGCAAAACAACTGTGCTCTTTTGTCTTTTTTCACTAAGATCTCAAGTTTTATACCTGAAGTACCTCAGGCCTTACTATTTATTTATTTATGGTTATACTTTCCTTTTGGATATTTAAGGCCACACAGTTAGCCCAGATTAACCAAGGTTTTGTTTTCTCAAGGTCAGTGGAGGATCTGGTCCTTAAGGGTCACTCAGGATTTNAGTACATGAAAGGAATCACTCCATAAATGCGTGGGGTGCCCTGCTGGTATAGACCTGTTCTTCCAGGAAACCCCCTGCTGCTTCTGAAAGTTCATTAGGGTTTAGAACATGTTTCCTCCTCTCCCTCCTCCCCTCCTCCTCCTCCTCCTCCTCCTCCTCCTCCTCCTCCTCCTCCTCCTCCTCCTCTTTCTCCTCCTCTTCCTCCTCCTCCTCCTCTTCCTCCTCATCTTTTCTCCCCCCCCCCAGTCAACAGAAAAGAAGCAAAGGACTCAATGACAATGAAATGGGCCCTTGGTTTGTAAAATAAGCATTTTCCCCTAAAGTTCCAAATGGGAACACTTCTGAGAAAATAAAGCACTGGCACCACAGACAGGGAAACAACTTGCCAGCCATGATCCCAGTACTATGTCAGCTGCAGACCTGCTACAGCTGTATTATCTCCAGTTCTTTAATGGGCACCGCTTAAAAGAGTCTCTTTAATTAAATAATTACCTTCTTGGGAAAACACGACAATTCTAAATTGAGCAGGATTCTAACCTCTCCACTTATTCAAATTCCGGTCTTCTTCAAAGTCTGGTTCAAAACTCATTTTCTCAATGAAGCCACCATTCCTGGTTTCCTCAGGTGTTAATTATGAGTCACCTACCCTGGCACACCAACACTGCCCTCCTCCTGTTCTTCTTACTCAGCAACACCTCATTTATATTTCTTTCACAGCACTTATTATTTTGCCTTCACTTATATTAAGACTCTTGCTATTTGCCTCAAATGAGTCAAGTGAGATGAGAATATGGTGTATTTTAGTTCTCATGTCTGCAGGGATGTACCACCACCCAAAGCAGAGGACACAGAATGGCTCACTGATAGGTAGAGGACAGAATTCTGCTTATTCAAATAGTATAAGTTACATAGCAGAAACCAATATTCCAATATTGGGTTTCATTCTGCACAGTTCCAAGACAAAGCAATTAGCATATTTCAAAGCTACCATAAAGTTTACCTCACATTCCTTTTCTTCCCAAACAAACTCACATATGGATTTTCCTGATCTGTGGTATTAGAAAGTCTTTCCAGATTGAGACTTTCTTTAAGATCTCTCATTACAGATGTGCATTTCTATTTGGCTATTAGCTCTCTCCTTGGAGGAATAACTCACAGCGGATGCCACAAGCTTGTGTCCTCTGGTGGTTGGGCAATGTTGTGAGCCACAGTAAGAACTTGTCACTCTTTATAGAGAAACCACAGTTTGCGGATTAGCATGCCATCCAAGCATCTGTGTCTATGCTCACAGCTTAGCTTGACATAATAAGTGGTACTGCTTAAATGCCTGTACATCCAATAGCTTGTGCTTTGTTAATATGACTAAAAAGGGTATCACTGGGAAAGCTGTCAATCCATGAAGGGAAACAACCTGAACAGACTGGAGTCCAAAATGACAACTCCAAAGAAATTAGACTGTTTTCTTCTCACCCACTTGTGCCCCTTTCCCAAAGCCCAGGGAACAAACTGCGGAAGAGGAGGCGTGGTAGATTGTAAGGGCTGTGGAGAGATAGGGGTGAATCATGAGACTACAGGAATATAGTCTGGACTCCTGATTGATCAACATGTCTGTGCATACAAGCTTCTCCAACTGGTCTATGGGAACCTTGGGTTGTTCAAAATTTGGACATAGATACTTGCAAAATGCACCAATTACCTGATTGTATGACATAATGAGTGACATCAATGCTATCTGCAAACAACTGTGTCATTGTATTGTAGAATCCCTTAAAAATAAAAAAAAAAAATAAAAAATAAAAAAAATAAAAATAAATAAAATAAATAAAAATAAAAAAACAGATGTGCATTTCTTTGACCTTAAGATTCAATGAAGTGGGCAGTGTCTGTGGAAAGACAGAAGGATGACTGTGCCTTAAGCAAAGGATGTGAGAGAAGGGGTGGAATGTTCCAGAATGAGAAGAGCAAGTGAGAAAGACGAGAGGTAAAAGAGAATACAGTACTTTCTGAGAATTCCAACTGTCTGCTGAAAGACTGAGAGGAAGTGGAAAACAAGCCAGGCAGGTATGTATTCCGTAAGGGTTGAGGTCATTACTGAACTGAAAGACCATTACTCAACTCCTGACAGCTTCACAAGTATAAGTACCATCGGTCACCTTGGTAGACTGGTAAGAGCCAAATTTGAAGTGGAAAGCAAGTAGGAACTGAAACTGGGCAACAGGAGGAAAGAAGGGCTTGGAAGGGGTTTCCAGGAATGGGACTGGAAAGCACTGGTTATCTGATATTTACCTATCTCGCTCTTAAAAAATTTTAGTATTTATTTATGTGTATGTGTGTGCCTGTGTGAGCACATGCTAGTGCCTATGCAGGCCAGAACAAGGCAACTGATCCCTTGGAGATGGAGTTACCCACCCATCTGGGTGCTAACTCAAATCAGCTAGAAAAGCAGCAAGCACTCTTAACCATTGAGACATCTCTCCTTCCATCGTATCCACCTCTTTACAGAAGATTTTATTTTCCTTTTGGTACATGTGAAATAAAACCACCATACTCGGCCAGGTGTGGTGGTGCACACCTTTAATCTCAGCATTCAGGAGGCAGAGGCAAGTGGATCTCTGTGAGTTCAAGACCAGCCTGATCTACAGAGTGAGTTCAAGGCCAGCTGGAGCTACAGGGAGACCTTGTCTCAAAAACACCACCACCACCACCAACAAGAAAAAAAACCAAAACAAAAACCTCACCATACTCAGAAGCAGAAGAAAAAGAAACAGATGTAAATAAACTGCATTTTCTTGACTATAATACTCTCAAACTTAAGAAACATGGTCAATGGATGTTTTGTGGGGGAGACAGGGTCAATGCACCCACATAACAGAAAGGTGAACACTGTTAAGGCTGATGTTAAAAGAATTGAAAGTTCTTGGGTATAAATTATGTTTGCTACTTATGTAATTGAAATTAAATCAAAGTTTAGTATTCCAAAGAAAAGAAACAAAAGAACCTTCCATCAGTAAGCACTCAGATTAGGAGAAGAGTCTGACATCTCCAGCCAACAGGCAGCCATATTACTGTACTCAAAGCGTGTCTGCTGCCCAGGTCTCCAAAGGTGACCTTGGTGAAAAAGGACACAGGGCCTTGCCTTATCCTCTCATGCCCAGGACTAGTATGTGTCAAAATATTTGCCATGTTAGCAGGGAACCCGTTTCTGAACTAAAGTATAATCCCCTTTGCTGTTTGTTCCCCCAAATACACATTAAGCCCTAGTTCCATGCTAGGTCCTGGGGTGGGGGGATGACAGAAGATCAAGGCAGACAGCATCTTACAACCAATGTAAATAACACACGAAAGATAAAGAATTCCACAGAAAAGTGATGACTTTATCTGACCCTCAAAACACTACTGTTTATTTGACTAACTTGATAACATTTATCTTAAACTCTATTCAAGACTTTTCATCTAACCAATCCCTTACATTTTAAATATCTTCTCCAGATTTTTTGTTTTGTTTTGTTTTGAGACAGGATCTCATGTAGCTCAGGTTGGCCTCAAACCTGCTATGTACCTGAGCACTGATCCTCATGCCTTCACCTCCTGGGTGCTGGCACTACAAAAGTGTGGCTAAACCATCTGTAATTCTAGTTCCAGGGGGTCCAACAACCTCTTCTGACCTCTGTGGGAATTTCCCAACAAGAGTACACTTACATACATGCAGGCGGTATGCTCATACATATAAATTAAAATAAAATCATCAAGGGGGCTGGAGAGATAGCTCAGTGGTTAAGAGCACTGGGTTTTCTTACAGAGAACAGAACAGGGGTTCAGTTCCCAGCCCCCACATGGCAGCTAACAACTGTCTTTAACTCCAGTTCCAGGGGATCTGACGCTGTCTTCTGATCTCTGTGGGCACTGCATGACATGGGTGCAGTTACATGCAGGCAATACGCTCATACACATAAAAAAATTGCTGAGCATGGTGGCACATGCCTTTAATCCCAGCACTCAGGAGGCAGAGGCAGGTGGATCTCTGTGAGTTCAAGGCCAGCCTGGTCTACAGAGTCCAGGCCAGCTGGAACTAAAGGAAGACCCTGTCTCAAACACACACACACACACACACACACACACACACACACACACACACACACACACGGAAAATCATCAAAGTTAATGGAACAGGAACTTAGTACTAATATAATTATACTGTGACAAAAAAGAATTCTGAGGAGTGACAGAGGACATTTCTCAGAGGTGCATAGGACATTTGATCTTCCACAATCTCATAAATTGGACTAATTAAGTGCATCTACCCCTTTAAGTTGCTGTGAGGATGATACACAGGAGAATTTAAGACAAAACATGCCTTACAATCGATAGACACTGTATCGGTCACTTTTCTATTGGTGTGATGGAAACACCAGGACCACGGCTCCAGGGCCATACCAGTCCATTGGGTGGGGGCCTGGGAGCAGGAGGCGCCAGAGGGGAGGGGGAGCCAGCTTCACAGCTTCAAGCAGCACAGGAAGCAGAGCCCAGCAGGGCTGTTTGTACGATATTCTGAATTGAGACTCTGTGGGTTCTGCTCAGCGGGGGCTGAATCAGCTGTGATTAAGAGGAGACCAGAACCTGAAGTAAAACCTTTGTTTTACAGGGAGAGTTGATGCTGGTTAGCTGGGGCTGAAAAATCAGTAGGTAACAAGAGACCAGCATTACAATGGTGAAATCTTCTGGGAAGAGTTTCCTCAGGGTCAGCACACAGAAGCTGTGGTCCACAGGGGGCCTGATCCTCCATCTCAAGCCAGAAGCAGGACTTGGGAATATGTAAGAGTCTCCCATGTGGTTCTGGTGTTCAAAGTGCAAAGGGGTCACAGAGAGCAGCTGAGGCCTGGCACTGTGAGATGCTAGGAAAGGCCATTGGTGAAAACGTACATCTGCTGCAGTGAAGACCCCAGGATTGCAGGGGTCATGAAGAAAATCTGAGGCTTGGCACCAGAAGAGAGTAAAAGAGCCCAATGGTGAAGGTACAGCCTCAGTTTCAGTGGAGATCCAGCTTTTGGAGATGCCAGGGTCATGGGATGACCACTAAGGGAAGTGGCAGGTGTGGAATGGAGCTGGCCTGGGCCTGTGGACAAGCTGTATGCGGTGGATGGCAGAGTCAGAGAAGGGGAGCTGTGAAACCCTTTGGAGCCCAGAAGATCAGGAGTGAGTCCCAGGTGCCAGTCTTAAGCTACTTGCTGGACTTAAACACCGGCTTTTGCATAGGTGTGCCTGATTCTTCCCTTTTGAAATAAGATAGTACCTGTTTTGGATTTTATAGGAACTGATAGTTAAGACACTTAGAAACTGAACTATTAAGTGTTTGGATTTTTTAAGGACTGTGTGGCTTTTAAGGGTGTACTGTCTTGTGTTGTAATATTAACATCATACCTTGGGAATAAGAAATGGAAATCTTGTGGTTTAATATTGATGTGTTTGTGTGTCGAGTTGACAAGGGGTCAATTGTGTTGGATAGGTTTAGTGTCAACTTGATACACCTGAGTTGAGGAAGCTTCAATTAAGGAATTGCCTCCATTGGACTGACCTGTGACCATGTTTGTGGGGCATCTTCTTGATTGCTGAGTGATGTGTGAGGGTCCAGCCCACTGTGGGTGGTGCCACCCCTGGACAGGTTGTTCTTTATTGTATAAGAAAGCAGGCTGATCACAGGCCAGGGAGCAAACCAGTATGCGGCTTCCTTCAAGGCCTGTGCTTCAGCTCCTGCTTCCAGGTTCCTGCCCTGAGTTTGCATTTTGGGCCTCCTAAGTGATGAACTGTGACCTGGGAAATATAAGATGAAAAAACCCTTTCCTCCCCAAGTATTGGTCAGAGTACTCTGTCAGAGCAATGGAGAAGCAAACTAGAACAAAAATTTAGGCACAAAATTTGCAAACATCTCTCCTCTTCTTTCAACATATATGAAAAATGTGAAATGTTTGTTTATAAGAACCATTAATGCTTTCTGATATTTCAAGGACAAGGTGACAAGGTAATTAATACTAACCTCTAGTAAATGGGGTTGATGAGAGATGAAGTGAATGGGAATAATTAGCTGTTCCCATGGGATGCCAGACTGACTCGGTGCAAAGTGGACTTTTCAAAGGGGCTTAGCTGGGTAAGCAAAGCATGAAGCAGGAGGGCACCTTTCTTCAGTCTTGAGGGAAAAGTATACGCCTTTTGTTTAATTTATTACACCCACACCCAAGTCCTAGGGATTAAGTACTCTAGGACTTTATTCACATCTATTCTAAGAAAGTAGCCTCTGAAGAAATCTCATCATCCTAGCCAATAGTGTTTTTTAGTGAAAGACTGTCTTTCTTACTATAGAATTATGCAGACCCACTGGAGAATATGGGGGGTCTAAGTACATATATACTTTTCAAAATAGGGGTAGAGCTAGGGTGGAGACAACAGTGCCACCACCGAGCAGTATTTGTGTGGCAAAGAATTTTTTCTAAGTTCCTTTTCACATGTTTATTAGTTCTTTCTTTTTTTTATGTGTATGAATGTACTGTCTGCATGTAGGTTTGTGCACCCGTGTTGTGCAATGCCACGGAGGTCAGAAGAGGGTCTTGGATTCCCCTGGAACTGGAGTCAAAGATGGTTCTCAGCTGCCATGTGGGTGCTGGGGATCGAACCCGGGTCCTCTGTAAGAGCGGTTGGCGCTCTTAACCACTAGGCCATCTCTCCAGCCCCATCTTTCCTAATTTCTACTTGGAGTGTTTCTCTTCTGTTATTAGTTATGGCTCTTCACACAGTCTAGATGTACTCTACCTTCTGTGAAACACGTGATTTGCCCATATTCTGTCCCAGTCTGTAGTTTGCTTATTCGTCCATGCGCCCTCCCTCCCTCCCTTCCTTCCTTCCTTCCTTCCTTCCTTCCTTCCTTCCTTCCTTCCTTCCTTCCTTTCTCCCTTCCTTTCTCTCTCTCTCTCTCTCTCTCTCTCTCTCTCTCGCTCCTCGTTTCTCTTTCTTTTTGTTAGACAAGGTCTCCCTGTAGCCCCAGCTGTTTTCTAGAACTCACTAACAAGACCTGGCTGGCCTTGAACTCACAAAGATCCACCTGCCTCTGCCGGGACTGTTGGGATGAAAGGCATGCAACCAACCATGCCAGGGGTTGTCTTTGTTGAGTTGAACAGTTTAAATTTGCTGAAAAGGAGATTGAATCTCATGTGTAACCCAAGCGATCTCAAACTTGACTCAAGCCCGCTTGCCTCACCTCTAGAGTTCTTTTTGTTTGGAGTATTATAGGCCTCCTGTGCTATACCCAGCTGACGTCTACATGAACGAATGCCTATTAAGCAAGCTGCAATCATTTGATTTTTTTTTTTTTTTTTGTCTTTTTGAAACAGAGTCAGTCTCCCTGTAGCCCCAGCTGTCTTGGAACTTGCTCTGTAGACCAGGCTGGCTTTGAACTCACAGAGATCTATCTGCCTCTGCCTCCTGAGTGCTAGGATTAAAGGTGTATACCACCATGCCCAGCCAATCATTTGATTTTAAAATTAAAGAATGATTAATTGAATCTTGCCTATGCTGCATGTAAGCATAGTTTTACACACCACATAGCAAGCTGCCAAATTCTATTTAAAAATCTCATTCCAAAAAACCTCTACCTGCATCCTCGACCAGGACACAAACATCTGTCTACTCTCTCAGAAACATTTCTGCAGCAGCCATGGCCACCTTGTGGAGCTAAGATGCCCAATGTGAGCTTGGGCATGTGGAAGTCTCCTCCAGGCAAAGTCAAAGAAGCAGTGAAGGTGACCATTGACACTAGATACTGCCACTGACTGTGCCTGTGCTTATTGTAGTGAGAATAGGTGGGAGAAGCCATCCGAGAAAACATCAAAGAGAGGCTGGGAAGCTGGAGGACCTCTTCATTGGCAGCACGCTGTGGTCTACCTGCTTTGAGAGGAAACTGCTCAAGGAAGCCTTCCACAAGACCTTACAGATCTGAAACTGGACTATCTGGCCTCCATCTTATTCACTGGCTGTGGGAAGATCCAATTTGAATTAGGGGCTAGTTCTCAGCTAGCATCCCTCAGGGCACAGTGTGGGAGTCATGGGATTCCTCTGACCCTGCCCCAAGAGGGAGCAAGCAATGTGACAGCCCAGGCACATGATGCTAGGTGGAGGAGCAGTATACAGCAGCAAGGGACTGGGGATCTATGATTGGCTCTGGGATGTGACATTTTTCCTATAAAAGTGACTTGACTTGAGGCAGGCAATACATCGAATTCTCCATTACCAGCATTACACAGAATTCCTGGTCAGTTATTTTGCACATATACAAGCCAAAGCAGGCCTGGATTTTGAGTTTCGGTGGCTAGTGGGTTGGACAGGGATCTATCAGACCACTAACCTGGTAAGCTAGCGTGGGGTTGGACAGAGACCAATCAGTTCAACAACCTATGGAGTGAATTGTGAGTGGGTGTAGGCTGAAGATAGGCCAGCAGCCATCAGCCTGAAATTCCTGTCCAGAGACCAGCAGTCTTTGGGCAGGTGAGAAAGCACAGCCAGATGGGAGGTGTTCCACCATCCAGGCTAAGGACCTGAGTTGGAAGTACCTCTCAGGCTGGGTTAGAAAGTGACCAACTGACCTCTGCGCAAAGGGGTCAGTTCCCCACAGTGACCACTAGTCACTGTGCTCCCCTTCCCTTAGCAGGACTGTGCTGTACCTGCTTGTAGCAAGAGAAGCTTCCTACAATTGGCCACAGGGACTTCAGCCTAGAGGGAAGGAGCTATTCCCAAAGATGATAAAGGCAATCTTCTCACCAGTAAATAACACTCTTGGATGCCTGGGAGGTCATGGAAGAACTGGTTGGATGAGGGACTAGTGAAAGGCCTGGGTGTCTCTAATTTAACTTCCAGACTGAAAGGGTCTTGAACAAACCTGGACTAAAACATAAACCAGTGACCCATCAGATGGAGTACCACCCATATCTCACCTAGGACAAACTGATCCAGTACTGCCACTTCAAGGGCGTCACTGTCATGGCCTGCACAGCCCAATGGGCTCCCCAGATAAACCTTGGGCCAAGCCAGAGGACCCTTCACTACTGGAGGATACAAAGATTAAAGCACAAGAAGAATGTGGTGGTGATCCCCAAGTATGTGACAACCTCACACATACGTGAGAACTTTCAAGTCTTTGACTTCGAGTGATGAGGAGATAGTCACCATTTTCAGCTTCAATAGAAACTGGAGGGCCTGTTGGCTGCCTGAGACCATCAATATGGAAGAGTGTCCTCACAACAGAAGATACTGAAGCCGCATCCCCTGATGAGACTACTGAGTAGTGTACACACACACACACACACACACACACACACACACACACACACACACAACACACACACACACACACTCCTCCTGAGTCCTACTTTAGCCATGGCTGTCTGACATTGTGCTGTGCATGCCTTGATATAGGCCAAAATCTAGGTGATGCTGTATTTAAACCTTGTGGCCAACCATGGGTAGACTGTTCTGTGGAAATGTGACTCAGAGAAGCAAATGACAACTTATTTCACTAATCTGATCTGACCAAATGTTTGTCAAACATAAAAAACTCTGATAACGTCAAGGATGTAAAGACACACACACACACACACACACACACACACACACACACAAAACATGTAAAAAAAAAATCTCATTCCAAAACATATCTGTGTGTCTTTTCAATAACTGCCTGACATTCTCATTGTATCAAACAACTACAAAACTGAAATCATTCCAACCTCAGGAATTATGATTTGATATAATTGTTTCCTTAAGTATAATATCTGTCAGCTCAAGCATTTAGGCTTTGGTCTTCCTAGAGTCCAGATGCCTCTGACCAAGAATACCAACACTCTCATAAAGTCACAACGAGAGAAAACACCCCCAGTTCAGTTGTTGAACTCACTCCTGACTCATCCGTCCCTTCGTAAGTGAGCCTTTCTTTACTAACTTTAAGTATAGCCACCCCTCATTCTAAAACTTCTCTTTTCCTTGTGAACATATCTGCCAGCCTTGTGGCCTCCTGACTGTGAGACACTGGGTAAATGTGTCAGCTCCAAGATTCTTCTTATATGGTGTTAGGTCTGTTAAAAACAGAACCCCAAGTGTTCATGTATTCCTTTCCCACACAGGGATGCTTTAAGAATGAGATGATGATATATGTATAAGAAAGTAGTGTTGCTATACTTGAAACAAGTTCCATAGAACTTGTTGTAAACCTGTGATGTGGTAAATACTCTATTTCTCTCTGCCAAAACATACCAACTATTCACATGGGAAATGTTCTATATAGAATGTACTACCAAAATCAAGGGATTTTAAAAAAGAGGAATGAATGCTGAAAATGTCTGCTTCATCCAGACTTCCTGGTCTCTAAAGGCTACCTCCAGGAACAGTTCCATCAGCTAGACAAAGCAGATTCCACTGTGTCATTGGAGTGCATCAGTGTAGCTCTGTGTCTAGGTGACCCAGATGTGATTCACTACTTGAGATTCTTAGGACAAATCTGGAGAGATGGCTCAGCAGTTAAGAGCACCGACTGCTCTTGCAAAGGACCCGGGTTCAATTCCCAGCACCCACATGGCGGCTAAGAATGGTCTTTAACTCCAGTTCCAGGGGAATCTGATGCCCTCTTCTGATCTTCTGACCTCCGTGGCATTGCACGACATGGGTGCACCAACCAACATGCAGACAGTACACTCATACACATAAAAAAAAAAAAAAAACCTGAAATGAATGAAGTAGTTAAGAGAAAGGAAAACAGATGGTAATATTTTCCAAGATTTGTATGGAATGGGAAAAAAACAAAAATAAAAACAAAAAACTTACAAACTTTGGTGTCACCAAATTCTGCATTTGAACTTGACTGAGCACTTTGGATCTCAGTCACGTTGTAGTGTCTCTCTCCATCCATCTTACAGAGTCCTGAGAGATAAATAGCAATGTATATAAAGTATGCAAGTACCACACCCATGCAATGAAAGGCACGCAAAAGTAGCTGCTACCATTCATCCATTCAAGTCCTTACTAAGTACTTTATATATTAGATATAATACGATGCCTGACTTTTATTATACTCAAATGGAAGAAATATCTCAGATGAATGTAGAATACATAGGTATCTTAACTGCTCAAAATAACAGACCTGTACAGAAGTTAATTTGTTGGCCAGGTATGGTGGTGCATGCCTTTAATTAATCCCAGCACTCAGGAGGCAGAGCCAGGCAGATCTCTAACAGCAACAGAATGCTTGCCTAGCATGTGCAAGACCCTGGTTCAATCCTCAGCATCACACAAAGATATACACATATAATTAATTTAATGAACTAATTCTGATAACTGAATGACCAAATGAAGACCCAGCAGCTACATTTTGGGGGGGGGGTCTTTTTCAGACAGTGTCTCTCTGTCAAGCCCAGTCGGCCTGGAACTCACTGTGCAGACCAGGCTGGCCTTGAATTCACAGATACCTGCTTGCATCTGCCTTGCTGGGATTAAAGGTGTGCACCACCACACCCAGCTCAAAATCAATTCTTTAACTTGAATCAATCTTTTTTCTTCAAACTATTACACATTTGAGACGATACATCTGCTTTAAAACAGAAATGTTCCTAGATGTCACAAGTTTATCATGCAGGGGAAGGCTAGCTACACTGCGCTCAGATGCTCCCACGCGGGGGAAGCCTAGCTACACTGCGCTCTGATGCTCCCACGGGGAAGGCTAGCTACACTGCGCTCCGATGCTCCCACGCGGGGAAGGCTAGCTACACTGCGCTCAGATGCTCCCACGGGGAAAGCTAGCTACACTGCGCTCCGATGCTCCCACGGGGAAGGCTAGCTACACTGAGCTCCGATGCTCCCACGCGGGGGAAGCCTAGCTACACTGTGCTCCGATGCTCCCACGCGGGGAAGGCTAGCTACACTGAGCTCCGATGCTCCCATGGGGAAGGCTAGCTACACTGTGCTCCGATGCTCCCACGCGGGGGAAGCCTAGCTACACTGCGCTCCAATGCTCCCACGCAGGGAAGGCGAGCTACACTGCGCTCCGATGCTCCCACGCGGGGAAGGCTAGCTACACTGCGCTCCGATGCTCCCACGCGGGGAAGGCTAGCTACACTGCGCTCCGATGCTCCCACGCGGGGAAGGCTAGCTACACTGCGCTCCGATGCTCCCACGCGGGGAAGGCTAGCTACACTGCGCTCCGATGCTCCCACGCGGGGAAGGCTAGCTACACTGCGCTCCGATGCTCCCACGCGGGGAAGGCTAGCTACACTGCGCTCCGATGCTCCCACGCGGGGAAGGCTAGCTACACTGCGCTCCGATGCTCCCACGCGGGGAAGGCTAGCTACACTGCGCTCCGATGCTCCCACGCGGGGAAGGCTAGCTACACTGCGCTCCGATGCTCCCACGCGGGGAAGGCTAGCTACACTGCGCTCCGATGCTCCCACGCAATGAAGGCTAGCTACACTGCGCTCCGATGCTCCCACGGTGGGGTGGGGGGGAAGCCTAGCTACACTGCGCTCCGATGCTCCCACTGCAGCATCTCCTGTCTTCTGAGTCCACAACTTACTAGCTCTGCAAACTTAGGTACAGAACTTCACTTCTCTGACAGGGAAGTAGTTCTCAACTACATGAAGATTCTGCTGACCACCCAGGACCTATTTTATAGCAATACTGCGTAGCTGGAGTTCAAAGAACATGGCAGCAAGCAAAACAAGTCCTTACTATCCCTTTATGTGCTGAATGCATGATGAAAAGAGAAAGCCATCGACCAGGAATACCGATGCGATGTTTCTGAGGAGGAACTCCCAACTTGATGACATCTTTAAGAGAATCCTCCAGATTTGAGACCTAAACTGGGTTTGCTTAGAATGAATCCCGAAATCACCGAATTACAATGTAAACTTTTTTTGTTGCAGGAGGTGTCTTTTTGAGACAGAGAGCCCCAGCTAGACTGGAACTCACTATGTAAACCAGGCTGGACTTGAACTCACAGAGATCTGCTGGACTCTGCCTCCAGGTCCTGGGATTGAAGGCCTGTGCCACCACACCTGGCTACAATGTAAACTCTTATGTACATGTACATCTGATACAAATATCACTGACTCTTAAAATGATTTCTATATTTGAACCATAGATTTAATTCTCTATATTTTTTGCATACAACAATATCCTAAATAATCTAAATTTGTGATGGAACATCTTTAGATTATCGAATTTTCACTAAAAGGCAGTCTTCTTTATACTCAGCATTTAAATGTACTAACAAAGTTACATCTGTATTAAATTAACACTAAAAATCTCAGACTCGGTCAATTCTGTCTTGACTGCAAACCCAAGCCCCTCTCTATATTGTCAAAGTTTCCAGGTATTAGTTGGGTATTTCCTATTCTCAGTTATCTGCCTTTACTGGCTTATGAGGCTTGCTAATCATATAATAGGTGGACAAACGAATAAATGTCACCAGAACTACTGCTTGGTGATTTGAGAAACTACCTATACAGACAATTTCACAAATTCTAATTAAGTTCTCCTGAAGCTAAATTGCAATAAAGCATATTGTAGTAGAGAAGACAGTTTAAAGCAAGGAGAGCCAGGTGTGGTGGCACACGCCTTTAATCCTAGCACTCGGGAGGCTGAGGCAGGCAGATCTTTGTGAGTTCAAGGCCAGCCTGGTCTACAGAGCCAGTTCCAGGACAGCTGGGGCTACAGGGAGACCCTGTCTTGAAAGGACACACACAAAAAAAACAAAAAAGCAAGGAGAGAAAATTACCTTAAGATAGTGCTAAAGTTACTTTGCTAAAGAAAGCATGAGTATGCCAGCCTTAAACCAATCACTGCTAATAATCATGTTACTTCATGATTTGTTAGTAAACATGACTACTCTTTTTTTTTCAATCTTTATTTTATTTGTGTAAGTGTACTGCCTACATATGTGTAAGTGCACCCATGTCATGCAATACCCACAGAGGTCAAAAGAGGATGTATGTTCCCTTGGAAATGAGGTTACAGATGGTTGTTAGCACCATGTGGGTGCTGGGAATCAAACCCAGGTCCTCTGGGATTTGATTGAAGAGCAATCAGTGTTCTTAAGTGCTGACCCATCTCTTCAGCTCCAAGCATGATTATTCTTTATCAAATGAAACTCTTTTCTGTGAAACTGTTGTCTACCTCAGTTAGAACTACCATCATCATCCTAGTCATCATATCTAGAATTATAAAGTTCTGTTCAATTAATCTTGACTTTCTGTGTCTCCAAGAACCAGAAATGGATAGCATCTATAGGGAGACCAGTCTACCTGGTGGGTAACTCAGAGCCAGGTCTACTGGCTGCTAAGACCATATTCTTTGTACTAAGCTATACTAGGCTTGTTCAATAATAAATCTGAGTAAGTATGAAAGTTTGCAAAGAGCCAGTATCTCACATAGTTTGGGTAATAAGCTGAGGCAGATGTAATCTTCTCTAATATACATGTATTATGGCTTAATTATGAATTTTCCCCAAGGGGCTCTTTTGTTAAGCACTAATGTCTCCATCTGGTGGCATTATTTTGTGAAGTTCTAGAAACTTCAGGAGGTGGAACCAAGCTTGAAGAAGTAGGTTTCCAGGTGTGAGTTGGGAAGGGACCTTGTCCCTGGCTCCTCCTGTCACATACCCTTCCCTATCTGCCATGAGGTGAACAGGCTTCTACACAAATTCCTGCTGTCATAATGTCCAAGCATAGCACAGGAGGCCACATGAACACTGACTGAAATGTCTGAAACCATGAGCAGAGATCAATCCTCCCTCTGCTAGGCTGCTTCGTATCAGGTACTTTCATAACAGTGATGAGGAAAGTAACTGATTCAACAGGCCAATGGCATCCAAGGGCTAAAATGATTCGTTCAAAGAAGCTGGATTTGATGCCCAGTGATACTTAAAAGACATAGACACTAAAATATTATTATATACTATTAAAGTATGTTACCTTTAGAGAAATACTATCTTTAAATAAGTATAGCTGACACACTAGGTTTAGAGTTGAGGAACAGTAAATGCTAACATCTGGTTTCCCTCCCATTCTCCACTGTAATCACCGGTATATTGTTTCCTTATGGACCTGACCCAATCTCTGGATGTCTGAATATTTTTTTTCAATCGATGCATAGCTTTATTGGCTACAAGAGGCAAACAACTTTCCTGAGGGAAAGGAAGTTGGGCTGACATCTGAATATTTTGCTTCAGAGAGCCCCCTATTGATGACAAGCAGTATGAGCTGGCCAGGTAAAAATCCACACTCCTGTTTTGACTGTCCTCATAATACTTGTTTCCACATTTTCTTTGCTTTTTCAGTTGATATATGTTAATGATTCTCACACTATTTAAAGATTGTTATATACTATCTTTTTTCAAAAACGAAGTTCCTGACTTACTTGTTTCTGGATACAGTTTAGATTCAGAAACAGTAAACTTTTTATGTAAAGAACCAGATAGTAAATATTATAAGCTTTGTGGGCCAGTGGTTTGTGATGCAACACTCCACTGCAATGACATTGTGAAAGTCTCCACAGACCATACACAAACAAGTGAACATGTTTGGCTTTAATTAACCTATCTACGACCGCCAAAATCAGATTTTCATGTAACTTTCACATCACCAAATATTATCCCTCTTTTGATTTCTTTTTTCTCCAACAATTTAAAATTACAAAAAACTACTCCTAGTTTGCAAGCTGCATTTGGTCTCTGGTCGATTTACCCTCAATAGTCACAATATGTTGTTTTAAAAATGGGAATTTCTGATGGTCTACAAACACAACTAATATACCAATGTGTGAGACCTTACTTTCTCTATCTACTTCAAAAAAAAACCAAGATATCACAACAAACCAATGCAACAACAAATAAGAGAATCCAGCTGCCTTGTAGAACAGAAATTGAGATCTGTAAAAATAAGAAACGCCACCTCTCAGTAATGTTTCCTTATGTTAGGAAAATACACAGCTAGATTTTATGTCAAATGCTGTATATATTGCCATGCAATAGGTTTAGTGGTTTTTGTTGTTTTTTATTTTTTGTTTTAAGGGGGGGAGATGGTTTTTGAGACATGGTCTTCCAGCTGACCTAAACTCACTATATGACACTATGATAGGCTGGCTTAGTGGTTTTTGTTGTTGTTGTTTTTTTAAACAGATTAATTAAAAAAAAAATCATGGGCCAGGCATGGTGGTGCACACCTTTAATCCCAGCACTCTTGAATTCAAGGCCAGCCTGGTCTCCATAGTAAGTTCTAGGCCAGCTAGGGCTACAGGGAGATCTTGTCTGTCTGTCTGTCTGTCTGTCTGTCTGTCTGTCTGTCTCTCTCACACACACATACACACATACACGCACACACACGCACGCGCGCACGCGCGCCTGCACACAATCACTTAGCTCCAATTTCCAATAGGATAACTACTGACAGACACACAGGCCATAGTAGTAACTAAAGCTTCAGGGCCCACAGCAGGACATTTTCCGTATGTTAAAAGAACACAGGATCTAAGTTTGAGAACCAGCTGCTGAGCTAGGTGAACTATTACTACCAGTGGGATGTACCTAGTCCTGCCCACCAGATCCAACCATCTTCACCCTCCGCCTTAACCTAATTCCATCCAAGAACTGCTTAGTTTTTCTTTGAATCATGATTTGATAAACTAAATCCCATGCAATTATACCTCACATAATGAATATGGTGAAAATATCACGGTTGTTGTCTAGAAAGAACAACCTTTCACATATACACAGGACATAATTTGTTTTTCTTTTAAGACAGAGTCTTAACATGCAGCTCTGGCTGGCCTAGAACTCACTACATAGACCAGGCTGGTCTCAAACTTGCAGTGATTCTCTACCCTCTGCCTCCCAAGTGCTGGGATTACAGGCACATGCCACCATGCCCAACTTTCACGTCAGCTTTACTTCCTGGAAACAGGCAACTAGAAGCAAGGATTTCCCCCTCACTTCTATATTCCAATCTTAAAAACCAAAGATTCGGGCACTTGGGAGGCAGTAGCAGGCTGATCTCTGTGAGTTCAAGGCCATCCTGGTCTACACAGTGAGTTCCAGGCCAGCTGAGACTAAAGGAAGACCCTGTCTCAAAAAGACCAAAACGAACAAACAAAGAAACAAACAAACAAACAATTATTATCATAATTCCTTGTCTCCAGAACATATCTCAAAACAAATCCATTAGTACATTTAGTCACAGTGTACCTGTGCCCTGGACCCACAAGCACTATGGGAGCCCAATCCTAATCAGGACCCTCGTGGCAAGGTTAAATCAAAGAAAAAAATCCAGCAGACATGGTACAAGTTTGACTGACAATGCTCATAATGTTATAATTTCACTCTGCAAGTAACATATGTGTATATATATATATATATATATATCTTATAAAGCATTTTAAGTGAGTATTAATATTTTGCTTGACCTATAATTTGAGATTTAAGAACTAAGAAAAAACTTTTAGGGGAAATTAAAGGGAAAGTTCTTTTCATTCCAATGTTACAATATATGGGGACACTTAACATAAGGAAGTATTCCTTCCAAAATACATTTACTTTGCCATTAGATTTAGCTATCTATCCAAATGATGTGTATTGTTGGGCCTGAGGAAACCTTTCTCTTCCTTCCTTTTGCTGCTCCTCCTCCTCTTCCTCCTCCTCCTCCTCCACCTCCTCTTCCTAATCTTCCTTATCATCACCCCTTTCCCTTCCTCCCTATTTCTCTTCCATTTTAGAAAAAAAAATCACAATCCCACCATATATTTTGTTGCATTATGTGCCCTTAATTAGAAAATCTTCCCAAGACCATATCATTCTAAAAGCCTTCATAATTTCATTTATGGAACAATAATGAGGAAGAAATTTGCATTTTTATGTATTTATTCTTCAATTTGTATTATAAAATACCTTTATAAAATTTGGAATTATGACTGGGTATTAGGTCTCCCACAATCTGTGAAAACTGGGTACAAGTACACTAAAGTAAAATTATTTGGCTATTATGACTACTATACAATTGAAATTCCCTAACATTTTAGATGGAGTTATTCCTTATTTGGGGGGAAATAATACACATTACTTGAGAAAGATGTTGGTAGTGATGATAATTCAATGAAGAACAAAAAACAGACTGAAAACTTTAAATCTATAGTAAAAACATTAGTCTCATCATTATTGCAAAACATTTAAAATTGTGAAACTTAAGTTATTTGTAAAACAGACAAAAGCAGCTTCCTCAGTCACTTTCTGAGATCTCAGTATCAATTTAAAGAAAATGCTTACATTTAAAAGAAGACCTATTTCAAAAATATGAACCTTTTTTTTAAATATTTTTTTTAATTTTTTTAAAATTTATTTATTTTTGTATGTGTATGAATGTACTGTCTGCATGCAGGTCTGTGCACCCATGTCGTGCAATGCCGCGGAGGTCAGAAGAGGGTCTCGGATTTCCCTGGAACTGGAGTTCTCCTGGAATTGGAGTTACAGACGGTTCTTAGCCGCCATGTGGGTGGTGGGGATCAAACCTCGGGTCCTCTGCAAGAGCGTCGGTGCTCTTAACTGCTAGGCTATCTCTCCAGCCCTCAAAAATATGAATCTCTACACTAAGTACATATAAGGACACGAAGTGAATTTATGTCACACATAACATCCCTGATCCCTTCATATGCAAATGAATGTGATGGAAGACTAATGTTAAAAACGCAAAAAGTAGCCGGGCGTGGTGGCGCATGCCTTTAATCCTAGCACTTGGGAGGCAGAGGCAGGTGGATCTTTGTGAGTTCAAGGCCATCCTGGTCTACAGAGTGAGTTCCAGGACAGCTGGGGCTACAGGGAGACCCTGTCTCAAAAAGACCAAAAAAAAAAAAAGTTTTTTAGTAAAATAAAGGAAAAACTAAATAAATGCCAAGATTAAAAAAATAATAATTTATACAACATTTTTCTGCAGAGCACAGGGAAAAGCAGGAAAGGCTGGGCTTTTTTATTTATTTTTTTATTCCGCAGAGAAGTATTATTTCTAGCACATTCTGCCTATAAGAAACTTTTGTATAATAAATTATTTTCCTTGCTTTCATTTCCAAGTCAAAATTATGTCCATTAAAATAAGCTGAATATAATAGAAGCCAAGAAGGTAACCAATTTAAAAATCACATGGAATTAATACTACTGGAAGGACGAAGGGATTCCAATGTATATTTGAGAAGAAGCAAAGACTCTTTTGAGAAAGCAGCCCTAGCATGACTCCAAAACACCACAATTGGAATCAATGTATTTTAAGGTTTGGCACAGCAGTTTAAATTTCAAAAATATCAGCACTGTTCTGTGAATAAAATGGATTGGGTTTCTCCTAGTCATCCCCCCTCCACAGCAGTGAGATGTTGCAGGGACTCTCTGGGAACTTTGTGGAAACTATTGGCTTTCAGAAATGGACAGGTGAATTTGAACCAAAAATCAGGCAAAACACAGAACTGCAACAACAACAACAACACCACCACAAGCAACTCAGGAAGAGGCTCAAGCCAAGCAGAAAAGCAAACTCTACAGAATCTCTTTTTTTGGACTATTCATTGAGTCAGTCCCGATTTTAAGAAGCCAAAACAAAGCACACAAACTTACACTGCTTCTTCAGTTCTTTCAGCTGCTGTTTAAATTGCACAAACTTTTCATTGTCTTTAAAGTCTGTATCAGAATTCTTATCCTGTAGAGCCAAAAACTTCTTCTCCACCAGTAATTTTAAATCTGGTACTTTTTCTGGCCGTTCTTCTTTTACCTAAGAAAGACGATAAATCACCCCAGTTAAATGACAATAATTTTTAATTTATATAATTCAAGAGATAATATGATAGAAAACAGACATGCCCTTCCCCCAAGAGGACAAGACCATTGACTGAGCAGTGGTGCAGGGACTCCCTCACCCCACCTGCTACTTGCACTTTCCTGTCTTGGCCCACTCAGGCCTTCAGTGCAGTGACAGACCTGCTGAAAACTTCAAACGAGGCAGCTTCACCAGAACCAGCACTCTTCCTTCACTCCAGCTGCTCTCCTTTTTTTAATAGTCTTTTTGATACAGGGTCTCCCTGTAGCCCCAGCTGGCCTTGAACTTACAGAGGTCCGCCAGCCCCCACCTCTTGAGTGCTGGGATTATTCTCAGTGCTCCTCTTCAGTCCTTGGCCCAGCTGCTGACAGTAACTCCCATTTAACAAAAGAAAGTGAGGCTTTAACCTTGACCTTCCACAATTTCCTACCATAACAAGGATTAAGTGCTCTGCTTGCTTTGTTCAAAGCAGAACTCTCCTTCCTAAATATACAAATTTCAATCATACAGAAATATCGAAGGTATCATACCATGAACATCCTTAATGTACTTCATCAATGGCACAATTAACATTAGCTATGTTTGTACCATCACATCTCAACATGTCTTCAATCTTATCCATCACATCTCAACATGTCAACAATCTTATTTTCGAGTCTGTCAAAAGACAACACCGGCATGTACACAGCACCGGGACGACACTGGCATGTACACAGCACCAGGATACCACCGGCATGTACACAGCACTGGGCCGACATCAGCAGCTCTGGTTTTATTGTGATTTGAGGGATAGAACCTGGTGCATGCCAAGCATATGTTGCAACACCAGTTACTCCCTCCTCCAACCCCCACTAGAAAGAGGTTTGGACCTTGGACCTTAGATCTGGGTCCTCTGCAAGAGCAGCCAGTGCCTTTAACCACTGAACCATCTTGCCAGGCCCTACTTTCTATTCTGTTCCACTGTTTCTGCTTCCTTACCCTCAAGCTTTCGCTGCTTCCTTACCACATCTCTGCAACTGATCCTTCAGCCTTTGCTTGCCATTTTGCCTGATACTCATTAAAAAGGCTTCTACCGCCAGGTGTGGTGGCACACGCCTTTAATCCTAGCACTTGGGAGGCAGAGGCAGGCGGATCTTTGTGAGTTTGAGGCCAGCCTGGTCTACAGAGTGAGTTCCAGGACAGCTGGGACTACAGGGAGACCCTGTCTTGAAAAGACCCAAAAAAAAAAAAAAAAAAAGGCTTCTACCATAACCCTGGTTGAAGCCAACTCTTATTTTCTCTTTTTTTCCTAGTAAAATAATACACTATCTGAAAAATGTCTGACTTATTATATTGTCAGTACCTGGCACATAGGTAGGAGTACTCTAAAAGTTTCAAATTAACCTTATTAGGAGCAAACATACCAACCCCCCTAACAGCCCAATAGTAATCATCTTGTTATTAGTACTAGTGGAATGTATAATTTCTGAGCTGGAAGATAACCTGTAGATCATCCAATCTCATTCTCTCATCTAGTGTTTAAAAGTTAGTAAAATGTTACATAAAGATGTCCAATGAGCAGGGCATGATGGTGCGTGCCTTTAATCCCAAGATCTTGGAAGGCAGAGACAGGCAGATCTCTTCTACATAGTAAGTAAATCCCAGGCCAGCCAGGGCTACATAATGAGACCCTGACTCAAAACCAGAACAAAGAAAGCCCAATGATTTACCACCCACTATGCTACTAAAAGAAACTTTCTGGGTTTCAAGCCTGTGAAATTTACTTCCAATCTTTTAGCACCTATGGGTGCTTATGAAGTTTATAGATTATCTATTTCAGCCATATTCTGTCATAGACAAAAACATTTCCATTATTTTCTTTGTAATTACTACAAAGAAAGGGTTTTTATGGTGACATTTTCATGCACACCACTTGCTCACGTTCACACACGCCACCGCACTTGCTCACGTACATGCACACCACCTCACATGCTCACGTATATGCACGCCACCGCACTTGTTCACGTACACGCACTTGCTCACGTATACACACGCCACCACACATGCTCACGTGCACGCACACACCACTGCACAGGCTCACGTACACGCACGCCACTGCACTTGCTCACATACACATACACACACACACACACACACACACACCACTTTTCTTTTTTTGTATTTTTGGGGTCTGGAGCTCGCTATATAGACCAGGCTGGCCTCGATCGAGTGCTGGGATTAAAGGTGTGCTCCGCAATGCCTGGCACCAGGAAAGCTTTTCTTAAGACATTTGTCTTGGGAAAAGGGAAGCAAGAAAGCTCAAGTTAGAAAACCCCTAAAGAGGGCCTGGAGAGATGGCTCAGTGGTTAACAGCACTGGCTGCTCTTGCAGAAGACCTTGGGTTCGATTCCTACCTCCAACATGGCAGTTAACAACTATCTGTAACTCCAGTTCCAGGGCAATCCAACACCTTCTGATCGCCAAGGATACTGCATGGCATGGGTGCACTTACACACATGCAGGCACTATATTCAGACACTTAAATAAAAATAAGCCGGGCATCGTGGCACACACCTTTAATCCTAGCACTTGGGAGGCATAGGCAGGCGGATCTTTGTGAGTTCAAGGCCAGCCTGGTCTACAGAGTGAGTTCCAGGACAGCTGGGGCTACAGGGAGACCCTGTCTAGAAAAGACACACACACAATATATATATATATATATAATAATAATATATAGATATATATATAGATTCAAAAACTTCAAGTGAAAGAAAAGAAATCACTGAAGAAAGCACTGAGTCTAACAGCCAGCCTCTCAGCACATCACAGGGCAACTTGTGACTGAATAACCAAGTAGCCCAGGAATCTCCTCTCAGGCAAGGGTCATTTCCCTGGGGTCTGGGAAGATGCCTGCTGCTTAAGAGTGAATCAAGACAAAGACCTAACGTGCAGACAGTACATTCATACACATAAAAAATAAATAAAAATTTTTTTAAAATGCATCAAGGAATGCTGGGCGGAGTGAATTAAAGGGATGCCAAATGAAAGATGAGAAAATGACGTTCTGGGAGATTTGTGATTAAGAAGAGCAAAGAAACAAAGCAAGTAGTGGGAGAGGGAGCAGAGATGTGTTCATCTGCACAAAGGCCATTCACTTGGCGGAAATGATGAGTGGGGACCGTAGGATCAGGCTGTCTACTTCAGCATGTAGACCTGGGGGCAATCCTCTGGAGAGCCTTGGATTTCTGTCATCTCTATTAGGAACCAGGAGCTTCTAATTCAGTAATGCTAAGACAACTAAATTCTATTTATAGTTAAACTTTGGGATATGGTGGATAAAACAAAAATTTTATTACTTCCTTTCACTCTCAGATGCTTTAACATATTTGTGGATGGAGAAAGAAACAATGAGGGAACAATGAAAAACACTAAGAAAAAGCAAGTAGATCTCACTTGAAAGCACCATTCAAACACTATAAAGGTGGAGCTGGGAAGATGATAATCTTTACCAGGCACTGGAAGTGCTTACAGCGCTAAATTAGCAAAGAGACACACAAAAGCCTTAGGACGACAGGAAGCTGTGAGGACAGTGCTCCAGCAGGTGGAAAGGAGAACTGCTATATACAGCTCCGTAAGACGGCTGCCACAGGAGACTGTAGGCTGTGTCACCTAAATTAGGAATCTAGGATTATAGAAGGCATGTTTCGGGCTTCTTTTTATATTTTTTTGTCTTTTGTCGAGACAGGGTCTCCCTTGTAGCCCCAGCTGTCCTGGAACCACTCTGTAGACCAGGCTGGCCTATGACTCACAAAGATCTGCCTGCCTCTGCCTCCCAAGTGCTAGGATTAAAGGTGTGGCGCCACCACCCCGGGCTATTAAAAAGAATGTATAGGCCAAGGATACATCTGATTGAGGGTTACAAGCCTGGGCCTTTCTGGGCTATTCAAGGGCTCTATCACTGAGCTCCATCCCCAGCGCTCCTGAAATGTTCTTTCATCACACAGGGCACAGATGCAACAGAAGTGTTTGTGAAAGAAGGAAGGTATTAAACATGCTAATGACCAAGGTATTGTAATTTTTAAAATGAGGGGCATAGACTTAGGCTAGAAATGAGACTCTGCTACTCACTGAATGACTTTGGGAAAGCTATTATATGTATCTAACCCTGATTTTCTGTCTTGAAACTAGAAAATAATAACTACTTCATCAAGTCGCTTTTGGGAATAATGGAATGGAGCAATAAAGCCCCCGGCTGCCTGACAGAATATTCAGTAATGAGTGGCTGTTACTGTTGTCATGACTGTTACTGTGGTCATTACATGGTCAGATTTTCAGGGTGGCTAGATATGCAGGTCAGCACTCAGCAGAACTGGCACAGAGATGCCCATGTGGAGGCTGCCATGTATAGATTTTAAAGGAAACCATGGAGGGCCAAGCGTGGTGGTCACACGCCTTTAATCCTAGCACCAGGAGCAGAGGCAGGTGGATGTTTGTGAGTTCAAGGCCAGCCTGGGTTACAGAGTGAGTTCCAGGACACTGGGCTACAGGGAGACCGTGTCCGAAAAGACGAAAAGAAAAGAAGAAAAGAAAGAAAAGAAAGAAAAGAAATAAAGAAGAAAAGAAAGAAAAGAAAGAAAGAAAGAAAGAAAGAAAGAAAAGAAAAGAAAGAAAGAAAGAAAGAAAATAAAGAAAACATGGAAATGAAAGAGATCACCAAGGAATTGAAAAATTGGAAACAAAAAAAGAACCAAGATAGAATTTTGGAGAATGCCCCACTACAGGCAGCTACAATAGTTAAAAAAAAATCTACAAGAGTTAAGACAATCAAAAGAAAGTGTTCCAAAAATCTGGTAGAGATTTTAAGATATTCAAATACCTCAGAGAGGTTAAGCTAAATAAAGACTGAAAAGTGCCCGGAAGACTTGTTTTGAGTCACTTGGATGCTCTGACAAGCAGCAGAGAAGCCACGAAGTTCACTCCTAACACTCAGTTTTCACTTAATGAATCATTTCAAAAAGACGCAACAGTGGGTGGAGAGATGGCTCAGAAGTTAAGAGCACTGGCTGTCTTGCAGAGGACCCCGGTTCAAATCCCAGCACCACATGTTCTAAACAACTAACTGTAACTCCAGTTCCAGGGAATCTGAGGCCCTCTTCTGACTTCCTTGGGTATGAGATAGGGTTACTAATGCAAAGCAAGATTTCACAAACATAAAATAAAAATAATAAAAATATGTTATTAAAAAGAGAAACAGCCGGGTGTGTAGTGGGTACACACCTTTAATCCCAGCACTTGGGAGGCAGAGGCAGGCGGATTTCTTGAGTTCAAGTCCAGCTGGTCTACAGAGCAAGTTCCAGGCCAGTTGGGCTAGAGGAACCTTATCTCAAAAAACAACAACAAAAAAATGAAACAATAATATGAAAAAGCACCCAAATCACAAACATTCAGTGTTCCACACTTTTCAACAAACTGCTCAGTTTTGGCTCAAAATCACTTGTGAATAATTTAGCTGCATCTTCTTCATTTAATTCATTACGTTTGTTTTTGTTTGTTTGTTTGTTTGTTTGTGGAGGGGGCACATGCATTGTGTCCACAGCACACATGTGGAAGTAGGTGACAAACTTTCAGAATTGTTTTCTTCCTCCTTCTGCAATAGAGGGTTCCTAGGACTGAACCAGTCTCCAGTTTGTGCTAAGTGCCTTTACCTGCTAAGCCATTTTGCTGGCCCCTTAGCTGCATTTTAAAACTGGAATTCAATCCTGGCTGCTCCAGACTATAGCATTTCCCCTGTCAGCAAGGGTCAGGCCATCAATGAGCTGACTTCTGGGGGCTACTTCTCTAGTCCAAACAGAAGCCAGTTTCTTCCAAGGGAGAAACTGGCAGAAAGAAAAGGCAGAGCTCAAGCCTTACTCACACTGAAGTTGCAAGTTACTTTCACTAGGCTTTAACACAAATATTAAATATAGTTATATGATGATAATAGAGCTCATTTCTTCTACACAATACTGTATGCATATGTAATTACTCAAAAGTGTGTCATTTTATTGCCATGGGGCAAAGTCAAGGTCCTCCTCCTCCAATTACAATTATTGCCTTACAGCCATCATTTCACTGGGAAGGGAAATCACGAGGGTTAAAGATATTAATGGTCTGAGTCATTCACACACTTCTTGAATCATGTGAGAATCTAGTATAAAATTAGTCATTCCTATAACTGAACCAAGACTCAGATGGATTGATTTTTCTCTTAAACAGCCATAGTTAGATGCCTGGCTTCCAAAATAAGAAGTACCCGATACTTTCCAATCTGCAAACCAGACAGTCCTTAGTGACGGGAAATTTTCATTCTAATTCACAGTCATTGACCTAAGGCTAAGGAACCTGCTTTCATGACAGAAATCCACATAGAATTGCCTCATGTGGTCTTGGAATAGTCAGTCATTCAACAAATATTTACTGAGTCCCAATTTGGTGCCAGGCACTATGCTAAGCACTGAGATGTTTATGGATGCTGGCCCACACTTATGACACACCACTAACCCAACTGGTCATGCACAGGGCACATTTATGTAGGCCAGCACTGTCTCCGCCTTTATGTAGCAAAAAGGCTTGGTGAAGTTTTTATTAAAAGGCATGTCCAGACTCAGAATCATTATGCTTTCACTGGGTATAACCTAATTGCATGCACACATGGAGATACCTATACTTTCAATCTCACGCATTAATGATGCCCAGCATGGATCGTACCCTTCATCTCATGCCAGCTTCTGTTACCCTTGCACAATGTACTAACCTTTGTTGAACCAAATTATTTGTAGTTTGGTGTTTCCTAGTGTCATTATTTAAGTAGGAGTTTGACTTCTAACTAAACACTCAAGAGAAAAATACTTCCTTGTGGGGCCTTGTGACATACAGCATGGACTTTACAGTTTGCCATGGTGTTGTAACACGCTACCACTGAGCAGTAGCCAACTGGACATGGAACACCTTTCCTCCTTCAAACTTAAGAAAAAATTGAGGGGGCTGGAAGAGAAGGCTCAGTCAGTTAAAGCAATGCTGCAGCTGAGTGGTGGATGGCACCCTTTGATCCCGACCGAGGAGGCAAGGCAGGTGCGTGTGAGTTCCAAGGCGCCGAGCCTTTCTATAGTTAGTTTCTAGCCAGCTAGGTTTATGGGGAGACCCTATCCTCAACCTAACCCCCACCAAAAAAAAAAAAAAAATTGGAAAAGAGTAAGGTCAAATGTATGTATGCTGCTGATCTCGTTCTGATAGATTAGTCCTATTAGAATACACCTAACAGAGGGCAGCTGAATGAGGCAGCCAGCCATCTTCATGCTCTGTCACTAAATATTCAAATACTAAAGCTGCTAAAAATTACCCCAATGCATTGTTCATGGCATGATGCCCACACTAAGATTAGGATCAACAGGAGTGACTGGTGTACTGAGAACATGGTGAAGGACTCTGTCAGAAGAGAGGAAACCAAAATGCTGGGTTGTGTGTTTTAGAAGAACTGTTTTGATTAAATTCAAAGAAATCTACATTACTTGTTTATTCATGTATTCATCCACTCAATAAACATTCACTGAATGTCTACCATACTCAACCTTGTGCCAGGCGAATCAGAGAACTTGATCTAAACATGAAACTAGTCTTGCTCTCTCCTGGGACTTGGATCTAGTGGAGGAAACAGTATTCTTCAAGTAGTCAAGAGACTATCATGCACTATAGGTAAGACCTAGAAGGACACGCAAGATGTTCATGAGCAACTAATGATAATGTGGACAGACAATCTTTTTTAAGTGGTTCAATTGTAAACACAGTTCATACAAAGAGCAGGGTGAGAATGAGGATTATAGCTGTTGTTAACATTTTGCACTCTTCTTCAAGTTGCAACAAAATCTTAACAAAAGATCTTTTTGCTGTTTGTTTTTATATTGATTTTTAAACGATTTTCAACAATTTCATGCAATACAGTTTGATGGCAGTAGAGATCCCCTCCCATCTCTCACTTCCCCGTACTCCCTCCCCCAGTCATTTGACAAACTCTGGGTCTTAATATATGTAACATGGCCTTAGAGTGTGATCTGTGGTCCCCCAATGGCCTCCAGTTGACAGAGACCATCCACTGGGCCCACCAAAGACTAAACCCTGCAAGACAGTCTTCTCCTGTCCCAGTAGTCATCAACTGCCAGAATTCTCTAGTGGTTGGGGGGAGGGGAGAAGGAGAAGGGCAGGGAGGGAGAGTGGAGGTGGAGGAGGAAGAAGGTGGAGGAGAATGGAGGGAGGGATAAGAGGGGAGTTGGCTCAATAAGATGAAAGTAGAGACATTGTGAGGTAACGTAAAGGATAGGGATGGAGGAGAGCTGGATGAAGGAGAGGAGCTGAGGAAGGGGGAAAAGAGAGACGCCACGTTCGTTTTTTCTTCTTTTCTTTCGTCTGTCCTTTCTTTCTGTTATTCCTTCCTTTCTTAATCTTTCGGTCTTATCTTCCCTCCTGTCTTTGTTCTTGAGGAATGGGGTCTGCTAGCCGTACCCTTTCTTATATTTACTTGATTTGCCTTCCTTTCCTGCTTTTCTGCTTCCCCCTTTCTTTCTTTAGTGTCATTCCTTACCCAATTCCGTTCTTCCTCTCCATTCCTATGTCGTTTCGTTTCGTTTTCTGCCTGTCGCTTTCTTTCTTTCTCTCTTCCTTTGCGTTGCTTTTACTTTCCTCTTCCTATTCCCTTACTTTCTTTGTACATTGCGAGCGCATCCTCGCCCTTTTATTTTCCTTTTCCTTCCTGTCTTTTCTTTCTTCCACCCCCTTCATTCTATTCTTGCATATCTTCATCNATATATTCAAAAACATTCAAGTGAAAGAAAAAGAAAATCACTGAAGAAAGCACTGAGTCTAACAGCCAGCCTCTCAGCACATCACAGGGCAACTTGTGACTGAATAACCAAGTAGCCCAGGAATCTCCTCTCAGGCAAGGGTCATTTCCCTGGGGTCTGGGAAGATGCCTGCTGCTTAAGAGTGAATCAAGAACAAAGACCTACATGCAGACAGTACATTCATACACATAAAAAATAAATAAAAATTTTTTAAAAATGCATCAAGGAATGCTGGGGCAGGAGTGAATTAAAGGGATGCCAAATGAAAGATGAGAAAATGACGTTCTGGGAGATTTGTGATTAAGAAGAGCAAAGAAACAAAGCAAGTAGTGGGAGAGGGAGCAGAGATGTGTTCATCTGCACAAAGGCCATTCACTTGGCGGATATGATGAGTGGGGACCGTAGGATCAGGCTGTCTACTTCAGCATGTAGACCTGGGGGCAATCCTCTGGAGAGCCTTGGATTTCTGTCATCTCTATTAGGAACCAGGAGCTTCTAATTCAGTAATGCTAAGACAACTAAATTCTATTTATAGTTAAACTTTGGGATATGGTGGATAAACAAAAATTTTATTACTTCCTTTCACTCTCAGATGCTTTAACATATTTGTGGATGGAGAAAGAAACAATGAGGGAACAATGAAAAACACTAAGAAAAAGCAAGTAGATCTCACTTGAAAGCACCATTCAAACACTATAAAGGTGGAGCTGGGAAGATGATAATCTTTACCAGGCACTGGAAGTGCTTACAGCGCTAAATTAGCAAAGAGACACACAAAAGCCTTAGGACGACAGGAAGCTGTGAGGACAGTGCTCCAGCAGGTGGAAAGGAGAACTGCTATATACAGCTCCGTAAGACGGCTGCCACAGGAGACTGTAGGCTGTGTCACCTAAATTAGGAATCTAGGATTATAGAAGGCATTTTCTGGCTTCTTTTATTTTTTGTCTTTTCGAGACAGGGTCTCCCTGTAGCCCCAGCTGTCCTGGAACTCACTCTGTAGACCAGGCTGGCCTTGAACTCACAAAGATCTGCCTGCCTCTGCCTCCCAAGTGCTAGGATTAAAGGTGTGCGCCACCACGCCGGGCTATTTAAAGAATGTATAGGCCAAGGATACATCTGAGTGAGGGTTACAAGCCTGGGCCTTTCTGGGCTATTCAAGGGCTCTATCACTGAGCTCCATCCCCAGCTCCTGAAATGTTCTTTCACACAGGGCAGAGAGCACAGAAGGTGTGTGTGAAAGAGGAAGGTAATTAAACATGCTAATCCAAGGTATTGTAATTTTTAAAATGGGCCATAGACTTGAGGCTAGAAATGAGACTCTGCTACTCACTGAATGACTTTGGGAAAGCTATTATATGTATCTAACCCTGATTTTCTGTCTTGAAACTAGAAAATAATAACTACTTCATCAAGTCGCTTTTGGGAATAATGGAATGGAGCAATAAAGCCCCCGGCTGCCTGACAGAATATTCAGTAATGAGTGGCTGTTACTGTTGTCATGACTGTTACTGTGGTCATTACATGGTCAGATTTTCAGGGTGGCTAGATATGCAGGTCAGCACTCAGCAGAACTGGCACAGAGATGCCCATGTGGAGGCTGCCATGTATAGATTTTAAAGGAAACCATGGAGGGCCAAGCGTGGTGGCACACGCCTTTAATCCTAGCACTCAGGAGCAGAGGCAGGTGGATTTTTGTGAGTTCAAGGCCAGCCTGGTCTACAGAGTGAGTTCCAGGACAGCTGGGGCTACAGGGAGACCCTGTCTCGAAAAGACGAAAGAAAAGAAAGAAAAGAAAGAAAAGAAAGAAAAGAAAGAAAAGAAAGAAAAGAAAAGAAAAGAAAGAAAGAAAGAAAGAAAGAAAGAAAGAAAGAAAGAAAGAAAGAAAGAAAAATAAAGAAACATGGAAATGAAAGAGATCACCAAGGAGATTGAAAAATTGGAAACAAAAAAAGAACCAAGATAGAATTTTGGAGAATGCCACACTTAACAGGCAGCTACAATAGTTAAAAAAGAAAATCTACAAGAGTTAAGACAATCAAAAGAAAGTGTTCCAAAAATCTGGTAAGGAATTTTAAGATATTTCAAATACCTCAGAGAGGTTAAGCTAAATAAAGACTGAAAAGTGCCCGGAAGACTTGGTTTGAGTCACTTGTGACTCTGACAAGCAGCAGAGGAAGCCACGAAGTTCACTCCTAACACTCAGGTTTCACTTAATGAATCATTTCAAAAAGACGCAACAGTGGGGCTGGAGAGATGGCTCAGAAGTTAAGAGCACTGGCTGCTCTTGCAGAGGACCCAGGTTCAAATCCCAGCACCCACATGGTGTCTAACAACTATCTGTAACTCCAGTTCCAGGGGATCTGAGGCCCTCTTCTGACTTCCTTTATTGGAGTAAGACAGGTATACCTACCCACACACAGGCAATATACTCACAAACATAAAATAAAAATAATAAAATATTTATTAAAAAAGATGAAACAGCCGGGTGTGTAGTGGTACACACCTTTAATCCCAGCACTTGGGAGGCAGAGGCAGGCGGATTTCTGTGAGTTCAAGTCCAGCCTGGTCTACAGAGCAAGTTCCAGGCCAGTTGGGGCTATAGGGAGACCTTATCTCAAAAAACAACAACAAAAAAGATGAAACAATAATATGAAAAAGCACCCAAATTCACAAACATTCAGTGTTCCACACTTTTCAACAAACTGCTCAGTTTTGGCTCAAAATCACTTGTGAATAATTTAGCTGCATCTTCTTCATTTAATCATTACGTTTGTTTGTTTGTTTGTTTGTTTGTTTGTGGAGGGGGCACATGCATTGTGTCCACAGCACACATGTGGAAGTTAGGTGACAACTTTCAGAAGTTGGTTTTCTCCTTCTGCCATGAGGGTTCCTAGGACTGAACTCAGTCTTCCAGGTTTGGCTACAAGTGCCTTTACCTGCTAAGCCATTTTGCTGGCCCCTTAGCTGCATTTTAACTGGAATTCAATCCTGGCTGCTCCAGACTATAGCATTTCCCCTGTCAGCAAGGGTCAGGCCATCAATGAGCTGACTTCTGGGGGCTACTTCTCTAGTCCAAACAGAAGCCAGTTTCTTCCAAGGGAGAAACTGGCAGAAAGAAAAGGCAGAGCTCAAGCCTTACTCACACTGAAGTTGCAAGTTACTTTCACTAGGCTTTAACACAAATATTAAATATAGTTATATGATGATAATAGAGCTCATTTCTTCTACACAATACTGTATGCATATGTAATTACTCAAAAGTGTGTCATTTTATTGCCATGGGGCAAAGTCAAGGTCCTCCTCCTCCAATTACAATTATTGCCTTACAGCCATCATTTCACTGGGAAGGGAAATCACGAGGGTTAAAGATATTAATGGTCTGAGTCATTCACACACTTCTTGAATCATGTGAGAATCTAGTATAAAATTAGTCATTCCTATAACTGAACCAAGACTCAGATGGATTGATTTTTCTCTTAAACAGCCATAGTTAGATGCCTGGCTTCCAAAATAAGAAGTACCCGATACTTTCCAATCTGCAAACCAGACAGTCCTTAGTGACGGGAAATTTTCATTCTAATTCACAGTCATTGACCTAAGGCTAAGGAACCTGCTTTCATGACAGAAATCCACATAGAATTGCCTCATGTGGTCTTGGAATAGTCAGTCATTCAACAAATATTTACTGAGTCCCAATTTGGTGCCAGGCACTATGCTAAGCACTGAGATGTTTATGGATGCTGGCCCACACTTATGACACACCACTAACCCAACTGGTCATGCACAGGGCACATTTATGTAGGCCAGCACTGTCTCCGCCTTTATGTAGCAAAAAGGCTTGGTGAAGTTTTTATTAAAAGGCATGTCCAGACTCAGAATCATTATGCTTTCACTGGGTATAACCTAATTGCATGCACACATGGAGATCCCTATACTTTCAATCTCACGCATTAATGATGCCCAGCATGGATCGTACCCTTCATCTCATGCCAGCTTCTGTTACCCTTGCACAATGTACTAACCTTTGTTGAACCAAATTATTTGTAGTTTGGTGTTTCCTAGTGTCATTATTTAAGTAGGAGTTTGACTTCTAACTAAACACTCAAGAGAAAAATACTTCCTTGTGGGGCCTTGTGACATACAGCATGGACTTTACAGTTTGCCATGGTGTTGTAACACGCTACCACTGAGCAGTAGCCAACTGGACATGGAACACCTTTCCTCCTTCAAACTTAAGAAAAAAATTGAGGGGGCTGGAGAGAAGGCTCATCAGTTAAGAGCACTGCTGCAGCTGAGCATGGTGATGCACACCTTTGATCCCAGCACCCAGGAGGCAAAGGCAGGCTGTGAGTTCAAGGCCAGCCTGGTCTACATAGTGAGTTCTAGGCCAGCTAGGGTTATGGGGAGACCCTATCTCAAACCTACACCCCCACCCCAAAAAAAGAAAAAAAAATTGGAAAAGAGTAAGGTCAAATGTATGTATGCTGCTGATCTCGTTCTGATAGATTAGTCCTATTAGAATACACCTAACAGAGGGCAGCTGAATGAGGCAGCCAGCCATCTTCATGCTCTGTCACTAAATATTCAAATACTAAAGCTGCTAAAAATTACCCCAATGCATTGTTCATGGCATGATGCCCACACTAAGATTAGGATCAACAGGAGTGACTGGTGTACTGAGAACATGGTGAAGGACTCTGTCAGAAGAGAGGAAACCAAAATGCTGGGTTGTGTGTTTTAGAAGAACTGTTTTGATTAAATTCAAAGAAATCTACATTACTTGTTTATTCATGTATTCATCCACTCAATAAACATTCACTGAATGTCTACCATACTCAACCTTGTGCCAGGCATCAGAGATACATTGATTAACACATGAACTAGTCCTTGCTACTCTCCTGGGACTTGGGATCTAGTGGAGGAAACAGGTATTCTTCAAGTAGTCAAAGAGACTATCATGCACTATGGTAAGCACCTAGAAGGACACAGCAGATGTTCAGTGAGCATCTAATGATAATGTGGACAGACAATCTTTTTTAAGTGTTCAATTTAAACACAGTTCATTACAAAAGCAGGGTGAGATGAGGATTATAGCTGTTGTTAACATTTTGCACTCTTCTTCCAAGTTGCACAAAATCTTAAAACAAAAGAATCTTTTTGCTGTTTGTTTTTACTGAATTTTTACGATTTTCATACAATTTTCATGCAATACAGTTTGATGGCATAGAGATCCCCTCCATCTCTCACTTCCCCTACTCCCTCCCCAGTCAATTTGACAAACTCTGTTCTTACATATATAACATGGCCTATAGAGTGTGATCTGTGTCCCCCAATGGCCTTCAGTGCAGAGCCATCCACTGGGCCCACCAAAGACTAAACCCTGCAAGACAGTCTTCTCCTGTCCCAGTAGTCATCAACTGCCAGAAGTTCTCTAGTGTGGGTTGGGAGGGAGGAAGGAAGGAAGGGAGGGAGGGAGGAAGGGAAGGAGGGAGGAAAGAAGGGAGGGAGGGAGGAAGGAAGGGAGGGAGGAAAGAAGGAAGGGAGGGAGGGAGGAAGGGAGGGAGGGAGGAAAGAAAGGAGGGAGGGAGGGAGGGAGGGAAGAAGGGAGGGAGGGAGGGAGGAAGGGAGGGAGGAAGGGAGGGAGGAAGGGAGGAAGGGTGGGAGGAAGCCCTTAGGATCTTGTTTGCCCTTTCCATCCTATGAAGACAGAGCCAGAAGAAAATGGCCGCCAGATACCAAACTTGCTGGCACTTTGAGCTTAAGACTTCCTAGCATACCATACCATAAGAAACAAGAATCTGTTGTGCATGAGCTACCTGGCCATGGTATTTTGTTATAGCACCCCAATGGACTAAGACAAATATCCACAGGGACTTTGAAAAGGAGCAGATGAAGAAAAAGAGCCAGTCTTTTGCTCCTTCCTCTCCTTCGTCCCCATGTTCCTTTTCCCCCAACCCTGTGTGCAGCTCAAACTATAGGTTCCTGAAAGCCTGTCAAAGGGACTTATTTAAGCAATACTTCAGTTTTGATAGAGAACTATATTTTTGCTGCTGCTTATCATGGCTATAATGAACTTCTGATACAGATACTGTGGCGTTAAGAGGCAGTTCTAAACCCACAGGCGACCCACAGACAAAACATTTCATATAACTTAAATCGTATTTTTAAAAATTCTTCCAACATGTTTTAAAATGGTAAGCCAGGTAATAGTCATCAAGTCAAATGTTGCAGCTACATGACTAAGGAGGCCTTTGAACAACCACACTGACTTTCGGTTTAGTTTTGACAGAGAGAAGTTTCCCAGATAGCACTCAACATTTTTCTTTCGAGTTCTACTTGCTCTTTCTTGTTCTCAGCTTCTCAAAGACATGGAAGTCTACAGATCACAAAAACCTCCAGTGTTTCTATTTCTAATATAGAAAACAGAGTTTCCTCAAATAAAATTAAAAAATATGTTCCTGCTATGGTTTGAATGTTAAATTCCCATAGGTTCAAGTATTTCAGCACATGTCCCTAGACAGTGACACTGCAAAGAAGGCTGTGAAAGCTTAGGAGGTAGAAGTGGGTCACTGGGGTAGATCTTAAGGTCTAACAGCCCAGATTCACTTCTTGTCCTCTCTCTGCTTTGACTGCAGACACGTGATCTCACACTCCTCCTGCCTGCCATGCCTTGCTTGCCCTTTAAAGCTGTTCACCAAAGTAAACCTTCCTCCCTTAAGCTGCCTCATACCAGATACTGAATCATGATAAAGAGAAAAATCAACTATTTTTTTATCTTTTATATTTTATTTGCATTATATATTCATAGCTTATATTTTAACATAATTCATGAGAGAAATAAAATAATTCCACTGATTTTTTTTTCATATGTAGTCTATTCCTATCCCTTTAGCATAATTTCCTTCCAAATTTTATTATTTTAAAATATTTTATTTATTGTTTTTTTATTTATTCTTTTTTATGTGTATGAGTATATTGTCTGCCTGTAGGTTGGTGTACCCATGTCGTACAATGCCACAGAGGTCAGAAGAGGGTGTCAGATTCCCCTTGAACTGGAGTTAAAGAAGGTTCTTAGCCACCATGTGGGTGCTGGGAATTGAACCCAGGTCCTCTGCAAGAGCAGTCAGTGCTCTTAACTGCTGAGCCATCTCTCCAGCCCCTATTATTATTTTTACGTTTATGAATGTGTATTGCCTCCATGTGTGTAGTGCACCTGTGTCAAGTAATCCCTGTGGAGTCAAAAGAAGGTGTCAGATTTCCCTGGAACTGGAGTTACAGATGGTTGTGGCTCTTGAAATACAGAAATGTTATGGAAAAGGCCTTCAATTAATATATGAAGGGGGAAAAAGTGAAGTTCAAATACTACCACTTGAGAGCCTAACTAGTTGACCTGGTTAGTCCCTTAACCTTGCTGCAGGAAGAGCCAATACTATTCACCTTTCCTCAGTTTATAATAAGGTTACCAGGCTCATTAAAGGGTGGAGGGCCAAAAAGGTTTCTCACCCCTTAGCTGGTAAAGAAAGCTCTTTCAGGGCTGGAGAGATGGCCTAGCGGTTAAGAGCGCCGGCCGCTCTTGCAGAGGACCCGGGTTCGATCCCCAGCACCCACATGGTGGCCGAGAGCCGTCTGAAACTCCAATTCCAGGAGAACTCCAGTTCCAGGGGAGTCCGACGCCCTCTTCTGACCACCGCGGCGTTGCACGTCACGGGTGCACAGACTTGCATGCAGACAATACATTCATACACATACGGAAATAAATAAAATTAAAAAAAAAAAAGCTCTTTCAGATTCTTAGTCATAGGGGTAGGGGACTGAAGTATGAACTGATTTTTTACAAATGCGGCTTAATCAAACCATGGGCATATATTAAGTAAATAAGGAAAGCAAAAGAGAAGTGATCTCAGAATCTCTTCTCCAAGTCTCAGAGCTCAGTCCTCCAAACAACTTTTCACAAAAACCAAACTGATACCAGTATTTATGGGGTTTGTCACCACTTACTAGAAACTGGACATAGTAAACTACTTAAGATTTTTTTTTTTCTTTTTAACATGGCTAGTCTGGAAACTCAGCCACTGAATTTATTTCTGTGAGAAACTATATCCGATGACTCATTTAAAAAAAACCCAAACCCTGGGGGCTGGATAGATGGCTCAGCAGTTAGAAGCACTGGCAGTTCTGGATGAGGACCTGGGTTCAGTTCTCAGCACCCACACACCTGCCTAGTCTAGGAATGGGATCCAGGACTAGACTAGAAATGATAAATTTCTCAGAAGTAAAGGTTTGAGAATTTTTTTTTTTTTTTGGTCTTTTCGAGACAGGGTCTCCCTGTAGTCCCAGCTGTCACTCTGTAGACCAGGCTGGCCTTGAACTCACAAAGATCGGCCTGCCTCTGCCTCCCAAGTGCTAGGATTAAAGGCGTGTGCCACCACGCCCAGCCTAGGTTTAAAGTTTTTTTTTTTTTTTCTTTTTTTTGAGACAGGGTCTCCAGGGTCTCCCTGTAGTCCCAGCTGTCACTCTGTAGACCAGGCTGGCCTTGAACTCACAAAGATCGGCCTGCCTCTGCCTCCCAAGTGCTAGGATTAAAGGCGTGTGCCACCACGCCCAGCCTAGGTTTGAGAAATTTACTCTTCCAAGGGATCCGATACCCTCTCGGACTTCCACAGCCACTGCATTGCACGACTTGGGTACACATACATGCATACAACACATTCATACACATAAAATTAAAAAATTTTAAATTAAAACACTGACATGTATCTTTTCTCTCCCTAGTTCCAAGAGCTCTGACTTCCTCCTCTCCTCTTGAAGAAACAGAAACAGAAAGTGTACTTCAGTCCACCTAATTATATGTGGCTTTGTGAATTTTCATTAACTTCATTCTTTACTGTTGCCCAACAAGTTAGCACTAAAACCATCAGATCACAAAGTATAACTGTTTTAACTTTACCATTTTCTTGTCATGCATAGATGTTCAGCTTTTAAGTGTTTCATAATTAAGTGACTCAGACTAAGCAAGATGATCTACATTAGTCACTTGTTTAGCTGTTAGATCACATTCATGCAAAACTCTTGGTGGGAGGCAGATGGAGAGGAACAAGTCTTTACCAAAAAAGATTACTGCCTTAAAGACAAAATGTGAATGTGGATCATATACAATTTTTTTCTTTCAGTTTAAGCTGTGAGAATAAATGAGAGGAAAATGATCCATCCCCATTTATTCAAGCTTAGTTGGCTTGGAAGAAAAGCTAACTAATGTAAATCAGCACATGGTAGATATTTTTGCAGCAAGAAAAAGAAGGTTAGGACTAGAGATGTAGCTCAGTGCTAGAGTACTTATCTAGCTTGCAGGAGGCTCTGTGTTCAAAAAATGAAAATAAAGAAGAGGGTGGATGGGGGAGTTGGAGGGGGGAGAAAGGAGTTAAAAAGTTAACAGGCGGCACTGGTGCCTTTGGTTTGGTGCCTTTGGTTTGGTACCTTTGGCTCTTGGTGTGGGCAGGCTCCTAAAGCACAGGAGCACAGAAGTCGTTCCAGAAAGGTAGATTTTAGGGTAGACTGACTCTGGGGCTGCTCGAAAAGGGTCTCAACTCTAAACCCTTGTAGGGGGTGGCTGTCTAGAAGGAGCGGCCCTTTGCCTTGGCAGCTGGTGCCTTTGGTTCGGTGTCTTTATGTCTTTGTGCAGGCGGGCTCCTGAAGGACAAGAGCCCGGAAGTCACTCCAGACAGGTACCCGGGCCTGGGCTAAGACAGGCATTGATGAGAGAGTATCCAAGTGGACTTTTTTGGAGAACCTTCAGAACAGGAATGGAAGAGTGACTTAGACTTCCAATATAAACAAAATTGAAAGCCTGAAACCTAGACAAGTCAATACTCCATAAACAAGGAGGAGAAAAGAAAAGAAAAAAAAAGCATCGGAAGAAGGCAAGCAAAACCATCCGCTAGCATAGTGAAAAGACATTTGTGATTTGAATCACAAAAGGGAAACCCACATGCCAGGGACATGAAGAAGGGACAACATGGGAAAGGTGAAGGATAATCCTGCACCAGGCTCTACCAAACCTGTAGGAGATAGCTATAATGGGATCCCCCTGGAGGTGACCCAAGGAACAGATCTTACAGGAAGAATTGCAGACCTCTGCAGAGAAATTAAAGAAAATAAAGAAGAATTCAGAGAACTAAAGAGAGAGAATGAAAAACTCAAAAAGGACCTAGAGGGATATAAGGACAAACTTCGGAAAGAACTAAAGGAAGAGATTGACAAACTCCAGAAAGATCTAGAGGGAGAAAAAAACAAACTCCAAAAGGAAGTAGAAACACTAAAAAAGGAAGCCAACCAATGAAGTAAGGAGCACCAAAAAGAGATTGAGAAGCTCAAAAAGGAAATGGAAATACTAAAGAAATCACAGGATGAAATGAAAAAGGAAATAGAACACTCATCCAATCAAGAAGAAAGGAAAGGAAAAAGCCTCAGAAGTAGAATGGAGGAAGCAGAACAAAGAATATCAGATCTGGAAGATAACACAGAGCAACTAAAAAGCTCAAATAAAGAATTGAACAAATTAAAAAATATACAAAAGTGAACAACAGGATATATGGGACACTATGAAAAGTTCAACTTCTGCATCATAGGATACAGGGGAGGAGAAGAACTCCCAAGAGAATGGTATTAATCAGATCTTCAACAGAATAATGATGAAAATTTCCCCAAACTAAAGATAGACAAACCATGGGGCGTGGAGGGATGGCCAAGCGGTTTAAGAGCGACGCCGTCTGCAGGAGGACCCGGTTTGATCCCAGCACCCACATGGCGGCTGAGAACCGTCCGTGACTCCGGTTCCAGGAGAACTCCAGTTCCAGGGGAATCCGAGACCGTCTTCTGACCTCCGCGGCAATCGCACGACACGGGTGCGCAGACCTGCATGCAGACAATACATTCATACACATAAAAAATAAATAAATAAAATTAAAAAAAATTAAAAAAAAAAGATAGACAAACCCATACAAATACAAAAGCATAGAACTCCAAATACTAATATCAGAAAAGAAACTCCCCATGACATCATAGTTAAAATGCTAGACGCCCAAAAAAGACAAAATTCTGAAGGCTACCAAGAAAAACAAGTCACATATAAAGGGAAACTATCAGAATTACAACTGAGGTCTCGGCTCAAGCCATAAAAGCAAGAAGAAGAATGGAGCAAAGCATTCCCAGTGTTAAAGGACTATGGATGCCAACCAGAATACTTTACCCAGCAAAAATGTCGATTATAGTTAGAGAGAGGAGAAAAATCTTTTCATGACTTAAACAACAATGATAGAATACAGTGTCTGGAAAACCAACTCTTCATGAAATACTTGAAGCAATTCAAAGGGGCAGAAGAGGAAAAGCAACAATCCTCAAACACCTAGGAAAAGAAACTAATAAAAACACAACCATAGGAATAGAATCAGAGGCTAAAAGTCTAAATGGATAATAAGGTGAAAGGAAGCAACATCACATCTTTCAATTATAACCCTTAATATATATGGGCTAAACTCCCAATCAAAAGGCATAGACTGGAGAATGAATAGAAAAAAACATCTATTGCTGTCTACAAGAAACCCATCTCAATTTCAAGGATAGGCACCACTTAAGGTAAAGGAGATGGAAGAAAATATTTCCAAGCAAATGGTCCACCAAAAAGAAAGCAGGTGTTGCTATTTCTAATATCAGACAAAACGGCTTCAAAGCAAAAGAAATCAAAAGAGACAAAAGAGGGCCATTACATTCTTATCAAGGAATAAATTGACAATGAAGATCTCACAATCATGAATATATATGCACCAAATGCTGGTGCACCAAACTTTATAAAGACAATTCTTCAGGATCTCAAGGCACAGATTAACCCCAGCACACTAATAGTAGGGGACTTCAATACCCCACTAAGTCCTTTAGACAGATCAACAGGACAAAGGATAAACAGAGAGACATCTGAACTAATTGATACAATACACCAAGTGGGCCTCACAGACATCTATCGAATATTTCACCCAAACACCAGAGAATAGACTTTCTACTCAGCACTCCACAGGACATTCTCCAAAACAGACCATATACTGGGACACAGGAAAAAAACTCAACAAATACAAGAAGATTCTATCAGACTACAGTGCAATAAAACTCAATATCAACACCACGATAAACCCTACAACCTATAAGAACACATGGAGACTAAAGAACACTCTCCTGAATAATGAATGAGTCAAGGAAGAAATAAAGAAAGAAATAGGGCTGGAGAGATGGCCTAGCAGTTAAGAGCGCCAACCGCTCTTTCAGAGGACCCGGGTTCGATCCCCAGCACCCACATGGCGGCCGAGAACCGTCTGAAACTCCAATTCCAGGAGAACGCCAGTTCCAGGGGAATCCGAAACCCTCTTCTGACCTCCGCGGCATTGAACGACATGGGTGCACAGACTTGCATGCAGACAGTACATTCATACACATACAGAAATAAATAAAAAAAAATTTTTTTTTTTGTCTTTTTGAGACAGGGTCTCCCTTTAGTTCCAGCTGTCCTGGAGCTCACTTTGTAGACCAGGCGGGCCTTGAACTCACAGAGATCCACCTGCCTTCATAAATAAAAAAATTTTTAAAAATTTAAAAAAAAAGAAAGAAAAACAGTCCTGGAACTGAATGACAATGATAATACAACACAGCAAAACCTATGGGACACCTTAAAAGGAGTCCTAAGCGGGAAGCTTATAGCTCTAAGTGCCTACATTAAAAAAACAGAAAGAGCACAAGTGAATGATCTAACACTACAGCTAAAAGCACTTGAGAGACAAAAATAGATGAACCCTAAATGCAACAGACAGAAAGAAATAACAAAAATCAGAGCAGAAATCAATGAAATAGAAACAAAGAAAACAATACAAAAAAATCAATGAATCCAAAAATTGGTTCTTTGAAAGAATAAACAAGATAGACAGACCTCTAGCCCAGTTAAGCAAAAGGAAGAAGGAACAACTCCAAATCAATACAATCCGTGATGACAGGGGAAATATCACAACAGACAATGAAAAGATCCAGAAAATCATACAGGAATACCTCAAAAACCTATACACTACCAAGTTTGAAAACCTAGATGAAATGGATGAATATCTGAAATCCTGGGAATCACCAAAGCTTAACCAAGAAAAGATCAACAGCTTAAACAGACACATAATATATGGAGAAATTGAAGATGTAATAAGAAAACTCCCAAATAAAAAAAGCCCAGGCCCAGATGGTTTCATGAAAGAATTCTATAAAATATTTCAAAAAGACTTACAACCATTATTACTCAAATTGTTTAGAAGGATACAAAAAGAGGGAATTCTCCCAAATTCCTTCTATGAGGCCAACATCACTCTATTATCAAAACTAGGCAAAGACACAACCAAAAAGGAGAACTATAGACCAATCTCCCTAATGAACACAGATGCCAAAATTCTAAACAAAATACTTGCAAATCACATATAGACACACATCAAGAAGATCATCCATCATGACCAAGTTGGATTCATACCAGAGATGCAGGGATGGTTCAACATAAGAAAATCAATAAATATCATCAAGCATATAAATGGACTGAAAGACAAAAACCACACCATCATCTCAATTGATGCTGAAAAAGCCTTTGACAAAATCCAGCATCCCTTCATGCTTAAAGTCCTAGAAGGAATTGGATTGGAGGGATCATTCCTCAATGTAATCAAAGCCATATACAGGAAACCCACAGCCAATATCATCCTAAATGGGGAAATGACAGAAACATTCCCTTTAAAGGTAGGAACTCAGCAAGGCTGCCCCCTATCACCACTCCTCTTCAATATAGTGCTTGAAACACTTGCTAGAGCAATAAGGCAAGAAAAGGATATTAAAGGAGTACTAATTGGAAAAGAGGAAGTCAAACTATCCCTATTTGCTGATGATATGATTGTTTACTTAAGGGATGCAAAAAACTCCACCAGAAAACTCCTAGAAACGATTAACAGCTTCAGCAAAGTGGCAGGATACAAAATTAACCTTAAAAAATCAATGGCCTTTCTTTACACCAAGAACAAGCAACTGGAGAAAGAATTCAAAGAGACCTTCCCACTCACAATAGCCTCAAAAACAATAAGATACCTAGGAACAAACCTAACCAAAGACACCAAAGATCTCTACAACAAAAATTTTAAACCCTTAAAGAAAGAAATTGAAGAAGACATCAGAAGATGGAAAAACCTCCCATGCTCATGGATTGGGAAAATTAACATTGTAAAAATGTCCATTTTACCAAAACTCTTGTATAGATTTAATGCAATCCCAATCAAAATCCCCAAGAGTTTCTTCACAGGCTTGGAAAAAAAAGTCCTTAAATTCATTTGGAAAAACAAAAGACCCTGAATAGCCAAAACAACCCTGAGTGAAAAGAGCTACACAGGGGGGATCTCTATACCAGACTTCAAACTATACTACAGGGCTATAGTCATAAAAACAGCCTGGTACTGGCACAAAAACAGACCTGTTGACCAATGGAACAAAACTGAAGATCCAAACCTGAGCACATACAATTTCAGCCATCTCATATTTGACAAGGGGGCCAAGAAGACACAATGGAGGAAAGATAGCATCTTTAGCAAGTGGTGTTGGCAAAACTGGATCACCACTCGTAGAAGAATGAAATTAAAGCCCTACCTCTCACCCTGTACAAAAGTAAACTCCAGATGGATCAAAGACCTCAACATGAAACCCCAAACTCTGAAGGTGATAGAAGAAAAAGTTGGCAGCAGACTACAAGACATTGGCATAGGAAAAGACTGCCTAAATTAGACAGCAGCTGGGCAAGAATTAAGGTCGACAATTGACAAATGGGACCTCATTAAACTCAAAAGCTTCTGTACATCAAAAGAAACAATCAAAAAAGTAAAGAGAAAACCCACAGAGTGGGAGGGAACCTTCACCACAGAAACATCTGACAAAGCATTGATTTCCAGAATATATAAACTACTCAAAAAACAAAGAAGAAAGAAAACAAATGACCTACTCAAAAAGATGGAGCAAAGAGCTGAACAGAGACTTCACAAGTGAGGAATTAGAGATGGCTGAGAAACATCTTAAAAAGTGTTCAATGTCACTAATAATTAAGGAAATGCAAATTAAAACCACTTTAAGATATCATCTTACTCCAATAAGATTGGCTAGGATCAAGAAAACAAATGATACCAAATGCTGGAGAGGTTGTGGGGAAAGGGGAACACTCATCCACTGCTGGTGGCAATGTAAACTCATACAGCCACTACGGAAAGCAGTGTGGAGAACCCTTGGAAGACCTGGAATGAACTTGCCACCTGACCCAGCCATACCACTCCTGGGTATATACCCACAAGCCTCATTTTACTGCAGAGATACATGCACGGCCATGTTTATTGCAGCTCTCTTCACAGTAGCAAGGAGATAGAACCAACCCAAGTGCCTCTCAACTGACAAGTGGATAGAGAAAATGTGGTACATCTACACAATGGAGTTCTATGCAGCGGTAAAGGAAGATGACATCATGAACTTTGCAGGTAAATGGATGGAGCTAGAAGATATCATGCTGAGTGAAGTAACACAGTCCTAGAAAAACAAAAGACGAATGGTAGCAGTCATCTGTGGATGCTAGCGCCAATTACCTAATTGCATGGCAAACTGAGCAACGTCAATGTGATCTGAAAACAACAACAACTAAAAACAAATAAAAATCTCCAAAAAAAAAAATATATATATATATATAAGACAGCTCAATAAAGAGGATAATTTGATACTTTTGTACACAGAGAGAAACATATAGAGTTTCATTTCTACAAAACTGTCACCTTGATAAAATACCTTAGAAAATACCACAAATTGGGGCTGGAAAGATGGCTCAATGGTTAAGAACACCGACTGCTCTTGCAGAGGACCCAGGTTCGATTCCCAGCACCACATGGTGGCTAAGAACCGTCTTTAACTCCAGTTCCAGGGGAATCCATCACCCTCTTCTGACCTCCATGGCATTGCACGACACAGGTGCACCAACCTACATGCAGACAATACACTCATACACAAATTTTTTTTTTTTGCGGTTCTTAGCCTCCGCCTTTAACGGCTGGAATTAATTAATTGTAAAAAAAACAAAAAACCTCACAAATTATCCTTGATTAGAAATTGTGAGTTTGTACTCATTCTTTGGTTCATATCTCTAGAATAACCTCTCATCACTAAAAACTAGCTTATATTAAGGGGTATAGTCTATTTTAAAACTGCTGCTATATACCTCTATACCTACGGCTCAGGAGACATCTTGGAAGAGGGGGCAGAATGAATGTAAGAGCCAGAGGGACAAAACAACTGCTGCTACCTAATGTACTCTAGATATGACAGGGAAGCTGTATCCATGAACTTTCCACCGTATGGTAGTTTACCAAGATCTGTGTAATGACAAAATCAGTTGACAGGCAAAGGTGGATGGGGGAAATTTCATGGAGTCTCACCTCAAGATGAAGAACTAGAGGCAATCAATGGATGCTGAGGGTGAGTCAGTGTTCTCCAGGGACTAGCTCCCTGAGATTATCTAATCTCAAGTAGGCAGCCCTAAACGCAGGTACACATGAGCACTACTAAATGGACTCTGCAATATATATATATATATATATATGTATATATATACATATATATACTTATTTTTTTAGCATTTTATTTTTTTTATTTTTACAGTCCAATTTATTTATAACAAGGGAAGCTTATGTGTGGTCTGGGAGTATACAGACCAATCTTTATTCTTTTTTCTTGTTTGCAAGTCTGATACATTCTATAACAACACATGGTCTATTCCATACATTTATTATAACATGTTAAGTGCATGCTCCAGACCAAAAAACAAACAAACAAAAAATACTGTGGTACAAGAGGGTGCTAGAAACTATACATTTACACCTCAATTTCACTATCATTACATAACAGCCTTTGACTTTCTTTTTTTTTAGAAAATTTTGAGACAGGGTCTCCATTGTGTCCCAGCTGGCCTGGAGCTCACTATGTGGACCAGGCTGGCCTTGAACTCACAAAGATCCACCTGCCTCTGCCTCTGGAGTGCTAGAATTAAAGGTGTGTGCCACCACGTCTGGCAGCCTTTGATATATAGGTATACATAAATGTATGTATGTAACAATAATAAAGAAGAGGATAAGAAGTTGAGAGGGAGTGGAGAGTTATAAGACAAGTTGGTGAGAGACTGAGAAGGACTGTTGTAATACAAAGACAAAACTCATGTACAAAATTCTCAAAAATAAAAAGTGAAAATTTAAAAATTGAAACAAACTGCTGCTATAGGCAAAAATAAGAGAGTTACTATTGGGCTGGAGAGATGGCCTAGTGGTTAAGAGCGTCGACCGCTCTTGCAGAGGACCCAGGTTCGATCCCCAGCACCCACATGGCGGCCAAGCCGTCTGAAACTCCAATTCCAGGAGAACTCCAGTTCCAGGGGAGTCCGACACCCTCTTCTGACCTCCGCGGCATTGCACGTCACGGGTGCACAGACTTGCATGCAGACAATACATTCATACACATACGGAAATAAATAAAATTTAAAAAAAAATTAAAAAAAAAAAGAGTTACTATCAAGGAACTTCAAATCCAACTGGCCACATGCCATTATCACTCACTGGCCTCTGCGTCAGCCCAGACCCTGGCTTCTACCGGATCCTTGCTGGTGCCAATGCTGACTACGACACTAAGTTCCACCCACCCAGTTCTCCACTTCAATTTCCAGAGAAATCCCTTCCACAGAAAGAGGCCCAGCTTCCGCTAGGAAAGAACAGTATCCCTGGCCCTTCCCTGTGCTTTCCCACCACCCACGCCACTCTCCACAAGTGAGATCAGAATTCCCTTTAGGATACTATTTGAATCTAGTCACGGGAAACTGCGGAGACTCTTTTGTGTGGAACTTCCTGCAAACCTATGGCAATGTGACAGAAGTGCTTCAGGTGCTTTCTGGCTGTCACTTCTCAACCTTCCTGGAATTCTGTGATTTATATTGTTATCTCCACACTAAGAAAAATCTTAGGCTCAGAGTCAGTGAGCACATGATCTAGGTAGGATTCACTAAGACTCTGTCCTTAATCTCAAATTCCTAGGTATGTTTTCATCATCTCTGCCAAACTAGGTCACTGTTAAAATTATTTTGTATCTGTCTTGTGTACAAATCAGTAGGTTTTTATGTCTTTTCTGGTAGAAGTATATGATGTTCACTAACAAAACAACCTAATTAAAAGAACTAATAAATACCTGCTTTTAAGTCCACATGAAAACACATTCATCTTACACTCAGCCTAAACTTTGATGGGCCACTCCCCAGGTCAATGTGCTTGCCTACCTCTCTCCCATCAGTACTGCCAGACAGTGGGGAAAAGCCTGGCTCTCAAGACATTTATATGGAAAAAAGATGATACTGAAAAGAGAATAAAGTGGTTATCTAATGCTACATGTAGGCTCCAGACATATCCAACCTGTGGCCTCCAGGCTGCAAGCATCCCAGGACAGTCATGAATGCATCTGAGCACAAACTCATGAGCTTACCTAAAACATTTGAAAATACTTTTGTGATTTTTTTTTTTTTGCAACTTAATCCTGCAGTTTCAGAGCACCAACTTGGTAGATGCCAGCATCATGTTGCAATTTCAAAAGGTTGGACATGCCTGATAGAGTATATCCAATGTCAGAACAACAACAATTCTGTATTAAAGAATACTCACGTTATTTAAGCATTTCTGGTAGTTTACCTGGTGTCACTGAGGGCAAGATGCTCAATGATCATACTGGCACCCCAGTGTTTAAGTACAGTGTATGTATGGTGAACCTGGCCATTCAAGGGTCTGCCTGCTTCCCCTCCTCCTTCTGCTGATTTGATAACCCCCTATATTAGTTACTTATCATAGTGACCAAATTCTTGACATCACAAGGGAAAAGGATTTATTCTGGCCCTTGGGTCAGGAGATCCAGTCCATTATGGTAGGGAAGACAATGAGGGTACTGGGAGTGGCTCCCTGTTGTGGCAGAGAAAGCCTTGAGGCCACTGGTTACACATTAACCTGCCCTCAGTGACCTACTTCCATCAGCCAGGCCTTACCTCTTAAAGGTTCCACAACTTCCCCCAAAAGCCCCACCAAGTGTACGAACACATGAGCCTATGTTTCACGTTCAAATTACAACACTCCCATTCTTCCTCTCCTCTCCAACCTCTCATAAAAGCTTCCCTTCAGCTACTGTGTAAATGTCCCCTCCTTCCTCTCCTCCATCATCTTTCCTTCTTCCCACTCTATCCATCACCAATCCAAGGAAGGGTTTTGTTTTTTCCACCAGACGCTGACTGCCAAGCAGTCTCTGCATGTTTTCAAAGACTTTCCTCCCACCTCCTCACTGGTGGAACAGTGTGTCATATACCCAAAACTCTGGCCTTTTCCAGATCTTCGTCATGGAAGGATCTCTAAGTGCCACCTCAGGGAACTACTTTCCAGTTCCCTAGATAACACAAAACCCCAGCAATAAACTGCTGGATCCAGCTCTTGGCCTCTTTTGTAAAATGTAGGGGCTGCAACTATGGCAGCATTTAACAAAGTAGCTTTGTGGGATTTAAGTCCCTCCTCAAACTGTTTTGTAGTTCGCCCAGTGTGGGAAATTTCTGAATATTCTTTTCCTCTGAAGAATCATGTTGCATAAAAGCATATTAAAGGCTTTGGAGTAGTTAAGGAAATTCTTTTTAATCAAGCATTCCCCAAACTTATCTGACCACAAAATCCTAGTCTCCTATTACACTTATTCACAACCTGATTAATTAGCATTATGGAACAAACTTGAAAATGCTGCACTAGAGGCACATTAAGGCCGACTAGAACATAAGCATTTTATAATTCTGATTAAAATCCAACACTTAATACCTACCAAACACTAAGACGGATTTGTATGAACTGAAAACAGACTTTTTCCCTATTAGCAGCCACATTCCTTGGTAAGCTGGAAGATTTGTACCTACAGTCCTTCCTGTAGAGGCGTCTCATCAGGGAGATACGTATCCAGGCTAACTCTCTGTGTACCAGACAAAATGATATCAGACACGAATTCAACCTCAAGATAACTGTAGAGGGAATTCTAAACCACTGACATAGAAATCACTTATCAGTAATCACAGAAATAGACACATTCTAGGGTCAAGTGGCTGAAGAATAAATTCCCAAAGTTGGTGCTTTTCCTCTCCTGAAATTTCCAATGGGAGGCAATGTTCCTATAGATGAAAGGATCACACATGCTCTGACATATTTCAACAGGAAGTGTATTAAGAGGCCGCATCCCTCTCTGGAATGTTCAGTGCTGGGTGCAGGAATGGAGAAGAGGAGGCTGGGCTCCCACTGCTTGGCAACTTGGCTCTGAGACCTGCTCACCAGTTTCTCTTCTCTGTTATCTAACCTTCCTGCTGATCCACTGATAAAAGTAATTTCTCACATGCTCAGCAATCTTCTGCCCTCAAATTTTATAACCCCAAACCATTTCCCCCTCCTTCTCTTTTGTTGTACATTCCTTCAGCAGATGCTCTGGCTACAACTTCCTTTAGACACAGGAAAATAAGGTATTAGCTAGCTTTCTCTTTCTCTCTCCCTCCCTCCCTCCCTCCCTCCCTCCCTCCCTTCCTCAGCTGGACTGGAACTCACTATATAGACCAGGCTGGCCTTGAACTCATGCCTCTGCCTCCCAAGTGCTGGGATTAAAGGCATGTGCCACCATCCCCAGCAAAGTATTAGCTTTCTAAGCAATTATTTCCAAAATGAGTTTGACTAAGATGCTAACTCTCCAACTGTAAGATTACCTGTAGGACTCCATGTTAAAAGTAATGGATATTAAGCTAACTTAAAAAACAAAACAAACAAAAGAAACAAAATGCCCTAAGCTTACTGGTTCATAAAGGTGAGGGTGAGAGATAGGGAAGTGACATTCAAAAACAGCCAAAACTAGTTACGTAAGGACAGAACTGAGGTAAACTATACCTTGACCCACTTAGTACTTTTATTATATCTAACAGTGTGTTGGTTTCAACACCCTATATGAATTATATTTCTACTCTTCTAACTCTCAACATATTAACTTGAAAAGGCAGACAGTATTTCAGGTTACTCTACCAAATAAGGCAGAGGATCTATAGCAGACACAGAAGGGTCAATCTATCACCTAACTAGTCCACTTAAGAAGATATTGGTTCTCTTAAGTAAAAATGTTATAAATACTGGCTTAGAAAACAAAAACAGTCATGTGCCTGCCATCTGATTCATATACCTTAAAATCCTACTTAATCCCCGTGATGTCGGTAGGACAAACAGAGTTTTGAAGAAAGTGAAGGACACACAGTCTGGGTTTTCCCACAGGTTAGCATGGTGAAGCAGACAGTAATAGAGCCAACTCTGATAGCTCTTTTAAGAGTTGAAGTTTGTTAAACCATGATTCAAGATTATAAAAAGTAGATGCACAAATTAATCTCAAACTTTATTCTTCTTTATAAATTCTAGGACTATATGAGATAGCATGTATTTTATCATTGGTGACTGGTAATTTATGAGACTAATTGCAACCTGTTAGATCGCCTGTCATTTAGCTTCGTGGTTCCCATTCTTTTTTACTAACAGAATTAAGTTTATAAAAAAAATTCTAAGGGCTGGCAAGGTGGCTGAGGGTAAAGGCGACAAGCCTGCCAAGCCTGCCAACCAGAGCTAGATCCTCTGGGCACACAGGGTGGGAGGGAAGAACTGGCTCCGACAAACTGTCCTCTGACCCTTACCCAGACATCATGGCCTGTGTGCACCTACCTCCAAATAAATAAATAAATAAATAAATAAATAAATAAATAAATAAATAAATGTAAAAAAAAATGTAGCAAGAGTTGGTGGTCTCTTATTTGAAAGAACACATACTTGAGGACAGATTGGAAGATCCCTTAAACTGAACGCCCCTCCATATCTGCCCTCAGGAATCTGAAGGCCACGGGTCAAACTACAGGTGCAGGTATAATCACTCATAACAGAATGAGAAATATGCATGACTGTCACTGAGTTTATTTGCTTAGTCTAATTTCAGGAATAGCCTCAATTTGAAAAACCTAATGATGAGTAATGAAACTATTCTTAAATCTACTACTGCCATGACTTGCATCACTAGGCATAGTACCTGGGTATGTGGCCAGTACTAAAAAAATCTATTAGTAAATCAACCACTATCCAGTCTTTGGTAGATTATGCCCTTTCTCTATCTACTGTAAGGATTTTTGTTTTGATTTTTTTAATATAAAGGTAGTCATTCTCTGGTCTGCTTTTCTAAAATTAAGAACTTTGATCGAGAGGTTAGAGAGATGATTCAGCACTCAAGAGCACTGGCTGCTCTTGCAGAGACCCTGGGTTTGATTCCCAGCACCCACATGACAGCTAACAACCATCTGTAACTCTAGTTCCAAGGGATCTGACAGCCTCTTCTGACCTCCACGGGCTCTGCATGACACGGATGCACTAATATACATGCAGGCAATATACTCATATACATAAAACTGAAATAATAACATATTTAAAAAAAAAATAATTAGGGGGGGGCTGGAGAGATGGTTTAGCAGTTAAGAGCACTGGCTGCTCTTGCAGAGGACCCAGGTTCAATTCCTAGCACCCACATGGTAGATAACCATTCATAACTTCAGTTCCAGGGGAATCCAATGTCTTCTTCTGACACCATAGGCACTACACCACATAGTACACTTACACACATGCAGGCAATACACTCATACGCACAAAATAAAAATAAAAAAATTTTTTTAAAGGATTAGGACTGATCAAGACACTCTAAGCTTTGATATCAAGACCATCAGAAGAAGCCAGGGAGAAGGCTCAGCATTAAGAACACCCACAGCTCCTGCCGGGAACCTGGGCTCAATTCCCCCATCCAGGCAGCTCACAACTACCTGTAACTCCAGCTCCAGGGAATCTGATACTCTTTCTGGCCTCTGTGGACACCTGAATGCATGTGGTACACATAAATTCATAAAGGCACATGGAAATCCACATAAAAACAGTAAAGCTTTAAAATATACTGGGGCTGGAGAGATGGCTCAGTGGTTAAGAGCTCTTTCAGAAGACTTGTGTTCGATCCCCAGCACCCACATGGTGGCTAAGAACTGTCTTTAACTCCAGTTCCAGGGGAATCCAACACCCTCTTCTGACCTCCACAGCACTGCACGACACGGGTGCACCTGCATGTGACATTACATTCATACACATAAAAACTAATAAAAAATACACACACACACACACATATCATCAGAGACAGGGACTGGGGAAGTATCTCAGTTGGCAGGAGTGCTTGCCCAGCATGCATGAAGAGGCCCTGTATTAAACCCCCAGCACCCATAAAATTGAACATAGTGGCACAAACTTTTGATCTCAATACTTGGGAGATAGAGAATAATGTAAGAAGTCCAAGCTTACCCTCTGTACGTAAGAAGTCCAAGCTTACCCTCTGTACGTAAGAAGTCCAAGCTTACCCTCTGTACGTAAGAAGTCCAAGCTTACCCTCTGTACGTAAGAAGTCCAAGCTTACCCTGTGTACGTAAGAAGTCCAAGCTTACCCTGTGTACGTAAGAAGTCCAAGCTTACCCTCTGTATGTAAGAAGTCCAAGCTTATCCTCTGTATGTAAAAGTTCAAGCTTACCCTCTGTATGTAAGAAGTCCAAGCTTACTCCTCTGTATGTAAGAAGTCAAGCTTACCCTCTGTACGTAAGATCAAGACAGTAAAGTCCAGCTTATCCTCTGTAGTAAAAGTTCAAGCTTACCCTCTGTATGTAAGAAGTAGGGGCTGGAGAGATGGCCTAGCAGTTGAGAGCGCCGACTGCTCTTGCAGAGGACCCGGGTTCGATCCCCAGCACCCACATGGCAGCCGAGAACCGTCTGAAACTCCAATTCCAGGAGAACTCCAGTTCCAGGGGAATCCGACACCCTCTTCTGACCTCTGAGGCATTGCACGACATGGGTGCACAGACTTGCATGCAGACAGTACATTCATACACATACAGAAATAAATAAAATTAATAAAAAAAAAAAAGTACAAGCTTACCCTCTGTATGTAAGAAGTTCGAAGACAGACTGGCTATACAAGGCAGTCTCAAAACAAACAAATAGAAACCAAAAAGACCATCACAAACAAGGGGCTTCTACTGCTTATAAAAGTCCCTAAAGAAGTTACCTAATTTATTCCCCATGTTATTAAGACCACCTTGACTCTTAGTGAAAACAGTGAAAACATCCCTTCTCTAGGAAGGAGTCTTCTATCCAACCACAAAAGATACTATGGTTACAGTTATTAAACTGCTCAAAATGCCTTATTTTCCCTGTTGTAGCACATACCAAGATAGTAATTAAATAACTGTATTGCTCTTTGTTAAAGGTTTGCCTTCTGTTTTAGACTTCAGAGAGCTGAAGACGAAGACCAAGTAGGTCTTCTTCACTAACTTTCTATCTCCTGCACCCACAAGTGCTTGGCACATAGTTATCTAATAAATATTTATGCAATAAACATTTGGGGGAGGGAAAGCTAGCCAATGGTGTCCCTTCAATGTACTCAAATAATAAAACCTTAGAAAGTAATGAAAGGAATATTCAGGCCATTGGAAGTCCAATGTTGACAACATCTCACTCTGTTCACCACAAAAAACTGAGACAAGTTTTTCCATGGCAGGTAATGGGAACAAAAGAAGTAACTGTACCACTGATATATATATATACCCGTGTGCCATTTTACAGCTTCAGACACACTTTTATTACAGGTGTGGTCTCACGACTGAAAGTCTCCATCATTTACAGAGACCTCTGAGATTCTAAGTGATTTTTTTTCAGAGGTGTAATAGGTATATAAACCATTCATCCCGAAAGATTTTAAAAAATATTTTAGTATTGCCGGGCGTGGTGGCACAGCCTTTAATCCTAGCACTCGGGAGGCAGAGGCAGGCAGATCTTTGTGAGTTCAAGGCCAGCCTGGTCTACAGAGTGAGTTCCAGGACAGCTGGGGCTACAAGGAGAGACCCTGTCTCGAAAAGACAAAAAAAAAAGTTTTTAGTATCATTTTTTTGTGTGAGTATATTCCTGCAGGTGTGTAAGTGTACCTGTGTTGTGCAATGCCCTTGGACGTCAGAAAAGAACATTGGATCCCCTGCAACTGGAGTTACCGATGGCTGTTAGCTGCCATATGTGTGCTGGGAACCCCGGTCTTCTACAAGAGCAGACAGTGTTCTTAACTGCCAAGATATCTCTCCAGACCACAAACTGAAAGGTTTCATAAACAAACATCTTAGAGACTGGCAATTTTTGTAGTTCTCTACAAGCAAACTTGCTAGAAGCAAGTCTTTATTTTTCACCTTAAGTTTCAGACCACTGAAATAAATGTTGATTCATGATATATAGTAGCTGTATTTTCTCAAAGAGAAAAAAAGGCAATTTGAGAGCTTCTTATAATTGCTAAAGGGACTTCACAAGAAATTAGTGGTAAATTAATACAGATCTCTAAGCTTCCAATTTTTTTTTTTCGGAGATGTATAACCTTCTGAATTCTGAAGGGGATAGTAGAAGAGTTGTTTACCCAAATAATAAATACTTTCTGATGATTAAAATAAGGTCTTTTAGCTGGGCGTGGTAGTACACACTTTTAATCCCAGCACTTGAGAGGCAGAGGCAGGTAGATCTCTGTGAGTTCAAGGCCAGCCTGGTCTACATAGTGAGTTCCAGGACAGCTGGGGCTACAGAGAGACCCTGTCTCAAAAAGACCAAAAATATAAATAAATAAATAAATAAATAAATAAATAAATAAATAAATAAATATCTTTTAAAAACACTTTCTTTGCGAGGCCTAGTGGTGCTTGCACTTGGGAGGCAGAGGCAGGCGGATCTCTGTGAGTTCAAGGCCAAGCTGGTCTACATAGTGAGTCCCAGGATAACTGGGGCTACAGAGAAGGAAGAGCCTGTCTCAAAAAATAGACAAAAAACCCCCACTTTCTGTGACTATGTGAAAATTCATAATTAGAAAGAACAAAGGGTGGATCAGAATGCAGCAAATGGTCCTAAATGGAAGTACTACTCCTTCCAGAGGTTCACAACGAAGCAGAAGGTTAGGACTCAGGCTTTCCCAGTATCTTCTTATCAACCTGACTTCACTGGAGACCATTAATACCTCACATGGTAACTTAAGGAGCTTATAATTAATCCCGTATGACTTGAATTTCAGTGCAGGTCAAAGTCACAGAAGTATCCTAAAATGAAGTCAGGGCAAAACAAAGTACTTATTTCTGTTTGTTTGAGACATGATTTCTCCATGTAAATCAAGCTATCCTTGAACTCAAAGAGATCCACTGCCTCTGCCTCCTGAGTATTGAAATTAATGGGGTGTGCCTGGCCAAAGTATGTATGTATGTATTGGTCTTTTTGAGACAGGGTCTCGTTGTAGCTCCAGCTATCCTGGAACTCACTATGTAGACCAGGCTGGCCTTGAACTCACAGAGATCTGCCTGCTTCTGCTTCTCAAGTGCTGGGATTAAAGGCGTGCACCACCATGCCTCGCACAAAGTTGTTATTTTTTATAAAAAGTGTGTTCTACCTTTCCAAGAAGTTCTGTTTGGAATAGAACTCTTCCCCCTTCAAGCACTCTTTGAAAAAAGAAAAAGTTAAAAACAAAGAAACCCCACAACTCACATGTATTTAGTAGTGAATGTCATTTCTTTCATCTTCAGGGCTCACCCTACTGGACAGGGAAGATTATACTTTGAGTTTTTCTGCTTTCTAACTTTAATGTTATCAATGTCAATGTTTTGTATCTAATCTGATTTGCATAATACTGTGAAAGAGGCAGATCAAAGATTTTAGAAATGAAGAATGGGGGTTCCAAGAACTAAGGTTCTGTTTTGTTTTTTTTTACAGTATATATTTTAATTGAATTTTTTGTGCATGCCATATGTCCTAGTCATATTTAGACTGCCCCTATCTGTACCCTCTGCTATACCCTTTCCACCAGATTTCATGCATTCTGACATCTATGTTAAGATCTATTGAGTCAAGTTTCATGCATTCTGTCATCTATGTTAAGATCTATGTTCATCCACTAGAGCCTGCTCAGCCTGTCTATAATCACTCTCTTAAAGAAGACCAACTCTCCCTCACCCAGCAGTAATGAGGTGCCAATAATTTCTCAGCTAAGGTTGGGGATTCCTGCCAATTTCCCCATTTCTGTGCTGGTTTTTGTCTTGCTGTCTGCATGAGTCTTGTACATGGCTCCAAGTTTGTATGAGCAAGTTCCCAGCAGCCTGGTAATCTGTTTCCCTGTGGTCATGCACCGTCCCTGGGACTTATAGTCTTTCTGCCCTTTCTTCCACAATGGTCCCTGATCCTTGGGTAGGTAAGGTTTAATATAGGAGTCCTATCCAGGAACACTCTGCAGGCCCAAAAGCTAAGTTTCTTGACCAAAGATCATAACTGAGGAAGTGGAAGAACTAGAGCCAGAAGGGTTTCTGATCTCTTCTAATGCTATTTCTTTATTTCTTTTTTTTTTTTTTAAATGTATCAAGGGCTGATTTCAATAGATCGTGGCGACGGAGCTGCTCTGCTATGTAAGAAACCCCGACCCAGAAGCAGGTCATCTACAAATGGTTTAACGCCAGGTTCCACACGAACATGCATTTCAGCGAAGGGCGAGAGGGCGGACCCCTTTCTGGCTGCAACCTGTTTCGTTTCCAGGGACTAAGGGCTCTCCGCAGGGATGAGCGCCCCACAGGGACAAGCACTGCACCGCGGGGACCGGCTAAGGGCGAAGGCAAGAGGCTTCCTAGTGACAAGCTGTCTCAAAAATAAAAGGAAAATAACCTGTGGTCTAAGCGTGTTGTTTTCTACTTTCAAATATGATGCCACCATCACTTCATTTTCAATTTTCCTATCAAAAATATTCAGCGGACTAGGATTAAAAATCACAATTGTCAATAGTCAGAAACACTGGACTTTAGCTGAATGAGTTAGTTTGCAATAAGTAAATATTCTTTAAGTAAATCACAGATATATTACACTTAATAAATACTAGCCATGTAAGAAAAGGAAAACATCTACATATAAATATATAATGTTCATTTCACCAGAATAAGAATTAGACAATATTTATAATTTTATCTTCAATTGAACAGTAGCTCAGATTAAGTACTTTATTTTTAAAAAACATTTTCCCATAGCCATAAGAAGAAAAGGCAAATAAAGAAACCAGAAGTGCAAGACACCTTATTACACAGGTGTGTGACATCAGATCAACAGGGACTTTCCGTGGCTCGTAGACAAAAGGACTTCTCAGAAACACTACTGCAATCATATTGCTCATTTCTTGCTCAACACTGGACAACTAAAAAGGATGTTGCTATGTTCCTACCTTAACTGCCTTATGTGTTGTTCTGTGACAAATGGAGTCAACAAAGGTAAGTTCAGCTTCTAGAAAAACTAAAATGCCAACTTTTCTTATCATTAAACTTGCTCTAAAATGTTTTCCTATTAGCTGATTCTAAGAATTTTGAAAAAGATGTGCATTAATTAAGGCTGGAGAGAATAACTAAAACTGGTCTAAATTCTATGCCTAAAAAATATAACAATAAAAAACAAGTTATACACAACCTTTTGCATTTGTGTGAAAATGTGAAAAGGTGCTTACACTAAAACTTTTCAGACAAAAATATGAGGCAATCTAAAATTGATTTAACATAAATTAGCCTAGATGGCCCAGCTGGAAAATAGCTAAGATTCCTGCCCCATGAGACTTCCTGAATAAAGGCTGCAGCAGCAAAGATAAGACACGAAGGGCTTCTAGAGAGGAATTTTGATTTTTCTGTTTCCATTTCTAGGTCAGCGACTGGCATAAACTTACATGATTTATTGTAGATTGAATAGCCTTAACATAATGGTTCAATTCTCGATCCATTTTAGCAAATTCAATCATCGCCTTGTCCATACTGTATTCGCCACTCACTTCAGCTGAAAGAGAAAAGAAATTGTGATTAGTTTCCACCTCAAATGCTATATCTGAAAAGGCTGAAGCACAATCAACCAAAGGTCTAGATACCTTGGTGAAAGAACTGCATTTTTCTTTAAAAAGCTCTTCAACACAATCTAGCTTAATTTGGTTTCTTAAGATGCTGCTCAGTAGAGAACAGTTCACTGACAATGTTGGGGTGAAAGAAAACAAACGTGTTCCAGGGTGTACCACTTACTGCACCATCTTAAAAAAAATCACAATACCTCTCAGTCTCGGTTTCCTTATTCCATAAAGCAGCCCCATTGCCTATCTGACATTTAAACCTCTCTCAGTATTAAAGATCCAGAGACTATAAAAAGTGAATAGAGATTAGAAAAAGTAATATGTTTAAACTTATTTTTCAAGTCCTAATATATGATTTACTACATCAAGAAAAGACAGAGAACACCAGGTAAAAATAATTTTAATATTTTTTAAAAAATAGAATAAGTGAAACTGAGTTTCTTTCTTAAATATTTTTTTAATTTATTCTTTATGTGTATGAATGTACTGTCTGCATGAAGGTTTGTGCATCTGTGTCTTGCAATGTTGCGAAGGTCAGAAGAGGGTGTCGGATTCCCCTGGAACTGGAGTTAAAGACAGTTCTTGCTGGGAGTGGTGGCGCGGGCCTTTAATCCTAGCACTTGGGAGACAGAGGCAGGCGGATCTTTGTGAGTTCAAGGCCAGCCTGGTCTACAGAGTGAGTTCCAGGACAGCTGGGGCTACAGAGAAACCATGTCTCGAAAAAAAGACCAAAAAAAAAAAAAAAAAAAAAAAAGACGGTCTCTGCTGCCATGTGGGCGCTGGGGATCAAACCTGGGTCCTCTGCAAGAGCAGTCAGCACTCTTAACTGCTAGGCCATCTCACCAGCCCGTTTTTTATTATTTTTTTATGTGTACTGTCTGCATGTAAATTGGTGCACCTGTGTCATGCAATGCCAAGGAGGTCAGAAGAGGGCATTGGATTCCCCTGGAACTAGAGTCAAAGATGGTTCTTAGCCGTCATGTGGGTGCTGGGAATTGAACCCAAGTCCTCTGCAAGAGCAGTCGGCGCTCTTAACAGCCGAGCCATCTCTCCAGCCCCGAAGCTGAGTTTCTTAAATCATATTTGGCAATAGACATACTCCAAGAATTTCAATTCAAATAATTCACCTCAGACAAATGTCAGTATTTTTTGTCTGTGAAGAACAATACCACTAGTCATCCCAAAGTGATGGAATAATATCAAACCCAGGTAAAACTGGAAATATAGCCCAGTGATAGAGTGTTTGCCTGGCATACATAAAGCCTTAGTTTGATCCCCACACACACTCCGCCCTCTGCCAAAGTGTGTCTATCACACACATTTGTCTTTTTGGGCTGAGGAGACTGCTAAACCAGAGCATACTTGCCAGGTAAACATGAGGACCTGATATTTAAAAAAAAAAAAAAAATAGATACAGGGGCTGGAGAGATGGCTCAGAGGTTAAGAGCACTAGTTGCTCTTGCAGAGGACCGGGGTTCAGTCCCCAGCACCCAGTTCTGATCTCTGCAAGCACTGCACAACAGGAGTTCAGTTACATACATGCAGGCAATACATTCATACCAAAAATTAAAATAAAATACAGAGAGAGAGAGAGGGAGGAGAGAGAGAGAGAGAGAGAGAGAGAGAGAGAGAGAGAGAGAGAGAGAGAGAGGGAGAGAGAGAATGCCTGTAACCCAGTGCTGGGGAGGCAGAGACAGGAGAGCCCCTGGGGCTTGCTGGCCAGCCAGTCCATCCTTAGACTCCATGTTCAGTGAGAGACCTTGTCTTTAAATAGAAGGTAGAGAATAATTAAGGAAGCTGCCTATTTAGGGAAAAAGGAGGCCACCTGTGGCTTCTTTTGTGCTAAATTACCTGCTTGTCTGTTTATATTGAAACCCGGCCTTAGGTAGGACTTGCATGTGCATTGGCAAGCCTGTGACACCTTGGGATCAAAGGCACTCACGAGTTCTTGTGCTCATGATGCTAGTACTCATGACATTATGGTACATGAGGCAGGGGGTCTGAAACCAGGCCCTGAGAAATGATGTCACTCTGGGTATAAAAACAGAATGCTGTGAATAAAAAGACGAGTCCTTCTTACCATCAGACAGGGACTACCAGCTGTTATTTGCGTGTGTAATCTTAGCCCATGAGACTTGTGTAGTAATGATCAGTGGGTTCTACAGCGGTCAATCAGGCCACCAACCTGGGAAGCTGGTGTGGGGCTGGAAGGAGACCTATCAAGCCACCAGCTGTGATGTGTGGTGAGTACCCAGGTGGAAATTAGACTGTAGAGCGCCAATCAGGCTTCAGTCTGGGAATTAGACTATAGAGTGCCAATGAGGCAGCAGCCTGGAGGATCTGGGAGTGCCAATAGGGCATTGCCTGGTGTAGTTATTAGATGAGACAGGTGGGCAGTGGAAAGGTTCTCAGCCTTTGGCTCCACAGTTTAGCAGCTGTCTTGAATCTTCCTTTTTCCCTGTAATCCAGTGAACGGGGTTCCTCTACGTGTGGTGGAGTGATACACACCCTATCATTGACCACTGGCCTCTACATACATGTGAAAACACATATGCACCTATATATGCATGCATTCACACATATACAAAATTATCTCCTAGCTTTTTATGCTTTAACTTTTCATTAATCATAAACAAAGTGCACAAAATGCATCCTGGAATAATGTGCTTCCAGTAGAGTGTTTCTTAGCTTTCTAGGATGCATACATACATCTCAAAGTAAGCTTCTCTTTTAAGGGGTAGGGGCTGTTTATATAAGAAAAAGCCTTAAATTAAGTAATTTTTAACAAAATGGAGTATGAGAAATGTTTCAAGTTCTATCACTATACCACTACAGCCACTGGGTCAACTTTATAAAAATGTTCAAAATATTAACAAAGAGAGTATGCCCCTTACATACTACTGATGTTACTGATATACAGTGTTGTTTGCACAAAGTTATACTGATTGTTTGATGAACAAAAAAGGTATTTTAAGCCATTTATATCCTTATAGAATAACTTATGATACATATTATCTTTCTTGGGCTACAGATGGAGCTAAGAACCTCACATGTATCTTGTATTTATAGGTATTTTCCTGTACCTACTTACATTTCAGCAAGTGAGTTAGAGATGACTGACAAAATTTTAATTCTAAATAATAACAAAGCCAGGCATGGTAGCTCATGCTTATAATCCCAGCAATTAGGAGGGTGAAGATGAAGGTTCTGTGACTTTGAGACCAGCTGAGGCTATACATTAAGTTCCAGACTAGCCTCGGCTGCAAGTGTGAGGCCCTCCACCAAAATAAAATAATAATAATAACAACAACAACAACAACAACAACAACAGGGTTTTGGTTTTACAGAAGTCTTATCTGGTTTTTAAACCATTCTTTTTTTTTTTTCCTCAATAGAATCAGTATGTTTTATGAGTATTAGATTCTGATATTGGGACCACAGAAATAGGTAAGTTGGTAACCTGAGCAAGACTAAGAGCATATACTACTTTTTTCAAATGCATAAAATGAGAGACACTTCTAAATCACATGTGAATCAACTAAAGGACTAATGGGAGCAGAAGTCTCTGAAGCATATGAACTGATGGTATGCTAGGGGCTATGTCAGCAGGACCTGATACAGTACTAGCTACCTCTCTCTGAAATCAAGTGAGCTAATTTTTGAAACTACCCAGAATGTGCCAGAGTCACTGAAAATATTATAAAAAAGAGTTTAGAAAAGAAGACAAACAAGATGATGGCTCTTGTTATCAAGGTCTCACAGATGCTAGGCCATAAGGTTTAGAATGGGGAGTTAAAATACTTGCTGTGTTACAAATATTGTTCCTTGTTGAAACAGAAGGCCTCCAAAGGAGAAAAGGACTCCTGCTGGGTCAGGCTTTGATGGCACGGAAGCCCCAGAACCTCTACAGGCCAAGCTGTGGCTTATAGGTAGGCTCAGCTAATGCTCCAAAGAATGTCTGGAGGAATTGAAGAACAGAGGAGAAGAAAAGCATAGTCTAAGGGAAGAAAAACACTAGAAGGGATGAAGGTGATCCTGAGAATTGAGAGTCAAAGAGTATGTGGGAGTGGTGTCAGCCAGAAACCTTTAGGTCATATCTCTGGATCTGCTACAGAAGGAAGGCCAAGAGGACAAGATATCGGAAATAGAAGCTACTCCTACAATCCTATCCTGAAGATACCTCTTGAAAACATACAAACCAAGTAACCAGCCTAATATTGAGAGTCTTCTTGTTCTTCCTAATCCTTATTTGCTTTTTTTAGTGGTAACAACATAGTTGATTTTATGTGTCTCAGAAAAATGGGACAGGGAAGGCATAAGAATTTGTCTTGTTTTGCAAAAGAACTGAGGTGGGGAACTGAGGGCAAGGTGATACATGAAAAAGGCAAATACTCCCACCTCCATCTCTCCCAACCTCTGTAAAGGTTTGGAAGGGAAGGGACACATAAACAGGCAAAGTTGACTGTTAACTACTAAAAAGAAAGTGGCTGGAGTGTGACTGGAGAAGAGAGACCCAACAGCCAGAGGCTCCCTGCTAATTCCATAACATATACAATCACACCATCAAAATTCTCTCATTTGGGATCTAGAAAAAGATAGCTCAGCAGTTAAGAGTACATAGTTCTCTTAGAGAAGATCCTCAGGTCAGTTCCCAGGACCCAAGCAGGTCAGCTCACAACCAACCACCTGTAACTCCAGCCTCCACAGGAACACACACACACACACACACACACACACACACACACACACACAATAAATAAATAAATAAATAAATAAATAAATAAATAAATAATTTCTTTTTAAAAAAATCCTATACTTACGTATGGTGGCATAGGCAGGTAATTCCAGCACTCATGAGGCTGAGGCAGGAGGAGACATGAGTTCAAGGCCAGCTTGGGGTATATATACCTCATCTCAACAGCCAGCCCAGCTCCCCACACCCAGCCCAGCTCCCCACACCCAGCCCATGCACACATACTTTTCACAAAAAGTCTTCCTGAGAATCTCTACCAAATTTAATCTGTACATCCTTCAAGAGCTGAGCTCAGATCCCATCTGGTCTGAAATTATACCAACGAAGAAGAAATGCTTTGCTTAATTTATCTTAACACCTACACTTGTATTTTGCATTTTTCCCCTTTATTTTTTAAGGGATTCTACAATATAAGAACACAGTTGTTTTCAGATCACACTGACGTGGCTCAGTTTGCCATACAATTAGGTAATTGGCGCTAGCATCCACAGATGAGGGATACCATTCATCTTTTGTTTTTCTGGGTCTGTGTTACTTCACTCAGCATGATATCTTCTAGCTCCATCCATTTACCTGCAAAGTTCATGATGTCATCTTTCTTTACTGCTGCATAGAACTCCATTGTGTAGATGTACCACATTTTCTCTATTCACTCGTCAGTTGAGGGGCACTTGGGTTGGTTCTATCTCCTTGCTACTGTGAAGAGAGCTGCAATAAACATGGCTGTGCATGTATCTCTGCGGTAAAATGAGGCTTGTGGGTATACACCCAGGAGTGGTATGGCTGGGTCAGGTGGCAAGTTCATTCCAAGTCTTCCAAGGGTTCCCCACACTGCTTTCCATAGTGGCTGTATGAGTTTACATTGCCACCAGCAGTGGATGAGTGTTCCCCTTTCCCCACAACCTCTCCAGCATTTGGTATCATTTGTTTTCTTGATCCTAGCCAGTATTATTGGAGTAAGATGATATCTTAAAGTGGTTTTAATTTGCATATCCTTAATTATTAGTGACATTGAACACTTTTTAAGATGTTTCTCAGCCATCTCTAATTCCTCACTTGTGAAGTCTCTGTTCAGCTCTTTGCTACATCTTTTTTTTTTTGGTCTTTTCGAAACAGGGTCTCCCTTTAGCCCCAGCTGTCCTGGAACTCACTCTGTAGACCAGGCTGGCCTTGAACTCACAAAGATCCGCCTGCCTCTGCCTCCCAAGTGCTAGGATTAAAGGCATGCGCCACCACGCCCAGCCTCTTTGCTCCTTCTTTTTGAGTGGGTCATTTGTTTTCTTTCTTCTTTGTTTTTTGAGTAGTTTATATATTCTAGAAATCAATGCTTTGTCAGATGTTTCTGCAGTGAAGGTTTCCTCCCACTCTGTGGGATTTCTCTTCACTTCCTTGATTGTTTCTTTTGATGTACAGAAGCTTTTGGGTTTAATGAGGTCCCATTTGTCAATTGTCAACCTTAATTCTTGCGCCGCTGCTGTCTGATTTAGGCAGTCTTTTCCTATGCCTATGTCTTGTAGTCTGCTGCCAACCTTTTCTTCCATCACCTTCAGAGTTTGGGGTTTCCCATTGAGGTCTTTGATACATCTGGAGTTGACTTTTGTATAGGGTGAGAGGTAGGTGTTTAATTTCATTCTTCTACAAGTGGTGATCCAGTTTTACAAACACCACTTGCTGAAGATGCTATCTTTCCTCCATTGTGTCTTCTTGGCCCTCTTGTCAAATATGAAATGGCTGAAATTGTATGTGTTCAAGTTTGGATCTTCAGTTTTGTTCCATTGGTCAACAGGTCTGTTTTTGTGCCAGTACCAAGCTGTTTTTATGACTATAGCCCTGTAGTATAGTTTGAAGTCTGGTATAGAGATCCCCCCCTGTATTGCTCTTTTCACTCAGGGTTGTTTTGGCTATTCGGGGTCTTTNTAAAATGTAGTCTTTTTATTTTAACAAAATCTTTAATTATTTTTATTTTATGTATCTGAGTGTTTTACTTGCATGTATGTAAGTGCACCTGCATCATGCAGTTCTGAGACAAAAAACAGAGTAAATCCTCGAAGCTGAAGTTATGGATGGCTACCTGTCAGGTGCTGGGAATCGAACCTGGATCCTCTGGAAGGCAGTCCAGTACTCAACTGCTGAGCCATCGCAGCCCCTAAATCCTAGTATTATTTTAAAAAAAGAACAAAAAGCATTTTCTCTTTGTTACTAGTTTCTTCTGCTTGAGGAACTTAAGAGCTTTGTAGAGGCAGGTCTGCTAGCCTTTGCATGCCCTCTCCCATTGGCCTACTTCGAAGTGTTCTAAGGGACAACACCAGGAAGCTGACCTGAAGCTCAGAGGTTGCCTATCTTGGACCTGAGGATTGGTACCTTAAATATTCAGGAAGGGGCTGGAGCTGCTTGTCTTCCTCTTCTCATTCAAATTTCTTTTTGCCCAAGAGAGTAGCATCCATGCTTTGCCATTAGAGAACCTGAGTTGGAAGCCTGGTTCTGCTGCTTGGTGGCTTTGAGCAAATTACTTTAACTTGTTCCTTTGTAAAATGTAGGTAAAAACTACTACCCATCTCTTAGCTGGTCTGATGGCAAGGACCTGTAATGCCAGCTATTCAGGAGGCCAACGTAGGAGTTTAAAGCTCACTTGAGCCACAAAGTGAATTTAAGGCCAGACTGACAATTTAGTGAGAACATCTTAAAATAAATGATAAACAAGGGGTGGGTCATCAGCTCAGTGGTAGAATATTTGTTTGGGGGCGCCTAGAAAGATGGTCTCAGTTGTTAAAGATACTTATGTCTTTAAGCAGACCCACGTTTGATTCTAGCACCACATGGCAGTTAACAACTGTCCATAACTCAGTTCCAAGGGATTGACACCCTCTTCACTCTAATATTGCATGCACAGTGCAAATACATGCACACAGCAAAAAATACACATAAAATAAAAATAATGAATAAAATATTTTTTTAAAAAAAGATATTTGTTTACATACATGGGCAACTGACACAAAGACTGATAAAAACACCAAAACAACAACTCACACTATTGTAGTGGTGCTATAGGTTTTTAACATAAAGTTGTTATATTGCCTGTCACTGTGTGTTGTATTTCATCAGGCCATTACTTCCCATGTATTGTCATCTGTCTGCACTAACCCTCTCTAGTAGCAGGCCTGCAGAGGTGAGGTATAATAAAGCCCTCCTCTCTGGCAGTATATTTTTCTGAATATTTTAACATCTATGTGATTCTGCCTCTCATCCCCACCCTGTATTAGTGTTTTCCTTTTTTCAGATGGAAAATATCACAATGAAAATAATAAAGGCAGAATTTTAATATTTCTTCATATTTTCATTTTATTATTTTATTTATATTTTTTTTATTAATTTTGATTTCTGTATGTGTATGAATGTACTGTCTGCATGCAGTTGTGCACCTGTGTTGTGCATGCCCGGAGGTCAGAAGAGGGTCTGGGATTCCCCTAGGCTGGAGTTCTGGAATTGGAGTTTCAGAATGGTTCTCGGCCGCCATGTGGGTGCTGGGGATTGATAACCCAGGTCCTCTGTAAGCGGCGGTTCGGGCCATCTTAATGCGCTAGTCCGATCTTCAGCCCAATATCGTCATGTAAATAGTAGAATATCTGTAAAACAGTTTATTGTTTGGTGAAAGTTTAACTTTCAAATTTATGAAATAATGACCCTAGGAGAATATCGAAGGAAGATTAACTCTTCAACTCATTGTTGGAGCTCAGAAACACTAACATAACATTCTTGACTGTTGATTAACATCTGGAGAAATGAGACAAACACAGATAAAGGCAATATTTTTTTTATAGTGCCAAAATACAAGTGTAGGAGTGCACAGAACTTAGAGTGGGGATTCCCAGGACCACCACCTGAAGAAAGGTAGGAGCTAGGCACATCGCCAGGTGGATGTTTGGTTTGATTCAATCATCTTATGTGGCTGTGGGAGCAGAGTCATCCTGCTAGCTGGTATAAAGGGTGGGCCTGTTGCCTCTGTGAGACAAGTGCACAAAGCTTAGTTTGGGGATTTTCAGCACAGAATACCAGGGCGTAGGCTAAACAGGCATAACACACAACCCCATCCTACCCCCAAACTGGAATTGCCGAGGAGTGTCCAAGTGATTCTTTGGAGAAACCTTCAGAAACAGAAAGGGAAGGAGTGAGTTAGACTTCCAATAGAAGCCTAAAACTTAGACAAGTCAACACTCCATAAGCAAGGAAAAAAACAAATCAATCAGTCACAATCAAACAAACAAAACAAAAACGAAGGCATCTGAAGGAGGCAAGCAAAGCAAGCCTTCAAAACAAGTGAAGAAGACATTTGGAATTCACATTGGAATACAGGCAAAGAGAAACTCACATGCCAGGGACACAAAGAAGGGAAACATGGGAAAGGTGCAGGATAATATTTCACACCAAGTTCTACCAACTCTGTGGGAGATCCTACAGTAGGATCCCCTGGGTTTGCCCCCAGGACACATGATCTTAGAAGACAACTTGACAAAGACTATAAAGAACAGTCAGACAACTAAGGAGAGAGAATGAAAAAACTCAAGAGGACCTAGAGAGATGAGAATGACAAACTCCGGAAGGAAGGGGAACACGAAAAGACCCAGGTGAAAAAGAAGGAGCCGGGCGTCGTGGTGGCGCATGCCTTTAATCCTGCACTGGGAGGCAGAGGCAGCGGATCTTTGTGAGTTCAAGCCAGCCGGTCGGTACTACGGATGTGGCCAGGACAGCGGGTGGCCACAGGGAGACCCTGTCCGAAAGCAAAAAAAAAAAAAAAAAAAAAAAAAAAAAAAAAAGATAAGAGAGGAACCAACCAGTGAAGCAAAGAGCTACAGGAAGAGTTTGAGAAGCTCCAAAAGGAGAGTGGAAATAACTAAACAAATCACAAGAAGAAATGAAAAAGAAAGCCATACACTCATCCAATCAGAGGAAAGGAATGGAGAAAAAGCCTCGAAGTATGAATGGAGGAAGCAGAACAAAGAACTATCAGACCTGGAAGATAACACAGAAGCAACTAAAAGCCTCAAGGAAGATTATGATAAATTTAAAATACACAAAGGTGGTACAACCAGGAACTGTGGGACACTATGAAAAGATCAAACCTCGCATCACATAGGAATAGAGGAAGGAGAAGAATCCCACGAGATGGTATGTTATCAGATCTTCAACAGAATAATAGATGAAAATTTCCCCAAACTAAAAAAGACAAACCCATCAAATACAAGCAGCATAGAACTCCAAACAGAACAAGAAACAGAAAGACAAGTCTCCACGCCATATCATAGTTAAAATGCTAGACATCCAAAACAAAGACAAAATTTTGAAAGCACAAGAGAAAACCAACAAGTACTTTTATAAGGGGAAACCTATCAGAATTACAACTGACTTCTTAGTGCAAACTATGAAAGCAAGAAAACGTGGAGCAAAGCATTCCCAGTGTTAAAGGAGATCGAGATGCACACCCAGGTTACTATCCCAGCAAAATGTTGAGGGGAATACTGTCAAAACCTATACTCTACTAAGTTGAAACCTAGAAGAGAAATGGTATGAATATCTGAAATCCTGGGAATCACCAACGCTCAACCAAGAGAGTTGACAGCTAAACAGACCAATAATTTGAAGAAATGGAAGGTACAATAAAACCGCCCAACTAAAAAAAAGCCCAGGCCCAGATGGTTTCATGGCAGAATTCTATAATAACATTCAAAAGACTTACAACCATTATTATCAAATTGTCAGAAGGATACAGAGGGAATTCTCCCAAATTCCTTCTATGAAGCCAGCATCATTCTATTATCAAAATCAGGCAAAGATACAACCAAAAAGGAGAACTATAGACCCATCTCCCTAATGAACACAGATGCCAAAATTCCTGAACAATACTGCAAATCGCATACAGACACACATCAAGAAGATCATCCATCATGACCAAGTGGATTCATACCACAGATGCAGGGATGGTTCAACATTTTAAAATGAAAATCAATAAACCTCTATCAAGCATTAAATGGACTGAAAGCAAAAAACCACAATGTCTCAGTTGCTCGGAAAAAGCCTTTGACAAAATCCAGCATCCCTTCAGGCTTAAAGTCCTAGAGGGAATTGGATTGGAGGGATCATTCCTCAATGTAATAAAACCATATACAGGAAACCCACAGCCAATATCATTCTAAATGGGTGAACAGAAGCATTCCCTTTAAAGGTAGGAATATGGCAAGGCTGCCCTGGTCACCACTCCTCTTCAAAATAGTGCTTGAAACACTTGCTAGGGCAATAAGGCAGAAAGAAAAGGAAATTAAAGGAGTACTAATTGGAAAAAGGAGTCAAGCTATCCCTTTTTGTGATGATATGATTGTTTACTTAAGGGATGCTAAAAACTCCACTAGAAAACTCCTAGAATGATTTAAAGCTTAAGTAGTAAGTAGTGGCAGGATTTTTTTATTTTTATTTATTTATTTTTTTTTATTTTTATTTTTTGTATGTGTATGGGTGTACTGTCTTGCATGTGGGTTTGTGCACCCGTGTCGTGCAATGCCGTGGAATTCAGAAGAGGGTGTCGGATTCCCCTTGGAACTGGAGTTCTCCTGGTATTGGAGTTGTTCAGATGGTTTCTCAGCACCCATGTGGGTCTGGGGATCGACAGCCCGGGGTCCTCTGTAGAGCGTTCGGCACTCTTAACTGCTAGTCATCTCTCCAGCCCATTAAAAATTTTTTTTAATCAGTGGCCTTTCTTTAAGAACAAGCAACTGGAGAGAAGGAATTCAAGGAGACCTCCCCACTCACAATAGCCCAAAAACAATAAAATACTAGGAACACAAACCTAACCAAAGACACCAAAGATCTCTACAACAAAAAATTTTAAACCCCTGAAAGAAGGAAATTGAGGAAAGCTACAACAGATGGCAAAAACCCCCCTGCTCGTGGATTGGAGGAAAATTCCTTATAGTTAAAATGTCCATATTACCCAAACTCGTGTACAGAATTAATGAAATCCCAATCAAAACCCCAAAGAGGTTTTCTTCACAAGTGTGTAAATAAAAAAAAACAAAGTCCTTAATTTCATTTGGAAAAAACAAAATGCCCTGAAGTTTTTTGTCTTTTCGAGACAGGGTCTCCCTGTGGCCCCAGCTGTCCTGGAACTCACTGTGTAGACCAGGCTGGCCTTGAACTCACAAAGATCCGCCTGCCTCTGCCTCCCAAGTGCTAGGATTAAAGGCATGCGCCACCACGCCCGGCTCCTTATCTTTTTCAACATGGGATCTTTTCAGTGTTTCCCCTTCCTTCCGGAGTTTGTCATTCTCTCTCTCTAGGTCCTTCTTGAGTTTTTCATTCTCTCTCCTTAGTTGTCTGACTTGTTCTTTATAGTCTTTGTCAATTGTTCTTCTAAGATCTGTGTCCTGGGGCAAACCCAGGGGGATCCTACTGTAGGAATCTCCCACAGAGTTGGTAGAGCTTGGTGTGAAATTATCCTGCACCTTTCCCATGTTGTCCCTTCTTTGTGTCCCTGGCATGTGAGTTTCTCTTTGCCTGTATTCCAATGTGAATTCCAAATGTCTCTTCACTGTGTTGAAGGCTTGCTTTGCTTGCCTCCTTCAGATGCCTTCGTTTTTGTTTGTTTGTTTGATTGACTGATTGATTTGTTTTTTTCCTTGCTTATGGAGTGTTGACTTGTCTAAGTTTTAGGCTTTCTATTGGAAGTCTAACTCACTCTTCCCTTTCTGTTCTGAAGGTTCTCCAAAGAATCCACTTGGACACTCCCTCGGCAATTCCAGTTTGGGGGTAGGATGGGGTTGTGTGTTATGCCTGTTTAGCCTACGCCCTGGTATTCTGTGCTGAGAAATCCCCAATCTAAGCTTTGTGCACTTGTCTCACAGAGGCAACAGGCCCACCTTTTATACCAGCTAGCAGGATGACTCTGCTCCCACAGCCACATAAGATGATTGAATCAAACCAAACAATCCACCTGGCTGATGTGCCTAGCTCCTACCTGTGCTTCAGGTGGTCCTGGGAAGTCCCCACTCTAAGTTCTGTGCACTCCTACACTTGTATTTTGGCACTATAAAAAAAATATTGCCTTTATCTGTGTTTGTCTCATTTCTCCAGATGTTAATCAACAGTCAAGAATGTTATGTTAGTGTTTCTGAGCTCCAACAATGAGTTGAAGAGTTAATCTTCCTTCGATATTCTCCTAGGGTCATTATTTCATAAATTTGAAAGTTAAACTTTCACCAAACAATAAACTGTATTATTCAGATATTCTACTGATTTAAAATGAAGATAATTGGGCTGGAGAGATGGCCTAGCAATTAAGAGTGCCGACCGCTCTTACAGAGGACCTGGGTTCAATCCCCAGCACCCACATGGCGGCCGAGAACCATCTGAAACTCCAATTCCAGAACTCCAGCTCTAGGGGAATCCGAGACCCTCTTCTGACCTCCGCGGCATTGCACAACACAGGTGCACAAACTTGCATGCAGACAGTACATTCATACACATACAGAAATAAAATTAATAAAAAATAAATAAATAAAAATAATAAAATAAAATGAAGAGAATCTATGGCATCCATTCATCTGCCTACTCTTTATTTTCATTGTGATATTTTTCCATCTGAAAAAAAGGAAAACACTAATACAGGGTGGGGATGAGAGGCAGAATCACATAGATGTTAAAATATTCAGAAAAATATACTGCCAGAGAGGAGGGCTTTATTATACCTCACCTCTGCAGGCCTGCTACTAGAGAGGGTTAGTGCAGACAGATGACAATACATGGGAAGTAATGGCCTGATGAAATACAACACACAGTGACAGGCTAATTAACAACTTTATGTTAAACCTTATAGCACCACTACAATAGGTAGAGTTGGTTGTTTTGGTGTTTTTCAGTCTTTGGGCTCAGTGCCTCATGTATGTCAAACAAATATTCTTTTTTAAAAAAATATTTTATTCATTATTTTTATTTTATGTGTATATTTTTTTTGCCTGCATGCATGCAATTTACCACATGAACTGCACAGAAGCTCGAAGAGGGTGTCAGATCCCTTGGAACTGGAGTTATGGACAGTTGTTAACTGCCATGTGGATGCTAGGAATCAAACGTGGGTCTGCTTAAAGAACAGTAAGTATTCTTAACAACTGAGCCATCTTTCTAGGCGCCCCCAAACAAATATTCTACCACTGAGCTATAGACCCACCCCTTTTTATCATTTATTTTAAGATGTTCTCACTAAATTGTCAGTCTGGCCTTAAATTCACTTTGTGGCTCAAGTGAGCTTTAAACTCCTACGTTGGCCTCCTGAATAGCTGGCATTACAGGTCCTTGCCATCAGACCAGCTAAGAGATGGGTAGTAGTTTTTACCTACATTTTACAAAGGAACAAGTTAAAGTAATTTGCTCAAAGCCACCAAGCAGCAGAACCAGGCTTCCAACTCAGGTTCTCTAATGGCAAAGCATGGATGCTACTCTCTTGGGCAAAAAGAAATTTGAATGAGAAGAGGAAGACAAGCAGCTCCAGCCCCTTCCTGAATATTTAAGGTACCAATCCTCAGGTCCAAGATAGGCAACCTCTGAGCTTCAGGTCAGCTTCCTGGTGTTGTCCCTTAGAACACTTCGAAGTAGGCCAATGGGAGAGGGCATGCAAAGGCTAGCAGACCTGCCTCTACAAAGCTCTTAAGTTCCTCAAGCAGAAGAAACTAGTAACAAAGAGAAAATGCTTTTTGTTCTTTTTTAAAATAATACTAGGATTTAGGGGCTGCAGATGGCTCAGCAGTTGAGTACTGACTGCCCTTCCAGAGGATCCAGGTTCGATTCCCAGCACCGGAGGGTAACAGCCATCCATAACTTCAGCTCCAGGGTACCTGATGTCCTCTTCTGACCCCTCACAGGAACTGCATGATGCAGGTGCACTTACATACATGCAAGTAGAACACTCAGATACATAAAATAAAAATAATAAAAGATTTTTTAAAAAGAATACTACATTTTAATATGGTGGGGAAAGTGGGTTTTTTTATACCCTCACAAGTAGCTTGAAGTGCTCTGAAACCAATTAATTCACCCACTGAATGCTAGGACAGCCAAATCCAAATATTTAAAGGTCAAAAGCACTAGCAACCAAGTGCACAGATGTACAAGATGCTACAGACTGACTGCCAGGCCACAAACAAAGGGAGCCAGAGAGAACGGTGAATGGGAAGGAGAGTTCTGCTGGGGTCCTGTGCAGAGATACTTCTAAGTAGTGCTCACAGTCAGAAATCATTTTCTTAGCCCTATTTATGACTGCTCCCTCCCCGACTACACATGGTTAGGGAAAGTTGGAGTACTGAAATTTTTCCAATATGTCTCTCCATGAACATTTGTTTATTAAGACTCAGCCCTTTCAGTAATCAAATGAACAGAAAGGAAATATATGAACACTGATTACGAGCCAATATACTCATGGAGAAGTCTCAGAGAGAGCTTGTAGCCTCTGGGAGACCTGTCACCTTCGTGCATTAAGACAATGTTTTAAGAAGTTAGTACATAGGCCGCTCGGGAGGCAGAGGTAGGCAGATCTCTGTGAGTTCAAGGCCAGCCTGGTCTACAGAGCAAGCTCCAGGACAGCTGAGACTAAAGGGAGACCCTGTCTCAAAAAAAAAAGTTAGTACATATAAGCAGCAGAAATGTCCCCCAACCCCAATCTAGCAAACCAAATCCAGAAAACACAGATAATCTCTACTTTGCATTATAAAATTCTAGCTGCCTGTAAGCGTGCCAGGGTTGGGCTATTCTACAAACCTAGGTCTGTATCTGACATTGCTGATCAGCATTATTCCTAACACTAGGCTGAACCACTGTACACTAATAACAGTATTACCTAATAGACTTTAAAAGTGTCGACCAGAAAGTGCCACAGAAGACCCCATCCCTTGAAGATGGTTTCTGTTTTGTTTCCCTCCTCAGGGGCAAATTCTAGGAAATCAAAGAATGGTAATCGCTGAAGGAGGGCTTCTTTTTAGACTGAAGTACTCTGACATGTAATTTTAGAAGTCTTCTAAATGGATGAAGCTAGATGCTTAGGATATTCTTAAAGTCAGACAAACCTATAATTATGCAATCTAAGCAGCCACGCTATTCATTAGACGCGTCATCTGTTACTCAATGTCAAAATGCACCAACAGCAATTACTATTACCACTCTCTGCTTTGAAGTGTTGAAAGGTACATGATCAGTAGAACATTATGTAGAAATGGATGACTTGTGCTAGACTCAAACTCCAAACAAAATTCACAAGACTTTAATGAGAGGAAGACATGGCTGAAGAACAAACAAATATGGATGTATGAAACAGTAACAGTCTGTGCTGGCTGTTCTTTCATTGAAAGGTTGGGAGCAAAAGGAGAAAGACAGATCTGAGAAAGGAAAGAGAGGAAACTAACTATTTTCACAGATATGGACTCTCAAGCAGGAATAACTGCAGGTTGTGGCTAGAAGCTGTAGGTGGCAAGCCTGGCAATATGGTGTCCTTATGTAGCACAGTGTGGGTGCATGAATGTTTTTCCCATTCAGTTCCAACACTGTCAAGAGTAGATTCACACCTATTTGCTCAATATCATTTTCTAGGCCACAGGTTAAAAAGCAGCAACAGATGGGGGAGCAGAAGCTGCCTTATCTTGGCATCCCCGAGTCTACCTGGCCAAGATCAATAGATAAATCTGACTGCCATTTCAGACCAGCAACCAGGTAGTGATGAGGGAAGATAAATGGCACAGCTTCTCAACCAATTACTTAAAACAGGGCCTTCCCTAACCATAGTGTGCTGTGACTATAGCCTAAGGCATGCACTAGGAGAAATAAACATCCCTGAGGCCCAGCCCTAAGATCTGGGAAGTACAGGTCCTGCACTCCATGGTCCCTAGAGCCAAGTAAGATCACTCATGGTACCTAGGCCTTCAGGAGAACTTGGCTTCAGCGGAATGGATATGAAAACACAGGTTTTTCCTCCCTCCCTATATCTCCAAACAAAGCCCAATAGGTCCCTCTGTAGAACACTTCCTCTGACCTCAGCTCTAAGGTCTTTCCCCAAACACCTTTCTAATGTCCACAGTAGGACCAAATACTTCAGTCCTTAGAGATTTATTCTTTACCTTTACAACTAGGACATATGTGTGCACACATATAACGGAGGCATACCCTGGACAAATGTCACCACTTATTCTTTCCTCCTGAGTATCTCTGATTCAGTTGAATAGCTTTGGCCAGGGGCAAGCTGTTTTCTGAAAGTTTGTCCTAAGCAAATAAAAACTGGAATCAGGTGAAAATTTTTTTTTTTTTTTTTGGTCTTTTCGAGACAGGGTCTCCCTGTAGCCCCAGCTGTCCTGGAACTCGCTCTGGAGACCAGGCTGGCCTTGAACTCACAAAGATCCACCTGCCTCTGCTTCCCAAGTGCTAGGATTAAAGGCATGCGAATTGTTTTACCCTATAAAGCCACATATAGGCATGTCTAAACAGAAATACTAACAATTACATATAGTTGATTAAAATCAACACTATGTATTTTATTAGTGAACTACCAAGCTAAGACAAAGCAGTGTTGTTAAGGTTTGCTGATTGTGATTCAACCTGACTCAAACACCCAGAAGAATCTGATACACATTAAATGTCACAAGGTATTCATACCCATTTTGGCAAGAACAAGGAGAGGAATGGGATAGCCTTAGTACATTTTAAATTTCTTAAAATAAATGGCACATGTAGCTGGAAATTTTTATTTCCTGAAACTTGGAGTATTTTCAGAACTCTTCAAATGAGAACTTAATTGCTCTACATTTTATAAGTAAGGCATCTATTCTTTTTTTGGAGAAATGCAAACAAATTATAGTATAAACCATACCCTGAACCTTTCTCTTTGAAAATTAAAACCCAAATACCCCTTCTTTCTAAAAACAGCTCTGATTATCTCTGGAGACATATCTATCCAGGGGTGTGTGTGTGTGTGTGTGTGTGTGTGTGTGTGTGTTTCCTGGCAGCCTGATATTAAGCAATCACCATTCATCAGGAGATGAATTTAATGACTTACTCACTGCTTGAGTAATCTTTAATAGAAACTTGGTTACTTCTCACTAAACTGTACTTCAAAGTTGTAATTATTCCTCCACACAGATAGTAGTGTGGTAAAATTAAAACTGAATCTCACATTTTATAACTGCCTCCCACTGGAAATAACAGTGGAGGTATCAAGTGTGTGACATAAGCTAATCAGCAGCTGGTTTCTTCACAAACAGCAACTATGGGAGAAATCCTGGAGAACTCTCCACCTGTTCTGTCACCTTTACCCACCTACACATTCACTCATAATATAATACAGGAGAGAAAGCTGGAAAAGCTCTGAAACTGGGATTCAGTCCTAGCTCAGTTACTTATTGCTGGGTGTGTAGTCTTTGGCAAAACTGTTTCCACATCTCTATAATGGGTACGAGAATAGTACCAAATTCATAAAGTTGCTATCAAGACTAAATGAGATCATATAGTAAGCTCTAGTAAAACATTATCTGTCATTAAAATTATTAGAGAATGGATAATTAATCTACAAGTATAATTAGTCTAAATCCTCAAACTATTTTGCTCTCAGAACTGAAATATACCAAGTGCTGTTTATACTAACTTGCAAAGCATTAAGGTGAACTCACAGACTTCAATAAGGTGAACTCACAGACTTCGATATTCTATGAGAAGCTTTACAGACACTCCTCCCCAAGTTCAGAAACTCCTGTGACTTACAAATGCTTACTAAACACTTACAGGCGGCCCTCAGGGGTTCTCTAGATTACAGCAGATGGCTCCACTATTCCCCATGGAAACTGACTCAGAGTTAAAATAGTCAAACAAAACACTGATGATAAACAAAGAAAGCCACAGGTAGAAAAAGGGGAAAAACCTTCAATGGGCACTGACTGCACAGCAGGCTCTGTGAGCACACCACCTCATCCATCCAAGGTGGTCTGGGTATTCAGTGTGCTACAGAGATAAGGAAACTAATACTCAGATGAAATCACCAGCCCAGGTCACAAAATTAAGTAATGGTGGAATTCTGAATAGTCTCCAGTCTGACTTGAAGGTAGCAGCACAGGAGAAACACACCTGAGAAATAAAAAAAACATACTCCATGAAGTCATGGAGTAATTAATATGCTGCTCTCTATCAAAGACTTTCTCTTAGAAATTACCTTCTTCTGAGAGAGGAATACACTGGTTAACTGTGTTCTCCTTCAGACTAGACATATCCTTCATTATACAAACAGTTATTTCCTCAGAACATTTGTTAGTGTTCTATACACTACCATGGAAAAGGCATAACAGAAAATATTGCTTCAAGTAAATTCTGTAATTCATAAAATCATAGAAATCGATGTCTGACAGTTAAGAAAATCACCTTAGGCATCCATCATTTTAAAACACACCCACAGACTTCTTCTGCCTCCCTATTACAAGCCCCTCTCCAAGTCTTCAAGGTCAGCTGTAGGAGGAGGCAGGCCACCTGTGGTGGTACACTGTCTTAAATTGCCTGCCTGTCAAAACTGCCCCTGCCTCCTAGGTAAGAACAGCTCTTGATATATCTTGTGAGACAAGCTTGTGAGACAGAGCTCATGATGTTTATAGAGTGTGATGCAGGGGGTTTGGGATAGGCTGTGGGAGATGACATTATTTTGGCTATATAAGAGATGCACTGTATACAATAAATGGATTCTTCATTGCCACCAGAGTCCCCAGTCCATTTAGGTGCCAGCTAATTGTGGATGGGGTTCAGCTAGATTAATCGCTTAAGGGGGCACCTCCCTCTAAGCCAGAGGTAAAGCTTTAAGGATAATCAATCCTTTAGTTTGGGTGAGGCTACGTAGCAAGGGTCATGACAAGGAATAACCAACTGTTAGATGGGCTTTAGCTAACAGCGTGAGGCCTATGAAATCAGCAGCTTCACATCCTGTGGGCTGCAAAAGAACCAATTTTGTAGTCGTTGGCTGCTGCTGAAAGGTCACCAGCTTTTCCGAATGTTGACAGTCTTAATCAACAAACAGAGTGGGCCAGCAGCCCCCCTTCTTCAGTGGCAGCCCCCACAGTCAGGTCTCTTTTATTTGATTCTTGGATACCCAGGAAAGAAAGTTAAGAAAAAGAGTTTGGCTTTGACTCGGGTCTAACACCAAAACTCCTGCATGAATTTTCTAACAGTTAAGATAAACAGGTCTCTTCTGAGTAAGCCTACTATGATTACTGAGAAAATTAAAGAGTAAAGCATCCAACATGATATCTCAAACAGAAGACTTTTGAAAAATGAAGGCTATTTTCCTATATTAATTGTACTTTGTAATATTCTCAATATAAATCTATCTCACCTAAGCTAGCACAGGCTGAATCATGTTGTTTTCCCAGATGTTTAAAAACAATATTTTAAGGTTAATAAAGTATATGGCTGAAAAACTGAAAATACAATAATATGGTTTCCCAAGCTCTCTCTTCAGGGGTAACACTGCTATGAGGCTGACACTGTAATCCCATAGAAATGTTCTATGTATGAGGTTTCTCCCTCTATAATCAACTGCAGAAATTAAAATACTTACAGAAACAATGGAAATAAGGAATCAAAACCTGACTAAGCCCAAGGAAAAACTAGTTCCAGGTCTCAGAGTGAAAAATCACGGCAATGTTCTTTAGATGCCTAGTCTTCAATAAAAATGTACAGGAATACAAAGAATAGTGAACACTGCCTCATTTGAATGTTAGAATATCTACTCTGAAACAACATAAAAGCAAAATAAGTTCCTTACAAAAAACAAGAAGGGGCAATGTTAAGCAAGGAACACAATGTGAGTGGGGTGGAGACTTACACTCATTCTTTCAACCAATGTGCACAATGCACAAACCATGTGCCTGGCACTCTACTGGTGCCTGAGGAGCAGTCAATAAATTTTCACTCCATTTACAATGTCCATAAAAGCTCCATGGCAGCTGAGAGCCATCTTTGTTTTTTTTTTTTTTTGTTTTTTTTTATTTATTTCTGTATGTGTATCAATGTACTGTCTGCATGCAGGTTTGTGCACCGATGTCGTGAAATGCCGCAGAGGTCAGAAGAGGGAGTCGGATTCCCCTGGAACTGGAGTTCTCCTGGAATTGGAGTTTCAGACGGCTCTCAGCCGCCATGTGGGTGCTGGGGATCGAACCCGGGTCCTCTGTAAGAGCGGTCAGCGCTCTTAACCGCTAGGCCATCTCTCCAGCCCTCTTTAACTCCAGTTCCAGGGGAATCCGACACCCTCTTCTGACCTCCGCGGCATTGCAAGACGGGTGCACCAACCTACATGCAGACAGTACATTCATACACATAAAGAATAATAAATAAATTTTTAAAAAGCTCTGTGGTGACAAAGTTTGCTCCACTGTTGAGCAGCTCTAATCAGTACAGTTCTCTCAAGGACAGCTGGTTCAGCACATGCAACAACAACAATAAACTGGAATTTACAAACATTAACTTATTTACAGCCGATAACCTTTGTATAGTATGATTTTATTCTTGCTTTATATGGTTGATGAAACTATGGTACAGGCAAATTAACTTGATTTCACCTCCATTCTCAGCTCCAGAGCTCAGGAAGGCTTCCTCCTAAGACAAATCAAGCCCCAATTCTCTTATAGATCCCAGCCCTTCAAAAATGAAGGGAATAGTCGAATCTCTCCTACCCTACAAATCTTTGCTTCTGGGACAAACAGTAATCGTCAAGTTCCTTAAGCTGGCCTGCCTTCATTTGTCGTCTAAAAGACAGGTTCCAGGGGCTGGAGAGATGGCTCAGTGGTTAAAAGCACCAACTGCTCTTACAGAGGACCCAACTTCCATTCCCAGCACCCACATGGTGGCTAACAACCATCAAGTTCCAGGGGAATCCAACATTTTCTGAGTCAACAGGCACTGCAAGACACAGGTGCACTTACACGCACACAGGTAATACATGCATACATATACAACAAAAATAAAATATGTAAAAAAAAAGACAGGTTCCAGTATGGAAAGTAAGATTTGCAAGCATGGGTCAAACAGTGGCTGCTATACCATTATCACACTTAGACCACTGTCATAGGTACAGGTTAGCCTTGCAATTAAAATAAACAACGGGACTGGAGAGGTGGCTCAGTGGTTGGGAGTGCTGACTCCTCTTGCAGAGGACCCAGGTTCGACTCCCAGAACCCACATGGCAACTAAGAAACCTCTTTAAGCCAGGCATGGTGGTGCGTGCCTTTAATCCTAGCACTCGGGAGGCAGAGGCAGTCGGATCTCTGTGAGTTCAAGGCCAACCTGGTCTACAGAGTGAGTTCCATGCCAGCTGGAGCTACAGGGAGACCTTGTCTCAAAAACAAACAAACCAATGACAAAACCAAGGGAAATCATTATTAAGCCAGACCTCTCCACAGAATTTTATCTAAAATTCAAACCTAAAGATGATCAAATTCTATGCTTCTGATCTCAAATGCTTTTTTTTTTTTTTTTTTTTTTTTGGTCTTTTCCGAGGACAGGGTCTCCCTGTAGCCCCAGCTTGTCCTAGAACTTGCTATGCAAGCAATGCCTAGAACTTGAGATCTTCCTACATCTGCCTCCCAAATACTGAGATTAAAGGCATGCACCAAAGTGCTAGGATTAAAGGTTGTGCACCACCGCCCGGCTTCAAATGCTCTTTTTCATTCAGGATGTGGAGGTCTTTCTGAACTTCAATCTGTCATCAAACTATCAGCTGGCCTCCTCCATTTTTTGTGACACGACTATTCATTTGACATTTCCTTTCTGAATTTTCTTTCATTTAGCTAAATAAAACAAAAGTTAACATTTCATTCAGTACTTCTATGCCAGACACTAAGCAATTATTCAAATCTCACCTGACCTTTCAGTAAGCATATGAAATAAAACAGATGCGTATACCCCCATTTCATACACAAAAAAAATGCTCAGAAGGCCTCAATACACTGGACTACTTACACAAGCTAATGGAACACGCATATAGCAGAGGGACTCAGATCCAGAGATGATGACACAGCAGAAATCCAATTTCCTAACTATTATAGGTCAGTTATTAGGCCCTTTAAGCTACAAACACCAAATAGTACCACACACGGTAAAGAATAGAGGAAAGCCCTCTTAACATCTGTGAAGACTGGAAAGCACACTTACTGTTACCATGCCAATCACTCTAGGAGGACAAACAGTGGGGAAGAGGGGAGGACTCAGAGTGATAGCTAATTACAACACTCATCAAATTCGTAAAATGAGATAGCTACTTGAGGAGAAAAAGCTAGCAATCTCTAGCCTGATTTTCAGTAAGAGGTCCTTCTGCAGTAATGGAGGCCAACAGTCTGGGACTAAGCAACACAGTAAAGACGCTTGTCTCAAGCGACATACCTAACAAAACCTCCACACAATTCTCAAAACCACAACTTGACAGCAAAGTTACCCTACCCTTACCATTTATCTCTGTAGCATATTTTAAATTATTTTGAGATCCTATAACAAAAGATTAAAAATAGGATCAGCCCAATTAATGAAGAGACAGTTACCACATTGAAGCAAATTAAATGACCCTTAAAAAACTAACAATTAGAATTTGAATAAGGCTATAATCCGTTATTATACCAGAGATCATGTTTTATCTGCCTGTTTATTTGGTTTAGTTATAATGATTGGGTTGTTGGCTATTAGAGTGAGAAAGTTATTTTGTGTTCTGAGAAACACCATTTCCTTAAACTTATTCTAAAGAAAGTTTTTTAATTATAATTTTGACCAATTTATTTTATTTAAGTTTATTTATTTATATTAATGAATGCTATGTGATGTAAGGGAATATTGTGACAACCGTGTCGTGCAATGCCGGCGAGGTCAGAAAAGGGTCTCAGATTCTCTGGATACTGTGTATGTTTTCCTGGAATTGGAGTTACTAGACGATGTCTCCAGCGCCATGTGGGTGCCTGGGGATCAAACCCAGGTCAACTGCAAGAGCAGTGTGGCCTCTTATCCGCCCCTCAGGATCCCCTCGCATGCATCTCACAGCCCCTCGTAGGAGACACTTAATACTTCTCAAGCCCGAAACGAAGAGTAGAAAGTGGTCCTCTATAAGGATCAAAGATGGCACGGAAAAAATTTAACTACTTCTTGTCCATTGCATTAACTTTCAATTCCTATATCTCCCTTTGGAAGATGTCCTCGACAAGATATGTATTACTTAATCACTAGACCCATAAAATAGCTATAGATAATGCCANTTTTGGTCTTTTCGAGACAGGGTCTCCCTGTAGCCCCAGCTGTCCTGGAACTCGCTCTGTAGACCAGGCTGGCTTTGAACTAACAAAGATCTGCCTGCCTCTGCCTCCCAAGTGCTAGGATTAAAGGTGTGCACCACCACGCCCGGCTTCAAATGCTCTTTTTCATTCAGGATGTGGAGGTCTTTCTGAACTTCAATCTGTCATCAAACTATCAGCTGGCCTCCTCCATTTTTTGTGACACATTCATTTGACATTTCCTTTTCTGAATTTTCTTTCAATTAGCTAAATAAACAAAAGTTAACATTCATTCAGTACTTCTATGCCAGACACTAAGCAATTATCATCTCACCTGACCTTTTCAGTAAGCATATAAATAAGATGCTATCCCCATTTCATACACAAAAAAAATGCTCAGAAGGCCTCAATACACTGGACTACTTACACAAGCTAATGAGCTATGCAGAGAGGACTCAGATCAGCATTGATGACACAGCAGAATCCATTTCCTAACTATTATAGTCATCATTGCCCTTTAAGCTCAAACCATGTCCACACCGTAAGAATAGAGGAAAGCCCTCTTAACATCTGTGAAGACTGGAAAGCACACTTACTGTTACCATGCCAATCACTCTAGGAGGACAAACAGTGGGGAAGAGGGGAGGACTCAGAGTGATGAGGAATAATAAAATCATCAAATTCGTAAAATGAGATAGCTACTTGAGGAGAAAAAGCTAGCAATCTCTAGCCTGTCAGTAAGGGCCCTGCAGTAAGGAGGCCAGCTGGGACTACACAGTAAAACCTTGTCTCAAAGCAAACCAACAAAACCTCCACACAATCAAACCAAACTGGACAGCAAAGTACCCTACCTCATATCTCTGTAGCTATTTTAAATTATTTCAGATTATAACAAAAGATTAAAAATAGGATCAGCCTAATTAATGAAGAACAGTTAAAATGAAGCAAATTAAGCCCTTAAAAAACTACAATTAGATATTTGATAAGGCTATAATCCTTATCTTACAGAGTCAGTTTATCTCTGTTATTGGTCTAACTGTTGGGTGTTGCTTTGAGTGAGAAGTTATTTTGTTCTGAGAAACATTTCTTATTTTTTATAAAGAAGTTTTTTAATTTTTTAAATTTTATTTTATTTTATTTATTTATGTGTATGAATGTATTGTCTGCATGTAGGTTTGTGCACCCGTGTCGTGCAATGCCGCGGAGGTCAGAAGAGGGCTTCAGATTCCTCTGGAACTGGAGTTCTCCTGGAATTGGAGTTACAGACGATTCTCAGCCGCCATGTGGGTGCTGGGGATCGAACCCGGGTCCTCTGCAAGAGCAGTTGGCGCTCTTAACCGCTAGGCCATCTCTCCAGCCCCGAGAAACATTTCTTTAAGGAAAGAGTAGAAGGCCATAGCATAAGAGGAGGAACAATTATATGTCTTGCATAATTTCTTTATTTTTAGAGAGTCAAGTAATTTTATAAAAATAGCAAATCAAATCAGTTAAAAATTTAAACCACTGACAAGTCCAGACAGTAAGTCGTGATACTTTCTCCAAACATCGCAGCACCTTTCTTGTCCTCATAATCATACCTCCACAGAGCACAAATTTCTGAAAAGACATGTCTTGTACTTTAGAAGGTAATTCTCTTTTTCTTCACTCGTATTTATAGTAATATCTTACATTTTATTTTAATGTAATTGCCTTAAATCAGCAATGACTCCCAAGATTGATTATCTTCCCTTCTTTAAAAACCTCTTATCAAAGAAGTAATAAACCACAGACTCCTAAATGTAGAAACTTCTCAGAGAGAATTTGTTTTGTTAAGCAAGGTAAACTCCTATACTGGGATGATCACCCACTAATATATCTGGTTTTGGAAAACAATTAGAATGAAGTATAAGATAAGAAATAAAGAACTATTAATATTCACTGAGCAACTAGTTCTGAACTCCAAGGCATCAATTACAACACTGAAACAGTATTTATAAAATGGGAGGCTCTAGTCCATCACAGCCCACATACAGGCACCCAGTTTCAGCAACCAAACAGAACCAAAGCAAATTCTGAAGTCACCTTGGGCTCCCCCTCTCCCCAGCCTCCACATATCACTAGTCGCAAAGTGCTTTCATTGCCGGCACCCAAACCAACTAGCATCTTCTCTCCAGCCATAGCTGCCTTCATTCTTTCTCCTAACAGTCACGGGTATACTCCCTGTGTGATTTACTTTATCAGTATCTTTTCTCTCCAATCCTTTGTCCAAGTTGTTACATTCTCCAATTCATCAAAATTCTGCTATAGTAATTCTGCTATAGTACTTACACTTGTGATCAAAATGGGTGAACAATTTATTCTCTGGTCTGATATGATTTAAAAAACAGTACAAGAAAAAGTTTTCAAGGTTGAGAAGACACTAGCCATTGAGGAGGAGGAAAGGAAGAAAGTTGCTGGGGAGGGAGGCCCATGAGGTAGACCAGCAGACTTCCAGCCGTTCCATGTTACTATCTTGAGAAAGCTTCCAGGCTCCAGGCACATCGAACTAACCAAAATCTCACCCAACTTTTGTAGAAACTGGTAAGTTGATCTTTTTTTTTTTTTTTTNTTTTTTTGGTCTTTTTGAGACGGGGTCTCTCTGTAGCCCCAGCTGCCCTGGAACTCACTATGTAGACCAGGATGGCCTTGAACTCACAGAGATCCACCTGCCTCTGCTTCCTTAGTGTTGGGATTAAACGTGTGCCCCACCAATCTTGAGAAAAAAAAAAAAATCAAAGGAGGCCTAATACTATCTGATTTCAAGTTACATTACAGAACTTTGGTTACCAAGATAGTGTATTACTACAAAACATAAACAGAGATTAATATAGTCCAGAAATAGTACATACATATAAGGACAATTGACCTAAATAAAATGCAAGGGCAATTCCCAGAAAAGGGAATGGTTTCAAATGGTAACAAGACGACCAACAGGCTATTAAAAAAGGGGGGGGGGGGTAGAGAGATGGCTCAGCAGTTGAGAGCACCGACTGTTGTTGAGAGGACACGGGCTCCATTCCCAGCATCCACATAGAGGCAGAGAACCATCTTTAAGCTGGGTGTGGTAGCACATTCCTTTAATCCCAGCACTAAGGAGGCAAAAGTAGGCACAGGAGGATCTCTGTGAGTTCAAGGCCAGCCTGGTCTACAGGGCTAGTTCCAGGCCAGATGGGGCTAAAAGGGAGACCCTGTCTCAAAAATACCAAAAAAAGGATAAAAAGAAAAAAACCAAAAAAAACAAAAAAAAAGGAAAAGAAGTGAACTTAGATGCACACCTTATCCCTGTTCCACAAGCAAAAATGCAAAATATAAAACTTTCAAAAAAAAGTAACACAAAACTTTTAGACATATTACCCAAAGTACAATCCATAGAACAAATTGGTAAATATCATGTCATCAAAATTAAAAACTGCTCTTTTAAATAATCTGTTGAAAGCAATGACTGGAAGAAAATACTCATAAATTACATATCTCATGAATAATTTTTATTCAGACTATATAATCATTAAAGTGCAATAAAAGAAAAATGCAATCCAACACAAATAGGGGAAAATATAAAACCTCAGCAGAAATGAATTTCAAAAAAGCAGATGAAAAGGTCTTCAATCAGCCAGCCATGGTGGCACGCACCCTTAATCCCAGCACTTGGGAGTTTGATGCATATATATTCATGATTGTGAAGTCTTCATGGTTAATTTTCCCTTTGATAAGAATATAATGGTCCTCTTTGTCTCTTCTAATTGCTTCTACTTTGAAGTCTATTGTCTGATATTAAGATAGCAACTCCTGCTTTCTTTTTAGTACCATTTGCTTGGAATATTTTTTTCCATCCTTTCACTTTAAGTTGATGCCTATCCTTAAGGGTCAGATGGGTTTCTTGTAGACAGCATGTGGATGGATTCTGTTTCCTAATCCATTCTCCCAGTCTATGCCTTTTGATTGGGGAGTTTAGCCCATTAATATTTAAGGTTATAATTGAGAGGTATGTGTTGCTTCCTTTCACATTTGCATTTTTTGTGTAGGTTTCTACTTCTGCATTTCTGTTTTTATTAAATTTTTCTTTCAAGGTGCCTGGGGGTAGTTGCACCTCTCCTCTGTCCTTTGAATTGTTTCAAGTATTCTCTGAAGGTTGGTTTTCCAAACATGTATTCTTTCATCTTGTTAATGTCATGGAAGATTTTTCTCTATCCTTCAACTAGAATTGACATTTTTGCTGGGTATATTAACCTGGGATGGCATTTATAGTTGTTTAGCACTGGGAATGCTTTGGTCCACGTTCTTGCTTTCATAGTTTGCAGTCAAAAGTCAGCTGTAATTCTGATAGGTTTTCTCTTATATGTAAGTTGCTGTTTTTCCCTTGTGGCTTTCAGAATTTTGTCTTTGTTTTGGGTATCTAGCATTTTAACTATGATATGGCGGGGGGAGTTTCTTTTCTGGTCTAGTCTATTTGGTGTTCTACTTGCTTCTTGTATTTGTATGGGTTTGTCTTTTTTTAATTTGGGGAAATTTTCCTCTATAATTTTGTTGACAATCTGATCAATACCATTCTCTTGGAATTCTTCTTCCTCTATCCCTATGATGTGGAGGTTTGATCTTTTCATAGTGTCTCACATTTCCTGGCTGTTCCACTCTTGTGTATTTTTAAATTTTTCATAGTCTTTACTTGAGCTTTTTAGTTGTTCTGTGTTGTCTTCTAGGTCTGATATTCTTTTTTCTGTTTCCTCCATTCTGCTTCTGAGGCTTTTTCCCATTCTTTCCTCTTGATTTGATGACTGTTCGATTTCCTTTTTCATTTCTTCCTGTGTTTTCCTTACTATTTCCATTTCCTTTTGGAGCTTCTCAAACTTTTCTTGTAGCTCACTGGTTTCCTTTTTCATTTCAGTGTGGGATCTTTTCAGTGTTTCCACTTCCTTCAGGAGTTTGTCATTTTGTCCCTCTAACTTTTTCCTGAATCTGTCATTTTCTCCTTTTAGTTCTTTCCGAAGTTTGTCCTTGTCTTCCTCTAGGTCCTGAGTTTTTCATTCTCTCCCCTTAGTTTTATGATTTCTTTGAATATATATGTGACTGTTATTTTGGGATCTGTGTCTTGGGTTACCTCTAGGCTCCATACAGTTTAGTGTGGAGTTATTCTGTGTTTTCCCAAATTGTTCTTTCGTTGTGCTTGCTTCCGGTTCCCTCCTCCCCCAGCTGTTCGGGGAGCAGTCTGTGTTTGAACCTCGGCTCCCAGCTCCCAGAGCCCTCTGGGCTGACCTGCCTGGTCCACAGGACTTGCTGGGCCACACACACTCTGCCCCCAGCTGCTGCATGGGCAGCACGTAATCCACCCCCAACTGCTTGGGCAGCATTCTGTGTTGGAATCTCAGCTCCTAGCTCCCAGAGCTATTATTTGGTTTTTTCTAGTTGAGTGGTTCTCAAAGTGCGGCCAACCCAAGAGCATCTGCATTGCCAGAAGTCTGATTCAGAAATCCTGGGGATACAGTCCAGCAACAGTTGGGATAAGGAGTAACCTGTATGCTTATCCTCCAGGCAGTCCATCCTAATACCTGGGAAGATCTGAGAGCCATGGTTCTAACATGTGATCTAAGTCAGTCAGAAATTGCCTTCTCGCCGGGCATGGTGGCGCATGCCTTTAATCCTAGCACTTGGGAAGCAGAGGCAGGCGGATCTTTGTGAGTTCAAGGCCAGCCTGGTCTACAGAGTGAGTTCCAGGACAGCTGGGGCTTCAGGGAGACCCTGTCTCGAAAANAAAAAAAAAAAAAAAAAAAAAAAAAAGAAATTGCCTTTTCTATTACATTCTTTTCTAAATTCACAGAATTTTAAGACAAAGAGGATAAAATAAATGTTTTCAACAAATCTAGAATCAGTTTTTCCATTTTTACACTCCCAAATTATATTAGGCCTTTATTAAACTAGAAAAAACAAAACTGGATGTAAAACCCCATAAATAATGCTTTCTATGAAAGTGTTAATTTTAAAATAAACTTTTCTCATAAATATCCTATTCATTTACTCACATCTATTTTTGAAACAGCATCCAACATTCTTCCTAAATTATCTAGATTTACTTCTAGTTTTAGCTACAAATTATCACTTTCCAGTGAACATCTGTGAGGCTTTTAATTAGTTTCATCTAAATGAATAAATGTTTTATCTAGCTAATAAATTTCTTAAGCATTTCACAAAAATACTTAAGATAGAAACAATGAAAATGGAGAAATGATAGGAGGCTAACCCAGGACATCTGGGACTGTCAGTTATTGACTCTGAGACTCTGGGTTAATGACTTAATTTTCTGGGACTTGGGTCCCTCATTTTAAAAGAGGGAGTTGGAATACTGACTGAAAAGCCCATCTCAAGCACAGGGTCTGGCAGATCTGTGTTCTCAGTCCTGTGCCATGTGGTGCTATACTTTTACATTGATGTGATAGTGCCTACCTGCTTTCCTTGAGTACTTATCTTAACAGTTTGAACACTATTTAAGATGCATGCCTCTTTGGGGGAGGGGGTTCAAAAAACTTCTTGCTGGAGACATGGCTCAGCGATCAAGTGCTTACTGCTCTTCCAGAGTACTAGAGTTCAGTTTCCAGCACACCCACATCAGGAGGCTCAAAATTACCTCTAACTCTAGCTCCAAGGAATCTGTGACCTCTGGCCTTTGGGGGCACCGTCTCTCATATGGATACACACACACACACACACACACACACACACACAAATAAAAATAGTAAAATTAAATCTGAAGATATGTTTTTAGTTAATGTAGGACCAAAATGGTACTAATGTTTTAGTTTTTATTCTTCGATTGGTAAATTTACCTGTAAAACGATGGGGCTGCATGCATAAAGCCCCCCCGAAAACTTTGCTTTAACATTGTTTTCAACAACATGAACTCTGAAGATCCACAGACTTGAAGGGATTTGAATTCTCGGTCTATCATCAAAGACGTTTTAATGATGTGTGAAGCTGTGATCTAAGCTTTAATGTTGTTAATCATCTGTTCAGATATCTTCATATAAATTAAGTAAAGCACTTAGCACAGAACCCAACATGGAATAAACAACAAACATATATTTCACTAATATTACTAGCATTGTTCGTTTTCTAAGAGAATATATCAGAAGTGATCTGCAATTTAATTTAGAAAACTATTTGTGGCAGGGAGATACAGGTCCAAGATCAGGGGCTGGGGTTCTTGAACTTCAGGAAGTTTCAGAATTATTTGGGATTCTTATTGCAAATACATATTACCGGGCTCTACTTTAAGTGAGTATCCCAAGTGTTTCTATAGCAGGCTGCTGAACACCAGAATCCAAGGTATTTTTCTTTATCAGTTTCAAAGAAAATCTCTTTCCTCAAATGCTTAAAAATCTCCAAGTTGTTTTTTTTTTTTTTTTCAGAGATAAACTCAACTACCAGTGTAGCACCTGTTGGTCAAGTACCATACAGATCCTACAAGGCCTTTCATCTGGATTCCATTGGCCACCACTGTAAATTCCATATCCCAATGCAATGACATAACTCTTTGCCTTATATCTGAGAACCCTAAACATCCTAACTGATGGTTCCTGATGTAAGGACCAATCCTGACCTCTAAAACCAGAAAGTCTTTTACACTGATTGCTGACCTGAAAACCTGACTGTGGCCTCATTAACAGTCTGTCTCAGTCTCAACTTTATACTAAACAACAACCACTGCTGGCAAACAACATGTCTTCAATGTATATATTTTCAAAAGGAGACTGCCATATGTTCAAATGCATATCAACTTTACCCATGAAGAACTTTAGTGTATATAAAACATGAAGAACAACAAAAAGATAGCAACGATCAGGGATGAAAGAATCCTTGGACATAGAACAGACTATGACAAAAGATTTTTTTTTTTTTTTTGGTATTTTTGAGGCAGGGTCTCCCTTTAGTCCCAGCTGGCCTGGAATTCACTCTGTAGACCAGGCTGGCCTTGAACTCACAGAGATCCACTTAGCTTATGACAAAAGATTTTAACCATTTTATAAATGTATGGGGCCAAGGGTGTATAGCTCAATGAATGAGTATTTGCCTAACATGAGAAAGACCATAGGCTTGATCCCCAGCACTGCAAAAACAAAAAGGAAAAAAAAAAAAAATTAGGACAAACCTGTCTAAAAGGAGTAGGGAGAAAGGAACTGACCTAAGTAACCTTGGAAATGGTATCTGACTGAATCTGCAAGACTAAAAGCAAAAAGAACCATAAAGAAACCTTACAAGCTAGCTGAAGTTATATGTCACACAAACATGAGTCAATAATTTTGAAACTAATATAGTTTTTAGTGGAGCTAAACAAATAAATGGATGTTGGGAGGTAGGAGGTTCTTAATGTTGAAGACGGATGTTACAGACAGGCAAAGGGCAATGCCTAGCATTTAACCATGGAATACTAGAATTGAAAACATCAGATGCTAGACTGATGGATAATGACAGGTATATGAAGACACAGCACTGCTATACATAAACACACTGCCCAGCTCTGTCTGCTGAAAGTGATATTCTGGTGACAGCAACAAACCCAGAGTCTAGATCTTAGTTTCTAAATAGCATTTTATATCATAAAAAGAACCAGAGATTCTTGAAGTAGCGGATAATATGGCCAGGGCAGGGGAAAGATAATTCTTTATAGAATTCCAAGTAATTTATGAATAATTTTCTTCTAGGAAGTAGAACTTAATTTTAACTCCCTCCCTTGAATGTGGATAGAGTTGGTTGACTTGCTTCCAGAAGGTAGAATGAAGACAGGTTAGTGGAAAACCATTCACTTGCAGTAAAGAGACCTGACAAATGTTACCAGAGCCAAGAGATGGAGGTTAACATTGTAGGTCATGTTGAAAAGTCATAATCCCTCACAGGATGTCATAAGGACATTGGCTTCTGTAGTCTTCTTCTAAAAATATACAACCAGGGCTGGGATTTAGGTCAGTGGTAAAGCATTGCCTAGCAATTGAACCCCCCCCCCACTTCAGTTCTCAGTTCCAAGAAAAAGAAGGGAAAGAGGGAGGGAGGGAGGGAGGGAGGGAGGGAGGGAGGGAGAGCAAACATATATAATCGTAATCAACTACTGAGGAAAGCATTAACTCCAACTGAGGGACATTCTATGCAGTATTCCTTGAAACTGTTCAATTTAGGAAAAACAAGAAAAAGCCGAACAGCTCAAGAAGTGACTAAATGCAAGAAAAGAGCCAAGACTGGATCCTGGACAATGACTTATAAGGACACTGGTAAAACTTGAATAAAATAGTTTACTATTTAAATCAATAGTAACATACCAACGTTGTTTTGTAGTTCTGATAAAAGCACCATGGTAATTTAAATTCTAACAATTGAGGGCACTAGGTAAGGGCATTTGGGAACTCTTGTACTAATTGCAAGTTTTTTGTAAATCTAATAGTATTCCAAAATAAAAAGGCCATATTTTAAAAAGGAGAGACTGCAAAATGGGGCAAAAGAGACTATCAAAAAAGAGGCAAAGCTGCACTTTGAAAAGTCTGCATAATTTTAAAAACAATTTTTTTGGTCTTTTTCTTTTTAAAGGTTTTTTTTTTATTAATTTTATTTATTTCTGTATGTGTGAATGTACTATCTGCGTGCAAGTTTGTGCACCCATGTCGTGCAATGCCGCGGAGGTCAGAAGAGGGCGTCGGATTCTCCTGGAACTGGAGTTCTCCTGGAATTGGAGTTTCAGACGGTTCTCAGCCGCCATGTGGGTGCTGGGGATCGAACCCAGGTCCTCTGCAAGAGCGGTCGGCGCTCTTAACCACTAGGCCATCTCTCCAGCCCCTGGTCTTTTTCTTTTTTGGAGACAGAGTCTCCCTTAGCCCCAGCTGGCCTATAACTCACTATATAGACCAGGCTAGCCTTGAACTCACAGAGATCCACCTGCCTCTGCTGCCCGAGTGCTGGGATTAAAGGCGTGTGCCACCATGCCTGGCTAAAAACAATTCTTTATTAGTATAAAGAATTTTACTTGTATGTAAATAAGACACTGGTTAGGCAATATTTCCACAACTTTCCCTTAGTATTCAGAATACAAATGAAACACATGCACACCAACAAAATCTCTGGCCAATACCACTGTCAAAATGAAAAGATTTAAGTTAGCACAGCACCATGTACCTGTATGCCCAGCTATTTCTGTAGTTGAAGAAAGATAACTTGAGTCTAGAAAAGTATCAGAGGCTAGCCAACACACCAAGATCTCAATATCAGAAAAAAAAAAAAAAAAAAGAAGAGATTTAGGAGGCTCAGGTCCGAGTGTCACAGACTGGAGCACAAACTAAGATGCACTTCTGATTTAGATCTACCATCCTAGACAAGTTACTTCATCCACTTTGGTTTCAGTGACCAGTAAGAGACGTACGTTAAGAAAGAAGGTACTACTGGGGCGCTGGCTCAGTGGCTAAAGGGCTTGCTGCACAAGCATGAGGACCTAAATCTGGATCCACAGGATCCATGTAAAAGCCAGATATGTTGGCATGTGTCTATAGTCTTAGCACTCCTTTGGCAAGATGGGAGGTGGAAACACTCTCCAGAAACCCAGGGGCCTTGTATATGCAGTGATGAACAAGGGATCCAGCCTCAAACAAGGTGGAAAGTAGCTGATAAGCTGTTGAGGACAGACCCAAGGTTGTGCTCTGACTGTCACACACACCTGCACTCACACCCAATTTTAAAAATATAATAATAGGAATGAGAAGAGAAAAAAGAAAAGAAAAGAAAAGAAAAGAAAAGAAAAGAAAAGAAAAGAAAAGAAAAAAGAAAAGAAAAGGAGGCTCAAGTGTCCTCCCAGGACCAGAAGGTGACTACTTAACTTCCTCGAAGTTCTTGCCGAGTTCCTGCTGTCCTCTGGTAGCTTCCTCCTCAGTCTCACTGTCTATAACCTTTGCTAACTCCTCAGCACCTGGCCAGCTTCTCTTTTCATTTACTACATTCTCCCTAAGAAACATATCATTCTGTGGCTTTTACTCCCTATATAGTCTACCAGGTCTATTCCTTTGTCTCCAGCTTAAAGGTCAGCTGCTTTCTATTCACCTTTGCAAAGGAGACATCCAAAACAGAACTAAACTCTCCTCCAAAACATCCTTGTATCCTAGGTTCTAATGTGTGTAGGCAGAATCACTGGCCCCAAGCATGTCCCTGTCCCAATCCCTTAACCCTGTGAATATATGATGTTAAGTGGAAAAGGGAGAATTAAGGTTACAGATGGAAATGAGACTGCCAATCAGCTGACCTAGAAATACAGTGAGTCCAGATTACCCACAGGACCCAATAAAATCAAGAGGGTCATTGTTAATGAAATACAGAGGAAGGATCTTCAATTTCCTGGTGAGCACAGTGAGAAAGACTTGACCAGCCACTGCCAATTCTGAAGATGGGTAGTGCTGCAAGCCAAGGAAAGTGAGCAGCCTCTAGAAACTGCAAAAGGAAACAAACCGAGTCACAGTACCAGAAGTTCCAGAAACAAACACAGCTCTGCTAACATCTTGATTTTAGTCCAGTGGGACCCATTTCAGATGTTTGAAATTTGTGGTTTTAAGACATTAAGTCTATGTAAAGTTGTGCAGGTAGCAGGAGAAGAAATGTGCCATCTTAGGAAAGGGAGCCTCACCACATGGATGCTTACATCAGAGATTTGAGTCTCACCCTACCTCTCTCTTTCCCTCTATTTCCATACTCAGTGAGTCACTGAGTTCTGTCAAATACTTCTCCTTTGTCCCCATGCATCTGTATACTTTTCACCAGCTCCACACACCTGCCTAATCAAAGTCTGAGGACCACTGCAACAGTCCTACAGGGTGGCTGGGCTCAAGATCAATCCTACAAGATCATTTCCTACATTGCAACCAAGAATTACTGTAAAACTCAACTTCTGCCAGGCATGGTGGTATACGCCTTTAATCCTACCACTGGGGAGGCAGAAGCTGGCAGATCTCTGTGAGTTCAAGGCCAGCCTGGTCTACAGAGCAAGTTCCAGGCCAGCTGGGGCTGTATGACAAATACTTAGTACTTCTAAGAAATGTATGGATACAAGTCTGATTTCTTGCCTCATTTTTTCCAGATCCAATATCAGAATGTGTTTTTTGTTTGTTTGTTTGTTTGTTTGGTTGGTTGGTTGGTTAGTTTTTTTGGTATTTTTGAGACAGGGTCTCCCTTTAGTACCAGCTGGCCTGGAGCTCACTCTGTAGACCAGGCTGGCCTTGAACTCACAGAGATCCTCCTGCCTCGGCTTCCCAAGTGCTAGGATTAAAGGCCTGTGCCACCTCACCCAGCTCAAAATGTTTTTAATACAAAGGGGATGGTAATTAAATCACCTATGAAACTAACAAACCACATTTTGACAAAATTTCCCAAAATTCTTTGGGGATGCAATTTCCAATGGTATTCAATTGCAACCAACCAAAACCATTAACATGAAACAACAATATACTAAAACCTCTGTTCACATGGCAGTCACCTGCTATGAATATGCTGAAATTATGTTTAAGTGTGAAAAGTACATATAAGGATTTTGCTTCTATGCTGAATGGTTGGCCTCTAGTGATATGGTTAAGGGTGGTAAGGGTAAGAAGCAAAAATTGTATCATTGGGTAAAGGGGCAAATATCTGTCAAATAGGTGAATAAAAAATAAATTACTAGCACATATAATCAGTTAGTCAAAATGTTATAAAGGAAAAGAAATTGCTTTGCTGTTGAGTGCTCAAAACACCTATCAGACTGTATTTGGACTTCTCTAACATCCATTTGAATTTAAAAGGTTTCTGAGGCTGGGCATGGTGGTGCACAACACACCTTTAATCCCAGCACTCAGGAGGCAAAAGCAGACAGATCTCTGTGAGTTCAAAGCCAGCCTGGTCTACATAAGTGAGTTCCAGGACAGCTGGGGCTACAGGGAGACCCTGTCTCAAAAAAAGACCAAAAAAAAAAAAAGTTTTCTGAGAATGAAAGTGATTTGATCCAGTCCACTACAGGAACTACCATGTGTATTTTGTTCCTAATTATTAATTACCTAAACAAAGGCACAAAGTACACTTGGAAAATTTCAAAATTTAAAAATTACAGACAGTATCACTACCTACTTCATCATTACTAAATTTTAGGTAATATCCACCAAAAGGCCTCAATAGCTTAGCCCTGAAAGAAGCAAAGACAAGACAGAACAAACTCCAGAAAGATTCTGGAAGCTCCCTTCCAAAAGGTAGAGTGCTAACAAAACTGTAACTTCTATATAATACATTATATAATCTTTCTTTCTTAACTGATTTAGATGTCTATTTTCATCTATTCCACAAGAGGACTTAAGTCAAATCCCATACTATTTTTCCCTAAAATTAGCACATACTTCTGCTTCTTCATCAAATCATCAAATCATTCTTTCCTGTTAATATAATATCCCTCATGCACAGACTCATACATACAGCCTTCACTGGCAAGTACTCACACATTCTGGGTACTATTCCTCCATCCCAACACTAAATAGTTTTGTAGTAATTCCCTTAATAATAAAGCAAGCATGTACAGGCTGATCATCCCAGGCTAAAAGGAAATCCTGCAGGCCAGATGTGGTGGCACAGGCCTTTAATCTCAGCACTCAGGAGGCAAGGGCAGGCAGATCTCTGTGAGTTCAAACCCAGCTTGGTGGTCTACATAGTGAGTTCTACGCCAGCTGGGGCTGCAGGGAGGCCCTGTCTCCAAAAGACCCCCAAAAAACTAAATCCTGCATTACAAAATGAATAACTATTTTATAACCTGGGATGAAACTGGGAACCACTACAAAGTAGACATTGTTTGTATATGCAAGAAAAAGAATGTTCGAAGAAAGGAAGCGATTACTTCGAACTCATACAGCTAGTAGATAACATATTGCATTTTAACACCAGTCTATATTTTGTACAAAACCAATCCTGAGCCAAAGGCTACAAAGAATCCAACTTTTCAATTGGGAAGGGCCCAAATAATTATAGCCAAAAAAAAAACATAACTGAGGCTGGAGAGATGGCTTAGCAGTTAAGAACACTGGCTGTTCTTACAGATGACCCAGGTTCAATTCCTAGCACCCACCTGGTGGCTAGCAACCATATGTAACTCTAGTTCCAGGGGATTCAACACCCTCTTCTGTCTTCCTGGGTATACTTCAATACTTCCATACCCATAAAAAAATAAATAACTGACCAATGAATTGTCAATCCTGTGTGCCAACCACAATAAAAAGTGTTTTTTTATACCTTCTTTACTTCTTATAGCAACCCCAAATAAGGTAGGAGTATGTGAGCACAAATAAATAACTGGCAACCAAAAAAGAAGAAAAAAATCCGGGCGTGGTGGTACATGCCTTTAATCCTAGCACTTGGGAGGCAGAGGCAGGCAGATCTTTGTGAGGTCAAGGCCAGTCTGGTCTACAGAGTGAGTTCCAGGACAGCTGGGGCTACATGGAGACCCTGTCTCGAAAAGACCAAAAAAAAAAAAAAAAAAAAAGAAAGAACTGGCAGATATTCGCTGTTATTTTACAATATTATCCACACTTTATAAATGAGAAAACCAAAGTTTAGGTAACAATGCTAGTAAAATTGGCAGTGCTGAGTTTGATCCTGCTGCATGATTCCAGAAGTAGTTCTGAACATGACTCCATCTAGCCAACAGAAGGATTATGTTCCTTCCACCAAAAAGAACAGGGGAAGGAGCCCTCTTCCTCTTCATCTCAGATGAGCTCTCCTGCATCATGGGACAAAGTTCAATGTCTGAAGTATTGAAGAAGTATTGAAGCTTTATCCAATGGGAATGACAAAAGCCTAGAAGGGCCCAAGTTAACCTCACTCTGGATCTGCCAAGTTCTGGGAACAAACAAGTCTTCACGGATAGATCACGCAATTTCTGCACAGCTTCGGGGCAAAAGAATCTAAGTACCTTCTGCTCCAGATCATCTTTTCAAGGATGTTTATGTAAGAACAAAACAGAGGCCAAGTTAATATAGGGAATGTCTTCCTTCAGAGCAAAGACCACTCATGTCTACTGCCCACTACCAAAATCTGGGTCTCATAAGCTTGAGGTCCCTCACCTATGACAGCAACCTTCTGTAGTATCTCCTGGGCCCTTCCACACAGACTCTAAAGGGCGTGAGGTATGTGGGTAGGAAGGAGAACCGTGACGCATGCCTTGTGGAAAAGACCTTTGTCTCTGACCTAGAAGTGTCTCACCTGCTAGCTCCCATGAGCTAAACTCATAGGCAAGCTTGTCGGCTTTCGTACAGGGTAAACTCTTAAACAAGCTCTTCTTATCTTCACTTCCCTCAGAAATATACTCTTCCACTTGACAGGGAATAGTCAGTCACCTCAATGCTACTGTGGCTCTCCTGAAATCTGTCCTGAAGGCCCTCAGCTACAACTTCCCATTAACTCCATGGAGCTACATTGTTTCTGGAAAAGGTTTCTATCATGGTACTTTTATATCTTCATCCCAATCATCAAGTAATTGCGTGTCTACTCAAAATTCACACTCACTTCACGCAATGAATGGAACTGCTTTATGTTTAATGTTAACTTTTCTCAACAGAAAGATACCACAGTGGAAAGGCAGCTCTTCAGCTAATGTTATGCAAGACCAATGCTATCACCCTGTAATTAGGAGGAAGTTAAGAATGTTCACACTCACCATTTTTATTTAACACCATGCTGCAGAATCTAGCTAGGACAATTAAGTAATTAAAATAAGAGGCACCCAGGCTAACAAAAAGGAAGTAAAACTATGCTTACAGATGATATAATCTCATATATAAAAAATACTAAGAAATTCATATACAAACAAAAGAACAGAATGAGTCCACCAAGGTTACAGGTTATGAGATCCACTAATGGAACTTCAGCCAGTGTCCAGTCAATAAAGAGGAAAGTCTACTTATGCTTCGAAAAGGGAAGCCTGGTCTAGCAAGACCTGACTTTGTCCTACAGTAGATGGAACTGGTGATTGAAAAGCCAAAAGGAGCCAGGGGCTCCCTACACCCCAAAAAAACCTGAGTGACCCTTGAGGACCTTGAGAAAACAAAAACTGACCTAGAGAAAACAAAAACCTTGGTTAATCTGGGTTAACTGTGTGGCCTTAAACATCCAAAAGGAAAGTATAACCAGAAATATAAATAATAAGTCCTGAGAAATTGAATTTCTGGTATAAAACTTGAGATCTTAGTAAAAAGACAAAAGAGCACAGTTGCTTTGCCTGTCTTAGTGGCAAGTGCAGCTACCCTGTGGCTGCCACTGCTTTTGCCATCCTTTGAAGACATGAGACACAGCTTTTCAACCTTCCAATATGGACTGAAGTCTCATGTCTCTGCAAGAATCCTCCAAACCTTCAGTGCCAGATGGGGACTGCTGAGACATCCAGCTTGTAGACTGGACTGAGCTACTACTGGGGTTTCCACTTCTTCATAGTATAAACTGCCATTGTTGAACTACCCAGGCTGTATCATGGAGACCAGTACAGGAAGATCAAGACAGGACGTGGTGCTTACTGGACCTCATTTGGTGACCCTGGGAAGGGAAAACCCCAGTGTGGAACACAAGGGCAGAACTGATGGTAGTTTGGGCTTGCCAAGGAGGAGATATCAAACATGACATCTTTCAGCCTAATAAGAAAAAAAAAAAAAATCATAAGCGGAAGATGCTAAAACCTATATGTGGCATGCATATGTGCATATTTTGGAGTGATACATATTGGAATAACAACAACAGAAAAGACTGCGTCAAAGAACTGACTGAGGGGCTGGAGAGATGGCCTAGAGGTTGGGAGCACCAACCGCTCTTGCAGAGGACCCGGGTTCAATCCCCAGCACCCACATGGCACTTGAGAAGTGTCTTTACAGTTCCAGGGGAATTCCAATACCCTCTTCTGACCTCCGTGGCATTGCACAACACGGGTGCACAAATCTACATGCAGACAGTACATTCATACACATACAAAAATAAATAAAATTTAAAAAAAACTTAAAAAAAAAAAGAACTGACTGAAACGGTGAACTTCTGCTTGAAACAGTAAACTTCTACATCGAGAACTTTGAGAGAGACTGAGAAAAGGATGAAAAACATGTTTGGCAGAATGCATGAACTCTGGTGGGGTGGAGTCGGGGGGCGTCTAGATTTGATTTGTAATGTAATTTTGTGTGTGTGTGTGTGTGTGTGTTCGAGACAGGGTCTCCCTTTAAGTCCGAGCTGGCCTGGAGCTCACTCTGTAGACCAGGCTGGCCTTGAACTCACAGAGATCCTCCTGCCTCTGCCTCCTGAGAGCTAGGATTAAAGGCGTGCACCACCACACCTGGCTGTAATGTAATTTTATATGAAATGCACAGAGCTTCAATAAAACATTGGCTTAAAAAAAAGGATAGTAGACAACCTTGATGCAAAGAAAAAGAGCAATGTACAAAAGTCATTTATATTTTTAAATGTGCAATGTACAATCTGAAAATGAAATTTAGAAAATATTCCAATTTATAACAGCATCAAAAAGAATAAAATGTTCAGGAATAAATTTAACAAAAAAGTACAAAATTTATACTCTGAAAACTATAAAACACTGTTGAAGTAAACTGAATGACATCTAAATAAATGGGGGGAGCCCATGGTCCTGGATAAGACTTATTTCTACGATGTCAATAATCTCCAAAATTCATCACTAATTTGTGTAGGGTCCTCAGAATTGTGATTGACATCTTTGTAGAAACTGCTAAACTGCTCATAGAGTGATACAGAAAGTAATATTGAAAAAGAAGCCAGCCGGGTGTAGTAGTGCACGCCTTTAATCCCAGCACTGAGGAGGATGCAGAGGCAGGCAAATCTTTGTGAGTTCAAGGCCAGCTTGGTCTACACAGCAAGCTCCATGCCAGCTAGAATTAAAGGGAGACCTTGTCTCAAAAAGACCAAAAAAAAAAAAAAAAAAGGAAAAAAGAGGACAAAACTGGAGGACTCAAGGACTCACATTTCAAATTTTCCCAAAATTTAACTATAAAATAACAGCCTGACAGAATGATACAGACATAAATATAAGTATCAAAAAGTCCATTGATGAATAGCACTACGAGTCTAAAAACACATGTCTCAACAAGGGACTACAGCCATTCCGTGTGGAAAGCATGACACTGGGACAACTGGACAATCACATGCAAAAGAACAAAATCAGACCTTCAATTCAAACCATATAGAAAGGCACTCCAAGAATCTAAACCTAATAGCTAAAACTACAAAACTCCGAGCAGGGTAAATCTACAGGACCTGCGATTTGGCAGTGGGTTCTTAGCTAGGACAGCAAACCACCAGCAACAAGAGAAAAAACAGGAGCTGGACTTTGTCAAGATTAAAACTTTGCATACTTCAAAGAACATGATCAAGAAAATAAAATTCACAATGGGAAAAATACCGGAAAATCATGTCTGACACAGACTTGTATCTAGAATAGATAAGGAACAACTGAATTTTAAAGTGCACCCATGATATGAATAGACATTTCTCCAAATATACACTAAAGGTCTGGAAGCATATGGCATCATTAGTCAACAGGGAAATGTCAATCAAAACCCCATTTACATACTAACATGAGCAAGGATTTCTTAGCAGCATTAATAACATCCAAACAATAATTTATTAATAACAGCCCAGTGTCCACCAATTGCTGAGTCTACAAAATGTGATATGCTGATAGATGTAACAAATATATGAACTACAATGTTTCCATGCTAAGCAAAATACTCCAGTCACAGAAGATCACACCTTACATGATTCTACATGAAGTGCTGAGCACAGGCAAATACACAACAGAAAGGAGACTGGCGGCTCCTGAAGAGACTTGAAGCAATAACTAAAGGACAAAGGATCTCCTCCCTCCGTCTTTTCACTATGTAACTCAGACTGGCCTTGAACTCATAATGCTCCTGCCTTAGTCTCTTGAGTGCTGGGATTTATATATGTCTGCACCTGGGACCAGAGGTTTTTAAGGTGATGGCTGTGGTAGTGGTTATGTGTATCTATGAATATTATAAGAAACACTGAATTATGCACTGTAGATGAACAATATAGCAGGTGAATTACTAAATGAAAGAATAAAATGGTTAATGGAATCTCAGTGTGCTTAGACAAGGACTAAAAAATAAAAACTAGGTTAGAATATGCAAAATTCCATTAAACTGAATTTAAGGTGATAAATACTAGTTATCCACTAAAATAAAATTCTTTACTGAAAAACTATATCCCATAACTACACATTCCTTAACGTATCAAAATTAGTAACTATTCATACAAAGGCAATTAGGACTGGCAGAGAATAAGCTAACATATACACACATATATGCATGTGTGTATGTGTGTGCAAGGCACCCATTCAGTTTAGCACAACAAATGCTAGCAGATGTGTGGAACTACTTTGTAATGTCAGGCAACTCACTTCACTTTGGCTTTAGCTAGATCGTCTGTCAAATGTTGACTTCATTTTCAAAGGACTGTTATAAGGAAAGGCCCAGAATAAGGTATATGACCTGGTGGAAGATATCTGTCCTCATATTTCCAGCACAGTGCTTGTCAGATAATGGACAGTTACCAAATACAGTGGAACTAACTTCAGACAGGTAAAGAGCTTTTGAGAAGGACAGTATTAAAACATATGAACTTTAGTAAGGAATCTGACTCAAAATAATTTCACATTTGTCAGTATTCTATAACACGGGAGGTTCATATTCTATTCTTTTTACAAATCATTTTCTACCAGAAATAGCCCAGAAACACACACACACACACACACACACACACACACACACAAATACAAGAATAATTTCTTTGGGCTGGAGAGATGGCTCAGCAGTTAAGAACGATGACTGGTCTTGCAGAGGACCCAGGTTCGATTCCCAGCACTCACATGGCAGCTAAAAACTGTCTTTAGTTCTGGGCGTGGTGGTATACACCTTTAATCCCAGCTCAGAGGAGACAGAGGCAGGCGGATCTTTGTGAGTTCAAGGCCAGCCTGATCTACAGAGCAAGCTCCAGGCTAGCTGGGACTAAAGGGAGATCCTGTCTCAAAACAAAAACAAAACAAAACAAAAAACATCAAAAACACATCCTTCCTTAGCTCAAGATATGGCTCAGTGGTTGAGAGCTCTGGCTGCTCTTGCAGAGGACCTGGGTTTGAATCCCAACATCCACATGGTAGCTAACAACCATCTATAACTCCAGTTCCAGGGGATCCAGTGCTCTCTTCTATCCTCAGGCACTCCATGACATGGGTGTACTTACATACGTGCAAACATGACAGAGAGATGGCCTAGCGGTTAAGAGCGCCGACCGCTCTTGCAGAGGACCCGGGTTCGATCCCCAGCAACCACATGGCGGCTGAGAACCGTCTGAAGCTCCAAATCCAGGAGAACTCCAGTTCCAGGGGAATCCGAGACCCTCTTCTGAACTCCGCGGCGTTGCACGACACGGGTGCACAGACTTGCATGCAGACAGTACATTCATACACATACAGAAATAAATAAAAATTAATAATAAAACAAATTAAAAAAAAAAAAAAATAATTTCTTTTTAAAATGCTTTTTTACATTATTTATTGTGCATGTGCACACGTGTGTGCAAACCACACCACACACGTGAAGGTAAGAGGACAACTTACAGGAGTCAGCTCTTTTTTTTTTTTTAAGCCAATTTTTATTGAAGCTTTGTGCATTTCACACAAAATTTCTAATCAAATCTAGACCCATTTCCCCTTCCTTGCCCCCACCCTCACCCCCACCAGAGCTCGTGCATTCTGCCATACATATTTTTCATCTTTTTTCTCAGTTTCTTTTAAAATTTTCAATGCGGAAGTTTACTGTTCCAGGCAGAAGTTCACCGTTTCAGTCAGTTCTTTGACCCAGTCTTTTGTTGTTGTTGTTGTTGTTGCTGTTGTTGTTCCTTCCAATTTGTATCACTCCAAAATATGCATATATGCATGCCACACATATCAAGATTATGATGTCATAGGTTTTAGGATTTTCAGCTTATGATTTCTTTTTTTGTAATTATCAGGATTTTTTCTTTATTAGGCTGAAAGATGTCATGTTTTCCTTAGAGTCCTGCCCTTGTGCTCCACACTGGGGTCTTCCCTTCCCATGGTCACCAAATGAGGTCCAGTAAGCACCGTGCCCTGTATTGATCTTCCTGTACTGGTCTCCGTGATACAGCCTGGGTAGTCCAACAATGGCAGTCTATATTCTGAAGAGGCTGGAACCCCAGTAGTTGCTCAGACTTCAAACTATACTACTAAGTTCGTTCTTTCCACCTTGAGGACAAGGATTGTCAGGTTGTCAGGCTTAGTGGCGAGCACCTGTAACTGCTGAGCCATCTTGCTGGCCTGTAAGAGCCATTTCTGCTATCTTCTCCATAACCCCTTTGCAGATATCACTTTATATTTTCAGTTTATAAAATTTTAACCTGTTATAGAGATGAGAAAAGACTCACACAGAATGACTTTTAGCTAAACCAGAGACCAATGAACTATAGCTTGTTACTGAACAAAGCACATCATTGTTTATAAGGTATTTGTAGCTACTTCTAGGCAGAGTTGAGAACAGTTGAGTAGTCCAACTTTGGCACACCATGCCAAAACTTGGGAAATAGGACATTACTAACTGTCCTTTTCAAACCCTGACAATGTCTGGGGTGAACACACACATGCAGACAAGTCAATGAAAAGAACTGATCTGCTGCTTTAATGGACAAATGCCCAGCAAACACAAAGGAACTGAAGAAGACATCGGCTTGGTCTTGGAGAGAAGAATATTCAGAGAAAAGATGACACCAAACCTAAGCTTTGAGGAATGAACAGGTGCTTCATCAACACTCAGTGGGGAGAGGACATTCCAGGGAGAGGAAGTCATGTGAACAAAGGCAAGAGGCCTGCAGAGCTTTTTTAAAAGCTCATCAGGGAAACTGTATGTTAGTCACAAGAATACAGAATAGACTCTCCAACATGTTAGTGAGCAACTCTCCACAAAGGGCTCCTTGTATGAGCAGGGGTGTAGGTCTGGACTGAGTAGAGGACTTACCTCAGAGCTAATTGCAGCCCAGAAAGAAGTGAAAGCCATAAAGGTCAATGGGCTGAGTCAATAATTACAAAATGTCTTTCCAATCTGAACTGTAGGTAAGAGAAACACTTCTTCAAAGCTACAGTATATAGCCTTTGGTCAACCTCAAGGTTTGAACATTTCATGGCAGCGATAATGTCACTTATCTACTCTACAGTACTACTGTGAGAAGTAAAAAAATTAATACATATAAGCCATTCAGAACCTATGAGGCACAAAGAGCCCTGTAAATTGGTTACTCTTAAGTCATGTGCCACATAGAATGTACAAAAGATGTGTGCATACTAGGTACACAATCAGATTGTTAGGTCATAAAATAAGAGGTAAATGGCTTACTGATTCTCATTGAGTCAGACAGACCTATGATCTACTTATTAGAAATGTTCCATTCACTGCCATGTAGTTCTCCCGATCCTTGTGAGTATGCATATTTGTCACAGCGGCTAAGTCTTAACCTTCCAGGGCATGGGCTGAGAAAAAATTTGTGACCAATCAATAACTACCTTATTAATAATGATGAAAACCAAATAAATTCAAACAAACATTTTGAATCAATTTGACTGAATATTCTACTACTATAATGTATAATATTGTATTTTGGACATTATAGTAGTAGAATATTACTCTGTATTAGAACCCCGAGCCTTCAGATGCTGTTGTTAAGAGCTGATAGGCCAAACCCAGCCCCTACAGCCATCTTCCCATTCCAACCCTCATAGAACCCCATCTGTTCCCCCTTTCCCCTTGCTATGCAGAATCTGAGGCAACCTGACTGTGGTGAGGGTCAAATAACACAATTAATTCCCATATTAACTAAGCCTTCTTTCTCATAGCGCAGGACCTCTCCCTCCCTCCGGAACCAGAGTAGACAGCTTCCTTTGTCTGCTGGGACTAAAGCCTCTTGCTTCAGATTCAGGCCACACAGCTTGGCTGTGGTGTTGATAAATCTCTTGCATGAACCAATTCAACTTGACACTTCTCTTTTTTGAAAACCCCTAACCTTGGCTCCCCTTTCTTCTCTCCCTCCCTATAACTCAACAGTGCCCAGAGAAATAGGAAAGCTAATTCTTTCTCTTCAGGTAAAAGCCATTACTGCTGCCACCACCAGTTTTCTACATATTCTCTTTCCTGCTCCATCTACCTCGAACTGCCCATGCATCCCTTTCTACTGGGTATAACTTCGTCAGCTAGCACTTCTTTCTCCTCTATTAGTCAGCTGCTGTGTTCTGGATCAAACATTAAGCGGCTATAATGAATACAAAACCAAGCCAAGTGTGACTGTGGGTATCTGTAACCCCAGTGCTCTGGAGGGGAAGAGAGGAATATTTCAAATTTGAGGCCACCCTGGGCTACATGGTGAGACCCTATCTCTACAAAGCACAAAAGGGCAGAAAGGTAATAAAAGATGGCTTCCCACTCCTCTACCAGTAAGTTTAAGAAACACAATGAAGTTGTGATGAAAAAGACTGTACTTTTCAGCACACCACAGAAGGGGAAGGCAAATGAAGCTGCCTTTCAACTCCAGTTTCTGACTCCTAAAAAAATATCATGCAACAAATATGCCTCTTTCAACTTTGGTCACATGCACAGATGAAGCAAGAACCACATCTGTTTGGAGCAGGCCCCAAATGCCTCTCGTTCTTCTCCAAACTAGGTTCATAACTCCCACCCACAGAGAAAGCCAGGGCCTGAGGCAGCACCCAGGGACAAGCAAATTAGCATTTCCAAGGTCAGCTGCTGACAGGCTTAATTACTTACAGCAATAGAATCTGCTGGCTGCTGAAGTTAAGAGGCTTAACCTTCCAGCTTGCCCAATACCATATGAAACTGATTTACCACAACGGCTGCAAAATATGAAAATACTGTAGATGTGGATTCAAATTAACATATGACATTTCATACAGAAGCAAATATAACAGGATCCTCAGAAACACATCATTTTTCACTTTAAGCTGGCTACATAACTTTGGGGAAAACCTAAAATGCCAAACATGCCAGTGGCAGAAGAGTGACAAGAATAGAAATCAGTAGATACTGTCTCATCCTACAACTGGCTTGATGAGAATACTCACCAAAACTACTGGAAAGTTGTAGACCTAGTTGACTTAGCCAGCCTTTACTATTTCTTCCTTTTCGTTGTGACAGAGAAATGAACTAACTTACATACCTCCTGTGTCTCATAAAGCAGGTATGCCATATGTGGCTATAAAATATAAGAAATGTTGGGCTGGAGGGATAGCGCAGCCGTTAAAGACTGAGGCTGAGAACCGCAAAAAAACAAAAAGAAATGTGCTGGGCATGGTGGTGCACGCCTTTAATCCCAGCACTTGGGAGGCAGAAGCAGGCGATCTCTCTCTGTGAGTTCAAGGCCAGCCTGGTCTACATAGAGAGTTCTAAGACAGCCGGGGCTACAGGGAGACCCATGGCTCAAAAAGACCAAAAAAAAAAGGAACTGTGTCTAATACAGGTTTTGGTGTACTGTAAGATATTTATTTCAGGGACTAGAGAAATGGCTCAGCAGTTAAGAGCGCCGACTGTTCTTGCAGAGGACCTGGGTTCAATTCCTAGCACTCACATGGCAGCTAAGAAAGTCTTTAAGCCAGGCGTGGTGGACCATGCCTTTAATCCTAGCCAATCGAGGCAGAGGCAGAGGCAGGCAGATCTCTGTGAGTTCAAGCCAGCCTAGCCTACAGAGTGAGATCCAGGCCAGCTGGGGCTATTGGGAGACCCTGTCTCAAAAAAAAAAAAAAAAAAAAGGTATGTATTTCAGTGTCCCCTCCATGTTAAAATAACTTGTCAGTAAATTTCATATTACATGTAAAAATAATGTTAGGTACATTGGGCTAACTAAAATATTACTAAATTCCTTTTCTTACTTTTTGAAATAATAACACTAGAAAATTTCAAAGTCCACATGTGACTAACACTACCCTTTTAGACAGCACTGCTATATGTAAGTAATCTTTCCATTTCTGTATAGCACAAACATATCATTTCATTTGTAAACAACAGAAAGAAGGGTCAGAGAAGGAATAGTCTAGATGATAAAATAATGTCTAGAGGGCTGGAGAAATGGCCTAGTGGTTAAGAGCACTGACCGCTCTTGCGGAGGACCTGGGTTCGATCCCCAGCACCCACATGGCGGCTGAGAACTGTCTTTAACTCCAGTTCCAGGGGAATCCAACGCCCTCCAAGGCACTGCATGACACGGGTGCACAAACCTACATGCAGACAGTACATTCATACACATAAAAAATAAATAAAATTAAAAAAATAACATCTAGAATAATCAACTGTTTTCAGCTATGTTAACTGTTGGCCTCATAACAGCCCCTTTCTGTTGACCATAAGACATTAAGATTTTGTCATCAAAAGAAGAATCTGCCAGGCATAGAGTGCATGCAGAGGCAGAGGGGCAGAAGGGCAGAGAGGGCAGAGGGGGCAGAGAGGGGCAGAGGGGGGCAGAGAGGGGCAGAGGGGGCAGAGACGGGCAGAGGGAGGCAGGGAGGGGCAGAGGGGGGCAGGGAGGGGCAGGGAGGAGGCAGAGGGGGACAGAGAGGGGCATGGAGGTGCAGAGGGGGCAGAGGGGAGAGGGCAGAGGGGGGCAGAGGGGGACAGAGAGGGGCAGAGGGGGGCAGAGGGGGGCAGAGAGGCAGAGGCAGAAGCAACTGAATCTCTGCAAGTTCAAGGCCAACCTGCTCTATCCAGCAAGTTCCAGGTCAGCTGGGGCTACAGGGAGATCCTGTCTCAAAAAGATCAAAAGAGAGGAGAATCTGATGTTTCAAAGATGATCCTAAGGTCTGTTCTACTTTTGCCTGAGTTGTCATCTATCCTTAGCATTAAGCAGCCTAGATCTTGCCAATGATCAGATGCATGGTGCAGTGCTGGCCTGTTTTTTAAATCTGATTACGTGGTTCCTAATTAGTTTTGTTTTGTTTTTGTTTTCCTGTGGCAATCATTTTCATACCATTTGATCACCTGAAATCTAACCAAAGCCTTGGCTCCAAAGATTAAAAAAAAAAAAAAAAAAAAAAAAAAAGTAAAGCAAAAGCAAAAGCAATAGAAGATAATTCTCAGGAGTCTAGAAAGACCACATGGATATGGTATTCAGGTAGGAGACATGATGTTTGAAAAGTCAAGTGAGTCATCTACTATGTCTAACAGTGACACACTATGTGACTAAAACTTAGCAAACAGAACAAGGCAATTATTTCCACACTCGCCATCGTGTGGAGAAATGATGCCAATTTTCAGGTTGTTAACAGTCAGTGGAAGAAGGAAAACCTGGAGGTGTTGGAAAGACTGGAAATTTATGGAGTGAGACTCCAAGGTAAAAGGAACGGTGGGAGGCAAAGAGGCCAAAACTGTTTTCTTCAATAGGTCTTAAAAAGGGAACTACTTGCCTTTAATCCTAGCACTTGGGAGGCAGAGGCAGGTGGATCTCTGTGAGTTCAAGGCTAGCCTCAACTACAGAGCGAGTTCCAGGGCAGCTGGAGCTCCAGGGAGACCCTATCTCAGAAAGACCAAAAAAAAAAAAAAAAAAAAAAGGTGGGGGGACTACTCAGCTTTCTGACTGAGGAAGCCAAAAGGAAAGTATATTTCACACCTTTAACCTTCTAAAACTATCCCAAATGCGACTGGCCCAGGAGAAGTGGGACAAAATTACAAATCAAGATGCACTAAGAATAAATTCCACTTGTCTTATGATTCATATGGGATGTTTATCTCTGTTTTGTAACAAGCCCTGGATCAATCGCTAGTAAATGAAATGGAACAACATAAATAACTGAAAAAGAAGCCAATGGAGATGAGAAATACAGTCTTCATTTCTGGATGAGCAGATCTTGAACAACCCTAACCTTACTAATCCTATGATTTCTATTCTGACAGAATCAAAACATCTTTACTTTTTAGGGATATGGAACAGAGCAGGTCCCAGAATGCTAAACTTTAATAATGTAATGATTCTATCTTTTACATAATCCTAAACTCTACAATCAAGAAACCTAGGTCAACAAGGCCAATGACTACCTTCTAAGAAGTGTCCTGATGCCATCTAGTGGCAAGACCTGCCACAAGAGAATGTTCTCAGGTGCAGCATCAGCAAGGGGGACTCTTCAAAATGCAAGTTCCTAGGCTACGCAGACCTCCTGAAGTTGAAGGTGGGCACCAGATCTCATTTTTCTAATGAGATCTCTCATTTTTACTCATTCTGGATCCAAATATATTTTATTAAGAATAAGCTTAAAAGTTACCTACTACCAGGTTTACATATGGTTCTAAACACTGAAGATACCAATCAGCACCCAAGGGCTTTGTCCTCAGGAAACCCATTTCAAGGGCACAAACCATTAAAACAAACAAAATCCCTACAAACAACAATAAATTAATAAATCATTTAAATTCAAACAATAACATGGAACAAAAACAAAGTATTAACTGGTATCAGAATATTAGGATATGGTGCATTGCTGTGGCTTAAGAGGGAGGGATCCCTGCCCAGGAACAAGAAAAACAAGGACAAGCTGGTGATTTTTAAATTCCAGGTCATTTACCCTATTTACAACAGACACCATGGCCAGCCCACTGTAATTCAGCTTCTCCATACAGCTATGTAATAAAATCAGGAGAAAACCAGTTCTAGCTGGCTCTTAGAGAAGAAACTGATTTTCTTAATATCAAGTTAAGGGGCTGGAGAGATGGCTCAGCAGTTAAGAGCACCAACTGCTCTTGCAGAGGACCCGGGTTCGATTCCCAGCACCCACATGGCGGCTAAAAACAGTCTTTGACTCCAGTCCCAGGGGAATCTGATGCCCTCTTCTGACCTCCGCGGCATTGCACAACATGGGTGCACCAACCTACATGCAGACAGTACACTCATACACATAAAAAAAATAAACAAATGTAAAAAAAAAATCAAGTTAAAAAGAAATCAAGGATTTATCTGGATGCGGTGGCACTTGGGAGGCAGAGGCAGGCAGATCTCTGTAAGTTCGAGGCCAGCCTGGTCTACATAGTGAGTTCCAGGACAGGTGAAGCAACAGGGAGAGCCTGTCCCAAAAAGACAAAAAAAAAAAAAAAATCAAGGATCAGTAAAAGAAGTCCCACAGTGTTTTATAGTTTCCCTTCAATTGCTGTGACAAAACACTCTGACCAAAACCAACTTCAGGAGGAAAGAGTTTATTCAGCTCACATCTCCCAGGTCACAGTTCATCAGTGAGGGAGCCCAAGGTAGGAACTCAGGGCAGGAACCTGGAGGCAGAAGCTGAAGCACGGGCCATGGAAGAACACTGTTAAATGGCTTGCTCCTCTGGCCCAAGTCCAATCTGCTTTCTTACACAACATACAACAACCTGCTCAGGGGTGGCACTGCCCAACAGTGGGCTGGGCCCTCCCACATCACTCAACAATCAAGAAAATACACCACAGAGATGGCCATAGGCCAGTTCAAAGGAGGCAATTCCCTAATTGAGGATCCCTTAATCTAGGTGTATCAAGTTGACACTAAAGCTATCAAGCACAACTGACCCCTTGTCAACATGACACACAAAACACATCACTGTTAAACCACAACCTTTCCAGTTCTTGTTCCCAAGATATGATATTAATATTAATATTACAACATAAGACAGTACAACTTTAAAACCTCGAAGTCCTTAAAAAAATCCAAACACTTAAAAGTTCACAGTCTATTTTAAAAGTCTCTTAACTGTGGGCTTCTGTAAAAATCCAAAACACGTACTGTCTTATTTCAAAGGGAAGAATCAGGCACACTCAAACAAAACCTAAGTCCAGCAAAGTAGCTCAAGAAGATCTGGGATTCACTCATGATCTTCTGAGCTCTAAAGGGTTTTCACAGCTCTTCTTCTCTGACTCTGCCGTCCACAGCACACACACTTTGTCCACAGGCCCAGGCCAGCTCCATTCCACACCTGCTGCTGCTCTTGGTGGTCGTCCCATGGTCCTGGCATCTCCAAAAGCTGGAGTCGCCACTGAAACTGAGGCTGCACCTTCACCAATGGTCTCTTCTGACCTCTCCTGGTGCAAAGCCTCAGCTTCTCTCTATGACCCCTGCAATCCTGGGGTCTTCACTGCAATGAGGTGCACTTTCACCAATGGCCTTTCCTGGCCTCTCACAGTGCCCAAGCCTCAGCTGCTCCCTGTGCCCCTTCACATTTCAACACCGGAACCGTATAGAAGACACTTACACATTACCAAGCGCTGCTTCCGGCTTGAGATAGAGGCTTAGGCCCCCTCTGGACCACAGCTTCTGTGTGCTGACCCTGAGGAAACTCTTCCAGATTTCAGCACAGTGATGCTGGTCTCTTGTTACTTACAGCTGATTCTTCAGCCTCAGCTGACCAGAAGCCCACAGAGTCTCAATTCAAAAACATCATGCCAACAGCCAGGCCTCCATCATCTATAAATTCTTTCAGCATGACTGTTCCAAGTTCCACAGCAGCAAACTAAGCATTCAATGGCTTTTCCAGCCCAAAGTTCCAAACACTTGCACAGTCCTCCCCCAAACACCAAGGTCAGGTCTGTCACAACAATAGCCCACTCTCTGGTACCAATTTCTGTTCTAGTTTCCTTTCAATTACTGTGACAAAACACTCTGACCAAAACGAACTTCGGGAGGAAAGCGTTATTCAGCTCCTATCGCACGGGTTCATCACTGAGGGAACCCACCACAGGAACTCAGGGCAGGAACCTTGAGGCAGGAGCTAAAGCACAGGCCATGGAGGAACACTGCTTACTGGCTTTCTCCTCTGGCCCAGGCTCAGCCTGCTTTCTTATACAATACAGGATCAGCTGCCCAGGGGTGGCACTGCCTACAGTGGGCTGGGCCCTCCCACACCACTCAACAATCAAGAAAATACCCTACAGACATGGCCACAGGTCAGTCCATGGAGGCAATTCCCTAATTGAGGCTCCCTCAACCAAAGTGTGTCAAGCTGACACTAAAGCTATCCAGCACACATAGTGCAAGTAGAATATTATGTACTTTTTTTTGGGGGGGGGGAGACCTGACATTTCTTAAAGTACATATTTAATCATAAAGAATAGGTTAAGAGCACCGACTGCTCTTGCAGAGGACCCGGGTTCGATCCCCAGCACCCACATGGCGGCTGAGAACCGTCTGTAACTCCAATTCCAGGAGAACTCCAGTTCCAGGGGAATCCGACACCCTCTTCTGACCTCCGTGGCATTGCACAACACGGGTGCACAAACCTACATGCAGACAGTACATTTGTACACATACAAAAATAAATAAAATTAAATTAAATTAAAAAAAAAAGAATTCTATGCTTAGGGCTGGAGAGATGGCTCAGTGGTTAAGAGCACTGACTGCTCTTGCAGAGGACCTGAGTTCAATTCCCAGCACCCACATGGTGGCTAAGAACAGTCTTTAAGCCAGGCGTGGTGGCACACGCCTTTAATCCTAGCACTCAAGACACAGACGGATCTCTGTGAGTTCAAGGCCAGCCTGGTCTACAGAGTGAGTTCCAGGCCAGCTGGGGCTATAAAGAGACCCTGTCTCAAAAAAGAAAAAAAAAAAATTCTATGCTTGAAGTTTAAAAACTGGACCAGAGATGTCTCACTAGTGTGGCCACTGGTCCAGAGTCCTAATTAAGCACCATCCCTTAATGTGTAGTTCAAACTGCAAGTATACCTTTTAGGAACAACAACATAACAACAACAACAACAACAACAACAACAAAACGAATTTCTGAACAGCCAGACCTGCAGCCCCAAGCCACTAACATAACGGGGGACATCACACAGACTGGCTCTACAGATTAGTTTCTATTTTGTCCTATCAATGCATAAGCTTAGACATACCCACAGATGAACTAGTTAAACCTAACAACCTAAGAATGAATGGCCCATATTGATCAATTTCAGGGTCCACACTGATCAGCTGTTTCTAACAGCTCTTCTTTGTTTCTTTTCAAGCCATCTCTTGGCAATCTTTAACAACTTGCATCACAGTCACTGTCTCACACAGCACAGAAGACTGTGCTGTCTGATGCGTGGGCCTACATGTCATACTTCAGCTTTGCCAGCTCAAACACTTTGTTATTCATTAGCCATTATGAGGTTTAAAAAGGGGGGGAGGATAATGAGTCCTAATGAAACTTACCTTCTAGGTGCCACAAAGGTTTTGATATGAGAGACTTTCTTGCCTCCCCCCATAGAACAAGGAGAAATATGATGATGATGAGGTCGCTCTCCAACTGTAAATTGGAGACAACTATTATAGAGGTAATCTCTTATAAAACCAGTAAAACTGCCTTCTTTAATTGACTAATAGACATAAGAACTGTGAAAAGGATTATTCTCTGTTCAGAACCAAATATAATACTAAAGTCCTTAAGCTATGCACTTAAGCAAAATATATTAATACAAGAGCTCTGACATCAGCAATGGATTATTCTACCAGGGAGATGTTGGCCAAGGGATCCAAGGCCCCATAAAAGGTAAAGGATCCTTGCCTCTAAACTGGGATACCTGCAAGAAGAGAGGCGATAAGGCCCTGCTGCCGAAGACCTGACGTTAACATGGGAAAGATGTATTGAGACCACACACGCAAGTGTACAGATGGCCTCTGGAATACCAGAGAGTGTTACCAAAGGCCACTAAACCAATAAAGCAAATACGGGTCTCCTTGAGTCAAGCAAGACTCTACCGTCATCACCAGCTACACCTCACCTGCCTGGAAATACTGTGCAGCAGAGGCAGCCATATGCCTGTATATCCCAAATCTAATTGGCTATTGGCTCTCTCCTTGGAGGAATAACCCATGGCTGATGCCACAAGCTTACATCCTCTACAGGTTAGGAGATGTTATAAGCCACAGTAAGACCCTGTCATATTTAACAGGAAAAAAAGTAATTCATGGATTAACATATCATCCAAACATGTGTCTATATCAAAGTAACCTACCATAACTATTAGTGCTGTTTAAATACCTATATATCTAATTGCTTGTGCTTCATTAGTAGGATCGAAAGGTTATTCCTGGACAAACTGTCAGCCCATGAAAGGAAACAGCCAGAATTGACCAGAGTCCAAGACAACAGCTCCAGAGAGAGTGGACTGTTTTGCCTCTCATCCACCTGTGCCCCTTTTCTAAGCCTAGGGAACAATCTGTGGAAGAGGGGGCATGGTAGAATGTAAGGGCTGTGATTGAGGTGAATGGTGAAACTACAGCAATGTAGTCTGGACACTCATTTGATCAACTTGATTGAACATACAACCCCTCACCCCCCGCTGGATGGTGGGGCTGTGGGGGTTTGGGCACAACAGCCTGCAAATTGGTTTTACATGAAGGATTCTTGTACTCATGGATTATCACTTATAGCTAAAAAATGAAAAAAACCTGAGAGAAAGATGCAGGACAGTTACGGCAGAATGCATGATCTGGGATGGGGTGGGGGGGGGTGGGGGGAAGGGAAAGGGAAATATGCATGAACTGAATTGGAAAATGATGTATGAAATACACAAAGCATCAATAAAAAAATGAAAATACAAAAAAAAATGGGGGGGGGAGGCATGGCAGTGTACACCTTTAGTGCCAATACTGAGGAGGCAGAGGTAAGCAGATTTCTGTGAGATCAAGGCCAGCCTGACCTGCATAGCAAGTTCCGGGACAGCTAGGGCTTTAGAAAAATCCTGTCTCAAAAACAAAAACAACAAAACAAAAAGGGCATTTTGACTTAGGGGGTTCTCATTTTACTCTATAATAACACGAGCTTCATGAATTGTTGTAAGAACTTGAGAAAATGTACCAGTCTGTGCCTGGCATCTCACCAACCCTACTGCTGGCACTGTGAACAGGTACGGCAGCTTTGAGAGGTAGGGCCTTGCTAGAGGCCCTTAGATCCATAGTGGGACGGCATTAAAGGCTGACATGCAGAACAATAACTTAATATCACCTATGTTTTCTATTTTCCAAATTTCAAAAATCCCAAAAATATTTTTCCCACAATTAATATGTATACACATGCATGCATGCATGTATGTATGCATACATTTGTGTATCTTATTCTGGGTAGTACTGACACTTTAGACTGCATGGGTTTTGTTGTTGAGGGGCTGCCTATGCATTATGGGGTGTTATAGTCTAATTTAACTTTTAGAGCACTTTTAAAAGATTTGTTCACATAAATGCTTGTAATTTTCCCCTTTTTCTAGTGGGCCATTTGCATTTGAGACAGTTTTAGAATGCTTAAAGGTGTGAAATATATTTCTTGATCAGAAATGACAACTGAAGGCCAGCAGAGGGCAGTAGCATACATAGTCCCAATTCCGAAACTGTAACAAGGAATTTTTTTTCCTTTTTTGATTTTTTTTTTAAGATTTTATTTTTATTTTGCATATGTATGTGTGTATAGAGTTCATACCTGGATAGTGCACATATGATCCATTAACATGGGTACAGATATAAACGAAGGAGTTTTACTGCGTGTTAACTACCTATCAGGTGCATAGAGGCATGAGAGGTGACAGAGGCAGCTGACAAAAACCACTGCCATCACGAACTTAACACTCAGCACAGAAACAACAATAAACAAAATGAGTTAAACAAATTAAACAGTGTCTCACACAAATAAGTAGTATAATAAGAAGGAAGAAAGGTAGCAGAGAAGGTAGTCAGGCACTCAAGAGTGGACTGAGCATCATGCTGCAATCTTGCTTTCAATTCTGAGGCATATATATATGACAGGCAAAGAATTATGCCCTCACTTCCAGAAGATGGTATGTTTAGGGTCTGGGAATATAGCTCAGTTTGTAGAATACTTGCCTAGTATGAATGTATGAGATGCTGGGTTTGATCCCAGCACCGCAATAACACTAGGAATGATGAAGAATATCTGTAATCCTGCCCTGGAGATGGAAGCAAAAGGATCCATGCAAGGTAATCCTCAGGCACACCGTAATCCTGAGCTCTATGAATGCATCATTGCAAAAAAATTAAGCCAGGCTGGCATGGTGATGCTCACCTTTAATCCCAGCATTCAGAAGGCAGAGGTAGGTGGATCTCTGTGAATTCAAGGCCAGCCTGGTTGACATAGTGAGTTGTAGACTAGCTGGGGCTACAGGAAGATCCTGCTTCAAAAGGACCAAAAAAGTTACTCAGACAATGTTGGTAATATGAGGAATCTATTTGTTATGGTTTATAACCAAAGGAATAAGAATCCCATCAAAATGGCAGGAGACCTACCTAGTTCATGCGTCTGTTCTGTTCAGATCCAGAATCTATGGATCTCACTCCTGAGAATCCTATTCCCCTAAGTAAGAAGCATCAATCACACAAAAGCCTCAGAAATGCCTTGACCACCAACCACCATTCCTTTCAGCATCAGGGAGATACTGAAATAACTAATAGCGTGAAATGCTCTTGAGAAAGAAAAGGATGATTTGAAAAAGAATATGGATTTTATTCTGGAAAATATTTTTGTATGCCTAAACTGGATAGTTTATACTTTCTCTGGAGACAAGGTCATCTCACTATATAGCCCAGGCTGACATCATGCCCTTCCTTCCTCAGCCTCCTAAATGCTAGGATTACAGGCATGCACCACCACACTTAGCTGATCTACATTGCATTGTATTCCAAATCAAAATCTTTGTGCAAACTTTGCTCAGGATTCTTTATTAACACATTTCAAACTCTCTTGCAAAAATTTGTTTCTCATCAGATGCTCTCTACCCAATTAACTAAAGAGTCCATAATGAAAAAATGGTCCTGGGAAACATGAAGATTAAAGCACTGAGGTTTTCTAGAGTTATATTCTTCTTGTTTTTTGAGATAAGGTCTCATGTAACCTATGCTGGCCTAAAACTCACTGTGTAGCTCCAGCTGGCCTTGAACTTATGACAGTCCTGCCTCTACCTATCAAGTGCTGAGATTCTAGGCATGTCCCCACTACGGCAGATTCTCAATCTAGATTTTTAGCACTGAATAGGCACTGTCTTCTTTGTTGCCTTTATTTGTTAATTATATTCACTTATTTTTCTCAAGGGACAAAATATACGTATGAACACTAGCCAGGCGTGGTGGCACATGCCTTTAATCCCAGCACTCAGGAGGCAGAGGCAGGTGGATCTCTGTGAGTTCAAGGCCAGTCTGGTCTAAATCGTGAGTTCCAGGATAGCTGGGGTGACAGGGAGACCCTATCTCCAAAAGACAAAAAAACCCAAAACAAAACAAAAAAATAAACACAGGTATACACTGTGAAACTGACCTGGTAGGTCATATGTATAAGGTCTCTCTCCCAGCTGGGTTTCCTTTTTGAAAGCTGGATATTATTCTAGCTGAATGTATGTATATATGTACATACACACGTATCGGTAGCTCACATTTTCCTATCCATTCACCCATTTGTGAGCACGGGCTGATTCTATAGCTTCCTATAAATAATATTGCAATGAACACAGGAGTGCACATAAGTATCACCATGACATACTGATTCTATTTCCTGTGGCCATATACCCAGTAGTAGGATTGTTGAATCACAAAATAGTTTTATGTTCAATTTTTTAAAGAAATTCCATACTATTTGTATAACATACTATTTATATATTCTAGCAGCATTTTAGCAAGGGCTACCTCATATAGGAACTGCCTTTAGGCTTTTAGCCCTAAAGACAGCACAGTTAAGTATATTATCAATAATTTTCATTTTTAGTTGTAATAATATTTGGCTTTATGATTGGCTTCAGTTATAAAATCTATGGAAGAAACACAAAATGTGACTTTTATAGTTACTTTTATTTTAAATATTTTATAAGGCTATAATCACCATTAGAATCACTTACTCCTGGGCTGGAGAGATGGCCTAGCGGTTAAGAGCGCCGACCGCTCTTACAGAGGACCCGGGTTCGATCCCCAGCACCCACATGGCGGCCGAAAACCATCTGAAACTCCAATTCCAGGAGAACTCCAGTTCCAGGGGAATCCGAGACCCTCTTCTGACCTCCGCAGTGTTGCACGACACGGGTGCACAAACCTGCATGCAGACAGTACATTCATACACATACAGAAATAAATAAAATAAAAAAAAAAAAGAATCACTTACTCAACTACTGCCAATAATAATCACTGTCATCAAAATAAAGCCTACCCTGTTCAGCTAGAATCCTAATTTAAAAATGAAACAGTTCTCTAAATGGAGAAATGTATTAAAGCACAGCAAAAATTCAGAACACAAATCTTCCCAAGAAGTAAATCTTTAAAATACTAAGTTGGGGCTGGATGTGGTGCCACTCACCTTTAGTCCCAGCACTTGGGAGGCAGAGGCAAGTGGATCTCTATGAGTTCAAGGCCTCCTGGTCTACATAGTGAGTTCCAGGACAGCTAGGGCTACAGGGAAACCCTGTCTCAAAAAGACCAAAAAATAAAAAATAAAAATCAAGTTGGTTGTGCTGATTTATCAAATCATTAAGTAATTTTCAAGGCATTTTTTAATGTAAAAGCAAAATGACTACTTTTTTTCCTAAAACAGTGTGATGAGTGATAGGGTTATGACTAATTTTTATTTAGCAGCTTTGTAGATTTAAAAATCTTTTATTTAGGGGGGCTGGAGAGATGGCCTAGCAGTTAAGAGCACCGACCGCTCTTACAGAGGACCCGGGTTCGATCCCCAGCACCCACATGGCGGCCGAGAACGGTCTGAAACTCCAATTCCAGGAGAACTCCAGTTCCAGGGGAGTCTAACACCCTCTTCTGACCTCCGTGGCATTGCACGACATGGGTGCACAAACTTGCATGCAGACAGTACATTCATACACATATAGAAATAAATAAAATTAAAAAAAAATTTTTTAATGTTTTATTTAGGAGTAAAACTATAGATTATTATCTCCAAAGCACAAAGCACCCAGACTCAGAACTATTCTCTTAACTAAATGCTTCACATGTGCAAATGTACAAGGTCAGTCGCTCAGGATGGCAGACAGTAGTGTTTCACTCAGATGGTCATTCTTTATTCACCCTTAACTCTTGGAAATGTCACAAAGTAAAATTGTTTCTTGTGAGGTATGAACTAAAATGAGAACACAAGGGCTCACATCTAAAAAGTTAATTCTTAGAACACAAATTTTTGTGCAAACCAAATTCAACCACATTAAAAAGCTCACCTACCATGATCAAGACAGCTACTCCAAAGATACAGAGATGGTTCAATATTTGTAAATAAATAAACACTATGAGTTACATAAATAGAACGAAGGACAGAAATCACACAGTCATCTCAATAGATGCAGAAAAAGCTTTTGACAAAATCTAAGATCACTTCTAGTTTAAAGCCCTAAAGAAACTTAGAAACTTGGGTTTTTTTTTTCTTAATTTTTATTTTACATGTATGTGTGTTATGACATCATGCAATGCCTTTGGGAAGCCAGAAAAGGGGTGTCAGATCCCCTGGAACTGGAGTTAAGGATGGATGTTAGCTTCTATATAGGTTCTGGGACTCAAACCCAGGTCCTCTGAAAGAGCAGCCAGTGCTCTTAACTACTGAGCCATCTCTCCATCTCTCTACCCCCTCTCCCCACCAGCCCCGTTTTTTTGAGGCTGTCTTCCTGTAGCCCTAGCTGACCTGTAACTCACTACATAGACCAGGCTGGCCTCAATCTCAGAGATCTACCTGCCTCTGCCTTGGCCTCTGCCTCCAGAGTGCTGGGATTAAAGGCATGCACACACATGCCTAGCTGAAGAAACATGGAGTAGAAGGAATATATCTGTTCTAGTTTGTCTTCCATTGCTGTGACAAAATACTCTGACCAACAACAACTTGGGGAGGGAAGGGTTTATTCAGCTTACATCTCCCGGGTCACAGTTCATCACTTAGGGAGCCCAAGGCAGGAACTCAGGGCAGGAACCTGGAGGCAGGAACTGAAGCACAGGCCATGGAGGAATGCTGTTCACTGGCTTGCTCCCCTGGCTCATGCCCAGCCTGCCTTCTTATACGGTACACAACAACCTGCCCAGGGTGGCACCACTCATTGTGGGCTGGGCCCTCCCACATTGCTCGACAATTAAGACAATTCTCCACAGATGTGGCCACAGGCCAATCCAATGGAGCCAATTCCCCAATTGAGGCTCCCTCAACCCAAGGTGTGTCAAGTTGACACTAAAGCTATCCAGCATAATATCTCAATATAATAAATGCCATGTATGACAAACCTATAATCATTTCCACTAAGACAAGGGGTCCACATTTCTACTCCGACTCAATATAAAACTGGAAGTCTTAACTACAGCAATAAGAAGCAAATAAAAGGGAGACAAAAGGAAAGGAAGAAATAAAACTCTATTTGCAGATATGATTCTATACCTAACAGATGTTAAAGACTAAACCAAAAGATTCTTAGAACTCAAAACACTTTCAGCAAAGTAGCAGGATACAAATTTAATACCAAAGAAAATCAGTAGCCTTCTTATATACCAATGACAAACATCAAGAAAGAAAATCATAGAAGCAATCCAATTCACAATAGCCAAAAAAAAAAAAAAAAAGCCTTGGAATAAACTTAATCAAGGATGCAAATAAATTTCTGGGGTTGGAGAGATGGCTCAAAAGTTAAGAGCACTAGCTACTTGTGAGAAGACCCACATGGTGACTAATAACTGTCCGTAACCCCAGTTCCCGAGATCCAACACCCTCTTTTGACCTCAGAGGGCACTGCATAACACAGGTTCACTTACATACTTGTAGGCAATATATTCACACATAAAATAATAAATAAAATACTTTTTTTTAAAGTTGGGGAGCTGGAGAGATGGCTCAATAGTCACTGGCTGCTCTGGCAGAGGACCTGGGTTCAATTTCTAGCACCCACATGGTGACTAATAACTATCCATAATTCCAGTTCCAAGGGAATATAAACGCCCTCTTCTGGCCTCAGCAGGCATTGCACAACACAAGTGCAATACACTGATACACATAAAATTAAAATAAAAATAAAATACACAAACTGGGTGTAGTGTCACATGCCTTTAATCCCAGTACTTGAAAGGTAGAGGCAGACAGATTTCTGTGAGATGGAGGCCGACCTGATTTACATAGTTGTGGGGCCTGACATTCCATATTGGCTTAACAATAAGAGAGCTGGCTTTTACCCTGACAACCTGCAAAGGCCGGGGATGGGAGCCCGTCCCTACTCCACCCATGGATGGTCCGATGCCTGCCCCCTTGGGGAGTTTCGGTATAGGGTGTCACACTCCTGAACCTGCCACTTCTTTTTTTTATTGATGTTTTGTGTATTTCAGACATCATTTCTCAGTTCCATTTAGACACATTTCCCCTTCCCTTCCCCACACCCCAACCCAGATCATGCATTCTGCCATACAAGTCTTTCTTCTTTCTCTCAGTCTTTTTAAGGTTTTTCTCTGTAAAGGTCCATTGTTTGGGGCAGAATTTAACTAGGTCAATCCATTCTTTGACCCAGGCCCCATGTTGTTCTGGTTCCCTGCCCATTGTATTGCTCCAAAACCTGCCACTTGTAAAGAGCACACCTTGGTTTCGGGAACCAAATGGTGCTTCTGCCAGATAGCATATACAAGGGCACTTTAGAAAGTGCACATAAACTTCCCCTGCACTTCCATCCCAATCCTTGCCAGAGGCCAGCCTAAACTACTATATAAGATCCTAACCTCCTGCAAATAAATGAGTTATTTGGCCCCTTGAAGTAGGTTCCCAGGTCTTTCTTTGATCTGATCAGGTTCACCTGCCACTCCGAATTCCTCTCCTCCCCCTCCCCATCTCCACTTCCAGTTTGGTGCACAAACCTGCCGAACACAAGGACCCATGAACAGCCCAGGCGCATTCAGGCCTGCATGGAACTACAGGGAGACCCTGTCTTAAAACATAAACAAACAAATAACAAAATAATAAAATAAAAATAAACCTCCACAATGAAAATTTTAAATCACTGAAGAAAAAAAAATGAGGAAGACACTAAAACATAGGAAAACCTCCCATGCTGGTAGATTGGAAAACTCAATATTGTGAAAATGGCCACCCTATCAAAAGCAATCTACAAATTAAATGCAATCCCAATGATAATTCCTGTGCCATCCTTCACAGAAACAGAAAGAAAACAATCTTAAAATTCGAACAGAAGCACAAAAGACCCTAGCTAGCAAAAGCAATTTTCAGCAAAAATTATGCTGCAGGTATCATCATACCTGATTTCAAATTATACTACACAGCCACAGTAATAAAAACAGTATGGTACTGGCACAAAACCAAACACACAGATCAATGGGATAGAACACAGGACCCAAATACAAGGTCACCAAAATAAACATTGAAGAATATAGTTAACAAATGGTGCTGGGAAAACTAGATATTTAATGTAAAAGAATGAAACTAGATCCTCGTCTCTCACTGTGCATAAAAAAAAAAAATCAACCAAATGGATCAAGGACCTCAACCACAAGGCCTGAACCTGTGAGGCTGTCAGGGGAAAAAAGTATGGAGTATACATCTAAATATAGCCATGGGGGTGCAGGAAAGATGGCTTAGTGGTTAAGAATAACGATGTCATGCTCTTCTTCCAGAGGACCCAGGTTAGATTTTTAGCAGCCACATGGTGACTAACAACCATCCATAACTCCATTTCCAAGGATCCAACACCCTCTCTGGCCTCTGCAGGGCACTGCACACACATGATGCATATATGAATAAAATAAGAATAGAATAATATTTTTATAAAAAAAGATATAGGCACAGGTAGGGGTTTTCTGGAAAGGACTTTAATCGATCAGGAAATAAGACCAAAACAATCAGCAAATGGGATCTCATGAAATTAAAAACTGTCAATCAAGTGAAGAGGCTGCCTACAGAATGAGAGAAAATCTTTGCTAGTTATATATCTAACAGAGGATTCCTATCTAGACTCATAAGGAACTCAAGAAAGTAAAAATCAGAAAACACAACCCAAACAAAAAAATGGGCTATAGAACAGAACAGAGAGTTCTCAAAAAAAAAAACAAAAAACAACAACAAAAAAAACTACTCTGAGTTTCCCCCAGACAGAATAAGCTACCAAGAGGTGGTGAGGATGAGGGGGAAGGGGATCCCTATCCACTGTTGGTGCAAGTGTAAAAGAGGGAAGAGGAACAGTTGTATAAAAATGCTTCTCTGATGATGCAAAGTCATTGTGGAAAAATACTGCTGGTGCCTTAGCATAAACTACAGCAGTGATGCTTAAGTCTATAATATGGTAAGTCACTGTAATTCTTCATTACGCACTCAATCTAACACATTTTACCTTCTCTCAAGAAGGTCCTTGATGGCGAACACCTTTTAATCCCAGCACCTGGGTAGATCTCTATGAGTTCAAGGCCAGTCTGGTCTATATAGTGAGTTCCAGGCCAGCCTCAGCTGTATAGAGAGACCCTATCACAAAAATAAGTAAACTTTTTTTTAATTTACAAGAATATCCTTGAAACAGTACAGCTTATTCTATTAACATTCAAGCATTAGATAGACATCTTTTCATATTGGATGATGAAGTGTAATGTATGTTTAAAATACTTCTGCTACATACCAGCATGGCTGTATCAGGGGTGTCTTGGCTGTTAGAGAAGCAGCTGCTTTTTCATGGTGCTTGTTAATGCTTTTGTTTTGTTTTGTTTTGTTTTTGGTCTTTCAAGACAGAGTCTCCCTGTAGCCCCAGCTGTCCTGGAACTCACTCTGTAGACCAGGCTGGCCTTGATCTCACAAAGATCCACCTGCCTCTGCCTCCCGGGTGCTAGGATTAAAGGCGTGCGCCACCACGCCCAGCATTGTTAATGCTTTTGAATGCAAAGAAGAGCTAACAGGCAAATGAGGATCACTAGGTTGTGAGTATCTGCTGAAAATGAAGAAAGTACATCTAAATTTAAGGGACAACTAACAGGTTTTGTTGCTAATAAAAAAAAATTATGAAGATCTCCTGAGCCCAGCGGAAGGTACCCCCCTCAACTGACATTACGAAGAAGCATCTGAAGGAGGCAAGCAAAGCAAGCTCTTAACACAGTGAAGAGGCATTTAGGACTCACATTGGAATACAGGCAAGGAGAAGCTCATATGCCAGGATCACGAAGAAGAGACTATACTGGAAAGGGGCAGGATAATCCCATACCAAGCTTTACCAACCCTATGGAAGACTCCTGCAGTGGGATTCCTCAGGGGATGCCCCAGGACACAGACATCAGAAACACAATTGGGAACATACTTAAAGAACTACAAAATCATAAAGACCAAATTAAAGAACTAAGAAAAGAGAATGAGGAACTCAAGAAGGACTGAGAGAGAGAGAGAGAGAGAGAGAGAGAGAGAGAGAGAGAGAGAGAGAGAGAGAGAGAGAA
>VZQC01014125.1:1667562-1684678 GCA_009823505.1 Rhizomys pruinosus | reverse complement strand
TGGATAGAGAAAATGTGGTACATCTACACAATGGAGTTCTATGCAGCAGTAAAGAAAGACGACATCACGAGCTTTGCAGGAAAATGGCTGGAGCTAGAGGACATCATGCTGAGTGAAGTAACACAGTCCCAGAAAAACAAACGACGAATGGTATCCCTCATCTGTGGATGCTAGTGCCAATTACCCAGTTGTAAGTATTTCTTGTGTAGGGCCCTCTGAGCTTTTGTACAAAGCAGTTGGGCGTAATGCATATTGGAAACAACAACAACAACAATAGAAAGGACTGCATCAAAGAACTGACTGAAACAGTGGAAAAAAAGAAAAAAAGACTGAGAGAAAGATGCAGGGCATGTATCGCAGAATACATAATCTGGGTTGGGGTGAGGGTAAAGGAAAGGGTAATATGTTTAAATGGAACTGAAAATGATATATGAAACACATAAAACATCAATAAAAGTATATTAAAAAAATTATGAGCTTTAAACAAAAGAATTCAAATTTTGAAGAATTTATGTACACTCTTATGAGAGCTTGTGATTGTTCTTGTCTTTTTGGTTGTGAGCCTGAGCCGTTAACAGCTGCACCAGTTCTCAGCCCTGCTTGCGATTTTTCTGATGAGCTCAGTGTTGATAATTTGCAGTCCTGTAACATCTTCTTCATCTTCCCATTGACCTGGCATTTTAGTACATATCTATTTCCCCATAAAGATGGTAAACCCTGTAAAGGAAGGAATTACTTAATGCTCATTTACAACCTTTTTAAAACCCAGCACTGAATGTACACAGAATTTAAGTTACTGACTTATCAACGACCCTGGTATTCTGATGCCTGGTATTCACCGAAATCTGCTCGTGGTCTCCATACACACCCCAAGTTAGTATTCCAGGCTAGTGCTAAACTCTGCCTCGGTCAGGACCTTCAGCTCATGGGTTTTCGTTTCTCTTTTCCATATAAAGTAATCAAAATTGGTCTTAAAAATAAAATATAAAGCGGGACATGGTGGCGCACACCTTTAATCCTAGCACTCGGGAGGCAGAGGCAAGAGGATCTCTGTGAGTTCAAGGCCAGCCTGGTCTACAGAGTGAGCTCCAGGCCAGCTGGGACTTAAAGGGAGACTCTGTCTTGAAAATAAAAAAAATTTTTTTTAATAAATAAATAAATAAATAAAATATAAAACATAGTGAGACCATGAATAAAAAATTATCTTAAGCTAGCTTTAAAAAAGTATTTACTACAAAATTAATTGAAATAATTAAGGTTTTTTAGAACTACAGCCATTCCCATTCATCTGTACTATCAAGGGTGGCTTTTACTATGCAATAGCAGAGTTCCCAGAGCTTATGAGACCTCGTGACTCACAAATATTTTCATTGAGCCTTCATACAAAAACTTCCAACCCTATTTTACAGCACGAGCTTTTTGAAAAATACCATTTATATTTCTTTGTGTTTATTTTGTTTTGTTTTGCTGTCTTTTTGAGACAGGGTCTCCCTGTAGCCCCAGCTGTCCTGGAACTCACTATGTAGACCAGGCTGGCCTTGAATTCACAGCGATCTGCCTGCCTCTGCTTCCCAAGTACTGGGACTAAAAGCTACATTTCTTTTTTTAAAAAAAAGATTTATTTATTTATTTATTTCATTTTATGTGTATGAGTGGGGCTTCATGCATGTAAGTGCACCACATGTGTGCAATGCCCACAAAGAGGGGGATGAATTTCTTGGAACTGGAGTTACAGATGGTAAGCTGGACAGAAGTAACAGCAGATAAGACACTGAAGAAATTGAGATGAATGAACTTGAAAATACAGCATATTCAGACTAAGTCCAGAGAGTTAAATGACAAAAACTAAAACTTGTTCCAGTGACTTACAGGGTAACAATGAGCAATCTCATACTTATGTAATTGGAATCCTAAAAGGAGGAGAATGGAGATAGGAAAAATATTTGAACCAGCAAAAGAAATTTTTCCAAATTTGACATAGATTCTTAGAATTTAAACATTAGTAAAGATTAGCAAAGAAAACCATATCAAAGAACATTACTCTAAAATAATACAATTTTTGAGCCCAGTGTGGTATTGCTTGCCTTTAATCCCAGCACTCGGGAGGCAGAGGAAGGCGGGTCTCCGTGAGTTCAAGGCCAGCTTGGTCTAGAGAGCGAGCTCGAGGCCAGCTGGGACTAAAGGGAGACCCTGTCTCAAAAAGACCCAAAAAATAAATAAATAATTAAATAAATAAATAAATAAATAAAATAATACAATTTTTTTTTCTTTTTTTTTCTTTTTTTTATTGTATTTATTTATTTTTAACAAACTTACAACTGGGTAATTGGCACTAGCATCCACAGATGAGGGATACCATTCGTCGTTTGTTTTTCTGGGACTGTGTTACTTCACTCAGCATGATGTCCTCTAGCTCCAGCCATTTTCCTGCAAAGCTCGTGATGTCGTCTTTCTTTACTGCTGCATAGAACTCCATTGTGTAGATGTACCACATTTTCTCTATCCATTCGTCAGTTGAGGGGCATTTAGGTTGGTTCCAGCTCTTTGCTATTGTGAAGAGAGCTGAAATAAACATGGCCGTGCATGTATCTCTGTGGTGGCGTAAGTCTTGAGGGTACATGCCCAGGAGTGGTATGGCTGGGTCGGGTGGCAAGTTCATTCCAAGTCTTCCAAGGGTTCTCCACACTGCTTTCCATAGTGGCTGTATGAGTTTACATTCCCACCAGCAGTGGATGAGTGTTCCCCTTTCCCCACAACCTCTCCAGCACTTGGTATCATTTGTTTTCTTGATCCTAGCCAGTCTTATTGGAGTAAGATGATATCTTAAAGTGGTTTTCATTTGCATTTCCTTAATGATTAGTGATGTTGAACAGTTCTTGAGGTGTTTCTCAGACATCTCTAATTCCTCGCTTGTGAAGTCTCTGTTCAGTTCTTTGCTCCATCTATTGAGCGGGTCATTTGTTTTCTTTTTTCTTTGTTTTTTGAGTAGTTTATATATTCTGGAAATCAATGCTTTGTCAGATGTATCTGCAGTGAAGGTTTCCTCCCACTCTGTGGGATTTCTCTTCACTTCCTTGATTGTTTCTTTTGATGTACAGAAGCTTTTGAGTTTGATGAGGTCCCATTTGTCAATTGTCGACCTTAATTCTTGTGCAGCTGCTGTCTGATTTAGGAAGTCTTTTCCTACGCCTATGTCTTGTAGTCTGCTGCCAACTTTTTCTTCTATCACCTTCAGAGTTTGGGGTTTCACGTTGAGGTCTTTAATCCATCTGGAGTTGACTTTTGTACAGGGTGAGAGGTAGGGGTTTAATTTCATTCTTCTACAAGTGGTGATCCAGTTTTGCCAACACCACTTGCTGAAGATGCTGTCTTTTCTCCATTGTGGTTTCTTGGCCCCCTTGTCAAATATGAGATGGCTGAAATTGTATGTGCTCAGATTTGGATCTTCGGTTTTGTTCCATTGGTCAACAGGTCTGTTTTTGTGCCAGTACCAGGCTGTTTTTATGACTATAGCCCTGTAGTATAGTTTAAAATCTGGTATAGAGATCCCTCCTGTGTAGCTCTTTTCACTCAGGATTGATTTGGCTATTCGGGGTCTTTTGTTTCTCCAAATGAATTTAAGAACTTTTGTTTCCAAGCCTGTGAAGAAACTCTTGGGGATTTTGATTGGGATTGCATTAAATCTATACAAGAGTTTTGGTAAAATGGACATTTTTACAATGTTAATTTTCCCAATCCATGAGCATGGGAGGTTTTTCCATCTTCTGAGGTCTTCTTCAATTTCTTTCTTTAAGGGTTTAAAATTTTTGTTGTAGAGGTCTTTGGTGTCTTTGGTTAGGTTTGTTCCTAGGTATCTTATTGTTTTTGAGGCTATTGTGAGTGGGAAGGTCTCTTTGAATTCTTTCTCCAGTTGCTTGTTCTTGGTGTAAAGAAAGGCCATTGATTTTCTAAGGTTAATTTTGTATCCTGCCACTTTGCTGAAGCTGTTAATCGTTTCTAGGAGTTTTCTGGTGGAGTTTTTTGCATCTCTTAAGTAAACAATCATATCATCAGCAAATAGGGATAGTTTGACTTCCTCTTTTCCAATTAGTACTCCTTTAATATCCTTTTCTTGCCTTATTGCTCTAGCAAGTGTTTCAAGCACTATATTGAAGAGGAGTGGTGATAGGGGGCAGCCTTGCCGAGTTCCTACCTTTAAAGGGAATGTTTCCGTCATTTCCCCATTTAGGATGATATTGGCTGTGGGTTTCCTGTATATGGCTTTGATTACATTGAGGAATGATCCCTCCAATCCAATTCCTTCTAGGACTTTAAGCATGAAGGGATGCTGGATTTTGTCAAAGGCTTTTTCAGCATCAATTGAGATGATGGTGTGGTTTTTGTCTTTGATTCCGTTTATGTGTTTGATGATGTTTATTGATTTTCGTATGTTGAACCATCCCTGCATCTCTGGTATGAATCCAACTTGGTCATGATGGATGATCTTCTTGATGTGGGTCTGTATGCGATTTGCCAGTATTCTGTTTAGAATTTTGGCATCTGTGTTCATGAGGGAGATGGGTCTATAATTCTCCTTTTTAGTTGTATCTTTGCCTGGTTTTGGTAATAGAGTGATGTTGGCTTCATAGAAGGAATTTGGGAGAATTCCCTCTGATTGTATACTTCTAAACAGTTTCAGAAATAATGGTTGTAGGTCTTTTTGAAATGTTTTATAGAATTCTGCTGTGAAACCGTCTGGGCCTGGGCTTTTTTTAGTTGGGAGGCTTCTTACTACATCCTCTATTTCTTCATATGTTATGGGTCTGTTTAAGCTGCTGGTCTCCTCTTGGCCAAGCTTTGGTGATTCCCAAGATTTCAGATATTCATCCATTTCTTCTAGATTTTCAAACTTGGTAGAATATAGGTTCTTGTAATATTCCCATATAATTTTCTTGATCTTTTCCTTGTCCGTTGTGATATTTCCCTTTTCATCACAGATTGTATTGATTTGGAGTTGTTCCTTCTTTCTTTTTGTTAACTGGGCTAGAGGTCTGTCTATCTTGTTTATTCTTTCAAAGAACCAACTTTTGGCTTCATTGATTTTTTGTATTGTTTTCTTTGTTTCTATTTCATTGATTTCTGCTCTGATTTTTGTTATTTCTTCCTGTCTGTTGCGTTTAGGGTTCATCTGTTGTTGCCTCTCAAGTGCTTTTAGCTGTAGTGTTAGATCATTCACTTGTGCTCTTTCTGTTTTTCTAATGTAGGCACCCAGGGCTATAAATTTCCCTCTTAGGACTGCTTTTAAGGTATCCCATAAGTTTTGTTGTGTTGTATTGTCATTGTCATTCAGTTCCAGGAATGTTTTTATTTCTTTCTTTATCTCTTCCTTGACCCATTCATTATTCAAGAGTGTGTTGTTTAGTCTCCATGTGTTCTTGTAGGCAGGAGGGCTTGTCCTGGTGTTGATGTTGAGCTTCATTGCACTGTGGTCTGACAGGATGCATGAAATTATTTCAATCTTTTTGTATTTGTAGAGGTTTCTTCTGTGTCCCAGGATGTGGTCGATTTTGGAGAATGTTCCGTGGGGTGCTGAGTAGAAAGTGTATTCTCTGGTATTAGGATGGAATGTTCGGTAGAGGTCTATGAGGTCCATTTGGTGTATCATATCGTTCAGTTCAGATGTCTCTCTGTTTATTTTTTGTCCTGTTGACCTATCCAAAGGACTCAGTGGGGTATTGAAATCTCCCACTATGAGTGTGCTGGGGTTAGTCTGTGACTTGTGGTCCTGGAGAATTGTCTTTATAAAGTTTGGTGCACCAGAATTTGGGGCATATATATTCATAATTGTGAAATCTTCTTGGTGGATTGTTCCTTTGATGAAAATGTAATGGCCTTCTTTGTCTCTTCTGATTTCTTTTACTTTGAAGTCTATTTTATCCGATATTAAAATAGCAACACCTGCTTTCTTTTTGGTACCATTTGCTTGGAATATTTTTTTCCATCCCTTCACTTTAAGGTGGTGCCTGTCCTTGAAGGTAAGATGTGTTTCTTGCAGACAGCATATCGATGGATTCTGTTTCCTAATCCAGTCTCCCAGTCTATGTCTTTTGATTGGGGAATTTAGTCCATTAATATTTAAGGTTATGACTGATAGGTTTGTGTTGCTTCCTTTTGCCTTATTATCCATCTGCGGTTTTGATTTAGGTTTCTACTTCTGCAGTTATGCTTTTATTGATTTCTCCTTCTAGTTGCCTGGGGTTGGTTGCTCCTTTCTTCTGTTCTTTGGATTGCTTCAAGTATTCTCTGAAGGGTTGGTTTTCCGGACATGTATTCTTTCAAGTTGTTTATGTCATGGAAGATTTTCCTCTCTCCTTCCACTATGATTGACATTTTTGCTGGGTATAGTAACCTGGGCTGGCATCCATTGTCCCTCAACACTGGGAATGCTTTGCTCCAGGTTCTTCTTGCCTTCATCGTTTGCTGTGAGAAGTCCGTTGTTATTCTGATAGGTTTCCCCTTATAGGTCACTTGTTGTTTTTCTCTTGTCGCTTTAAGAATTTTCTCTTTGTTTTGGGTGTCCAGCATTTTAACTATGATGTGGCGTGGAGAATTTCTTTTCTGATCTTGTCTGTTTGGAGTTCTATGTGCTTCTTGTATTGGTATTGGTTTGTCCTTTTTTAGTTTGGGGAAGTTTTCATCTATTATTCTGTTGAAGATCTGATCAATACCTTTCTCTTGGGATTCTTCTCCTTCCTCTATTCCTATGATGCGGAGGTTTGATCTTTTCATAGTGTCCCACAGCTCCTGGTTGTTCCATTTTTGTGTATTTTTAAATTTTTCATAATCTTTCCTTGAGGTTTTTAGTTGTTCTGTGTTGTCCTCCAGGTCTGATATTCTTTGTTCTGCTTCCTCCATTCTGCTTCTGAGGCTTTTTTCATTCCTTTCCTCTTGAATGGATGAGTGTTTGATTTCCTTTTTCATTTCCTCTTCTGATTTCTTTAGTGTTTCTATTTCTTTTTGGAGCTTCTCGATCTCTTTTTGTAGCTCTTTTGTTTGCTGGTTGGTTTCTTTTTCTTTTTCAGCATGGGATCTTTTCAGTGTTTCTACTTCCTTCCGGAGCTTGTCATTCTCTCTCTCTCGGTCCTCATTCTCTTTTCTTAGTTCTTTAATTTGTTCTTTATGATCTTGTAGTTCTTTAAGTATGTTCCCAATTGTGTTTCTGATGTCTGTGTCCTGGGGCATCCCCGGGGGGATCCCACTGCAGGAGTCATCCATAGGGTTGGTAAAGCTTGGCGTGGGATTATCCTGCACCTTTCCAGTGTAGTTTCTTCTTCGTGATCCTGGCATATGGGCTTCTCCTTGCCTGTATTCCAATGTGAGTCCTGAATGCCTCTTCACTGTGTTGAAGGCGTGCTTTGCTTGCCTCCTTCAGATCCTTCTTCGTAATCTCAGTTGGCGGGGGGGGGGGGCTCTTCAGCCCGCGCCCCGGCACCTGCCGCTGGGCTCAGGAGATCTCAAATCTCAAGAGTCACACAAGCGTGCCTTTAATACCGGCTGGGAGGATAACTCCGCCCCCACAGCCACTAGATCTAATCAAGCCAAAGACCACACCTTTAATCCCAGCTGGGGGGATAACTCCAACCTCACAGCCACAAAGGCCAATCAAACCAAAGACAGCAGGACCAAACGATCAGCAACAGCTCGCCAAGGCACCCAGTTCCTACCTGTCTTCCCCTCTTCCTGCCGCTGGGCTCAAGAGATCTCCATAATACAATTTTTGAAAAGAGAGAGAGATGAGACCTTTAATCCCAGCACTCAGGAAGCAGAAGGCAGATCTCTGTAAGATCAAGGCCAGCCTGATCTATATAGCAAGTTCTAGGCCAGCTAGGGCTACAGGGAGATCCTGTCTCAAAAAGACAGACAGACAGACAGACTGACAGACACAGGCAGAGAAAGAGATGGACAGGCAGCTATTATACACTCCCCTTGCTCTTTCTATGTAACACAAAACAAAAACAACTCTAATCCAAAAAAGCAGGTAACATTGTTCTAAATTTTCTGCCTGGGGAAAAAAAAAAGAATTCCTGGAAGCTGACTTCTCACTTTTCTAGAGGTCTTTTTTAGTGGTATCCCTAGCATCTTCAGAGGATTTCTACTGAATGATCAAACATAAACAAAGTCCAACGAACTAATGGAAAGTAACTACCAGAGCACACCTATAGACCTTCCTGTCCCATATGCCACATACTTTAGAGGGGATGCTCCTTGAGGTCAGAAACTTTGATATCTTTGCTCATAAATTTCTAGGGCAGTTCTTATTTCAATGCAACCAGATTAACACCCAGGAATGAGCCAATCTCATTTTACCTTCAGTACATTGCTATGAGATGCTACAGAGTAAGATGAGAAAATAGATGCCTCGAAGAATTAATAACTGTCTCAAAAATACTCAAAATGTATCAGGTATTGTGGTAAATGCCTTTAATCCCAGCACCCAAAAAGCAGAGACAGGTGAGATTGAAGCCAGCCTGGTCTACACAGTAAGTTCCAAGCCAGCTAGGGCTACAGGAAGACCCTGTCTCAAAAAGATTAAAAAAAAAAAGGAATACTCAAAAAGTGTCGCTGGAGTAACACTATCACACTGTTACCTCAAAGTAGGCAAACACATGGGATTTTAAGTATTACTTACTCTGAGTCTCCACAAGATCCAAAGCAACACTAGAAACTGTGTCCATTCCAGAGCTGATGCAGGTCTGGAAGTTTCTTAAGGAAGAGAGAGCAGATTCTATACCACTGAAGGATATAAAACGAGTTGAACCTGAATTTGTACTGGAACGCCCTGGCATCTTGAAATTATTACCTAAAATTTCAAACACAATAAACATTGTATGTCAGAATAATAAGTGCATAGAAAAATAGCACAGCAGCAAACATCCTATGACTGTATTCAACATCCCTGTGACACATTGACATCTGTATGCAGTACTGAGAGGGCAAGAGAGCATTTTGTGTCATCATTTGTCCCACCAAACAGATGCAGTCAATTACATAGGGAAGGTGAATATCTTTATTATTTTTAAATATTTTATTTATTGTTTTTATTCTATGTGTATGAGTGTATTGCCTGCATGTCTTTAAGTGCACCCATGTCGTGCAACACCCACAGAGATCAGAAGAGGGCATCAAATCTCCTGGAACTAGACTTACAGACAGTTGCTAGCCACTATGTGGGTGCTGGGAATTGAACCCAGCTCCTCTGTAAGAACAGCCAGTGCTCTTAACTGCTGAGCCATCTCTCTGGCATGAGTTTATTTATTTATTTATTTATTTTTGGTCTTTTTGACACAGGGTCTCCCTGTAGCCCCAGCAGGCCTGGAACTCACTCTGTAGACCAGGCTGGCCTTGAACTCACAAAGATCCGCCTGCCTCTGCCTCCCAAGTGCTAGGATTAAGGGTGTGCACCACCACGCCCGGCAATTATCTTTATTTTTAGAAGAGGCAAAATAAAAAAATAGATAAATAAAATAAAAAAATAAAAGAGGCAAAATACCTTCTTCTTAAATTCTCTGAAGGTTAGAAAACAGCCCAGTTCTTAAAAGCCTAACACATACAGAGGCTAAAAAGAAACTAAGGGTGACATATTTTCCTTAAAAAACTAAAGTGACCTGCAGCTGGAGAGATGGCTCAGTGGTTAAGAGTACTGACTGCTCTTGCAGAGGACCTGGGTTCGATTCCCAGCACCCATATGGCAGATAACAAGGGTCCATGACTCTAGTTCCAGGGGATCTGACACCCTCTTCTAACCTCCAAGGGCACTGCATGACACGGGTGCATTTACATACATGCAAGCAATATACTCATGCACAGAAAATAAAAAATAATTGGAAAAAAACTAAAATAACCAATGCTGTTTACAATGAGTTTTCAAAAACCTATCATCTTTAATTTACTTGGCATATATGCATTTTGAATTTTGAAAACCAAAAACTCCTGTGAGTTCTAATAGGTTTACAATCCTGGTATTTTCCCAGATTCAAGGAATGCAAAATTTCTGTAGACTTCTATCTATACAAATATTTATCCTACATTATTTCAATTAAGACCTTCAGACACAAGATCTTTAAAGCTTTAGACACCTTGCCTATCTAGATATCTTTACTTAACTCGGGAACCTCCTGAAATTCAGTCCATTGAAAGCAACTGAAAAAGTACAGAGGGTTCACACAGGATAAAAATGATGGGAAGGCAATAAATAAATAAATAAATAGGAAGGGCTGGGCGTGGTGGCACACGCCTTTGATCCCAGCACTTGGGAGGCAGGGGCAGGTGGATCTTTGTGAGTCCAAGGCCAGCTTGGCCTATATAGTGAGTTCTAGGACAACTTGAACTATAGGGAGACCCTGTGTCAAGAAAAGAAAAAAAAAAAGTTGGGAAGGCTGCTCCTTAGGCTGTGTAGCAGAGAAAAATATGTTTTGTTGGAATGCAAGCGATATAAAAACTTGGGTTCTGTAGCTTTACTTCTATGGGACCACAGGCTGACTGGCAAGTCCTTCTGAACTCTATGAAGAGGAAGTGGTACCACCCATGGTGTGGTCCAGCACCTGATCCACAATTTGCATCGGGACTTGCTCTCTTGTTCTTTCTTTCTGGAGCTGGGAGCAGTATCTCTAACACTTTCTCTTCTCATAATCACCAGCTATATTTCACATCTTGACTGCTACTACAGTGTTTCAACTATTGCTTTATGAATTAGGGTTATTCACTGAGTCCACAAACAAGTACGGAGGCCTTCCTGTGTCAATCCTTAGACTCATTAAAAAACACAGGACAGGGGGCTGGAGAGATAGCCTAGCGGTTAAGAGCACCGACGCTCTTGCAGAGGACCCGGGTTCGATCCCCAGCACCCACATGGCGGCTGAGAACCGTCTGTAACTCCAATTCCAGGAGAACTCCAGTTCCAGGGGAATCTGAGACCCTCTTCTGACCTCCGCGGCACTGCACTACACGGTGCACAGACCTGCATGCAGACAGTACATTCAAGTACCAGATAAAAAATAAATTAAAAAAAAAATTAAAAAAAAAAAAAAAAAAACACAGGACAGAGCACAGAAGCACCTAGGATGCTGATTTTATTTTTGCAGTGTCACTTAAACATTCACAATACTTCTCACTACCAATTCAAAAACTCAGGTAACAAACATTTGTCTTCTTGAACACTTGGCCCTTCTCTGGACATGAGAATACAGTGGTTTTCAAGGTGAGCACTCTCAAGACCTTTTATTATTATTATTAATATTATTATTATTATTAATTTTGTCTTTTCAAGACAGGGTCTCCCTGTAGCCCCAACTGTCCTGGAACTCGCTCTGTAGACCAGGCTGGCCTTGAACTCACAAAGATCCGCCTGCCTCTGCCTCCCAAGAGCTAGGATTAAAGGCATGTGCCACCGCGCCTGGCTTCAAGACCTTTTATTTTCTTTTAAATATTTATTTATTTATTTATTTATTTTTATGTGTATGAATGTACTGTCTGCATGCATGTCTGTGCACATGTCGTGCAATGCCACGGAGGTCAGAAGAGGGTGTCGGATTCCCCTGGAACTGGAGTTCTCCTGGAATTGGAGTTAAAGACGGTTCTCAGCCGCCATGTGGGTCCTGGGGATCGAACCCGGGTCCTCTGCAAGAGCAGTCGGTGCTCTTAACCGCTAGGCCATCTCTCCAGCCCCAAGACCTTTTATTTTCAAGCACTATTTGGTTTATTCCAATTCGATGAAAACCTGCCATGCACCAGGTAGTATTAGAAGTACTAGAAATAGCCTCTGCTCCCCAAGGGTTTACAAGTTGAAAAGGGGATCATGCATTTAAATATATCACTGAAACAACATAGGAGTATCTGCAAAAGAAGGGATGGATGGGGAAATGTTGACTTTCTTAGAAGACCACTGACTGATCTGTTTGATCGATAGAGAGTTAGTAAGAAAGGGCATGCTGGTCAAGGAAAAGGCTGTCAGGAATCCACAGCACAAATAGTTGCTAAGATCACATAACTCTTTAGGCAGCTATGTGGGTTTTTCCTGACTACAGAAAACAGGCACTTTTTCTTTTGCTGAAATGATAGGTGTGACCCAGCATACCTGGCTTAGTTCCCCTATTTCACTGAAGAAACAGAAGCTTCCCTCTCCAACTACCAGCCTCAGACCCCACCATCTGCCTTCACTTGCTGCATAAACTGCACCTGCTTGGAAGACAGCCACACTCCACTAGATCCCTTCCTTCCTTCTCCCAGTAGCCGGCCTTGCTTTCCTGCATTTCCAATTTTCACCTCCCCTTCACATTCACCACAGCAAACCAATGGACTGACTGCTCTTTCACCTTAAAGAAAAGCATCCTCCTGCTGCTTATTACCTGTGTTTCTGTGTTCATCCTGACAGCCAAACTCTCTGCAGGCTTGCCTCTATGCCTCAAAATCCTTTTTCCATCCTCTCCTGAGTACCTACCAGGCTCCTGCTCTCCCACTGACTCGACCTTCTCTCAGCAAGGCCACTACTGCCTCCCTACTCCCTCCACCGGAGACCAGTATTTCCATTCCCATTCCCTGTTCTCGCCTCAGCCAGACCCTTATCTCATCCTTCAATCTCTCTTTCATACACACTGTCTAAAGCCCAATTCATGACTGCTCATCATCCTCCCACTATGTGAATACTTTCTATTTCTCCAAATAGAGAAATCTATTTCTGCCCCGATCTCATCTGCTAAGGTCTGAATGTCTGGGTCCTCATCCCCTATTTCTATGCTGAACTCTACTATCCAAAATGTTGGTATTACAAGGTAAGGCCTGGGGGGAGGCCACTAGATGCACTCTTGTGAATGAAATTAGCTCTCTTATAAAGGATGCTCCAGTGACCTGTCTAACCCTTCCATCCCATGAGGACATAGCAAGTACGTGGCAGCTATAAAACAGTAACAGGTCTTACCAGACACTGCATCTGCTGCAGTCTTCACTTGGGAATTCTCAGCCTCCCAAATTTTAAGAAGCAAGTTTGTGATGTTTATAAGCTACTAGGCTAGTATTTGGTTTATAGACACCGAAACACTCTAATACCATCCGCTTGGGTCTGGTTTAAGTTAGATTTTGGGGGGGGACGGTCCTCTGCCAAGGGACATTTAACATCATCTAGAGACATTTCCGGATGTGACACTGGGAAAGGAGGTCATGTCCCTGGAACAAAAGCCAGGTGTAGTGCTAAACATCCCAGAAAGTGTCTGGGATACAAAGAATCATCTGACCCAAAATGTCAATATTGTATTGTTTGAGAAACACTGGTTGCAAGGAAGCTCTTCTTGGATTGTTCTTCCAGTGACACTGATCATTGTTTCCAGTGCCTGTGGTCACCAAGGCAATTAACAACAAAGTTATACATTTCCTGAGGTCTTACTGGGCTGTTTTTCTCTGAAGGCTCAGCACACTACTTTGCCTCCTCTGATAATCCTGGAATATGTGATGTCCCCAGAGTCACATTCATGCTTTACGTGTTTCCATAAAGCGAGATAGTACCCACAGAGCACTTTAGGCTGCTGACCACCTCTAAATCCAAAATAGTCTCATACCACTTCGATAAGCCCTGCCGTCGAAGACCTGATGTAAGCATGGGAAAGGTGTACTGAGACCACACTTCCAAGTGTACAGTTGGTCTCTGGAATACCAGAGTGTTACCAAAGGCCACTAAACCAATAAAGCAAATATAGGCCACTAAACCAATAAAGCAAATATAGGTCTCCTTGAGTCAAGCAAGACTCCTCCGTCAGCATCAGCTACACCTCACCTGCCTGGAAATACTGTGCAGCAGTGGCAGCCATATGTCTGTATATCCCAAATCTAATCGGCTATTAGCTCTCTCCATGGAGGAATAACTCACAGCTGATGCCACAAGCTTACATCCTCTAGTGGTTAGGAGATGTTATAAGCCACAGTAAGACCTTGTCATCTTTTACAAAAAAAAGTAATTCATGGATTAGCATACCAACCAAACATCTGTGTCTATACCAAAGTAACCTACCATAATAATTAGTACTGTTTAAATACCTATATATCTAATTGCTTGTGCTTCATTAGCAGGATTGAAAGGTTATTCCTGGGGGGAGGGGCTGGAGAGATGACTCAGCGGTTAAGAGCACCTACTGCTCTTACAGAGGACCCAGGTTTGATTCCCAGCACCCCCATGGGCTCCTTTCCTTATCTCATATTTGAAGTCCACTCCCCATGCTACTAAAAAGGGAGCCACTTCTTATACTATTCTTTTTTTTATTTGTTTTCCTTTTTTTTTTGGGGTCTCGAGACAGGGTCTCCCTGTAGCCCCAGCTGTCCTGGAACTCACTCTGTAGACCAGGCTGGCCTTGAACTCACAAAAATCCGCCTGCCTCTGCCTCCCAAGTGCTAGGATTAAAGGCGTGCGTATGACAGCTATTTCCTCAAACCTTTCATTCTGGGACCTCCATGAACTGGAACACTGACATATTCTAGTAAAACATCTCACACGAAACAAGTCATCAGGGAAGATTCATTGAGAGTTATCAAAGTAACATCAGAAACCACCACCAGTTCTACCATCTGCATGCCCAACCGCTACTCTTCACATCGACCCTGCAGAAGCGAAAAGGTCCCTGCAGCCCCCGAGTGCATCTGAACCAATTCCAAGGTTCTGCTTGTAAAACTAGTTCAAACCAGATTTTTATCACAAATTCATGATCTTTTCCCCTTGCCATAGGGGCCAAAGGATGGAGAGATGGCAGGAACGGAAAGATGGATAATCTTCCGCTCTCTCTGCTGTGGGTGAAAAGGGCCAGATCCACAGCCCCAGCCCAGAGTCCCAAATGGGATAGAGGGAGGCAGCCCCAACCGCCACCTTCCGTCTTACCAGTCTGCCCGACCTAGGACAGTTGTATCCGCCCGCACGTCACAGGTCGGAGTCCCAGTCCCTTTCCTCAAGCCCCTTCTCCAGTCTCTGAAACAACCTGCGCGGGCTCCCGCGTCATCTTCCCGCGCCCGCCAACTATCACATGATGTCCTTAGCCCAGTTCTCCGCCCCCGCCACAGGTCATGTGACGGGCTGGAGAAGCTGGGGCAGAAGCCGGGATTCTACCAACCTGAAAACCGCTGCCTGGGACCCTTTGGTGTCCCAGCAGCGGCCGAGGGGACCCGGGCGGAGAGTCCGCGCGACCGGCGGTCCTGCGGTCCTGCGCGTGCGCGGCCGGCTGACCGGTGAGTGAGCGGCCCCTCCTGGCCCCGAGAGCCGCAAAGCTTCTGTTGGGCTGAGCCGCTGGCCTCCGGATCCGGCCTGCTGGGCTGGCGCTGCAGCCGGCTCCTGACCCGCGCCTCAGTGGAAAACATTTCTGCCAACTCTTTTGGCGCTTTAGGGGTGATGCGCAGCTGAGCTTTGCAAGTTTCCGGGTGCGGTGCTCTGCTATTCTGATTGCTATTCCATTTAGAAAACCCGAGTAGGGGGCTGGAGAGTTGACTCAGTGGTTAAGAGCACTCACTGTCTGCTCTTGCAGAGGAGCTGGGTTCGATTCCCAGTAACCACATGACGGCCAAAAACCGTCTGTAACTACTTCGAGGGGATCCGAGGCCCTTTTCTGACCTCCAGGGGCATTGAGCCACACGGGTGCACTTAACATACTTGCAGGCAGTACATTCATACACATAAAGTAAAATAAAAATAATAATATATATATATGTATATATATTTTATTTTTTAAAAATTTTTATTTATTATTTCTGTATGTGTATGAATGTACTGACTGCATGCAAGTTTGTGCACCCGTGTCGTGCAATGCCGCGGAGGTCAAAAGAGGGTCTCGGATTCCCCTGGAAATGGAGTTCTCCTGGAACTGGAGTTTCAGATGGTGGGTGCTGGGGATCGAACCCGGGTTCTCTGTAAGAGCGGTCGGCGCTGTGCAGAGAGGCGCTACTTGCCCAAATTCACAGCTAGTGAATTTATATTTTAAAGTGAATATATATTTTAAACCCGAGTGGTAGCTGAGGGCTTTTACACGAACCAGGGTTTGAGTAAGTGTTCTGACACTAGCTGTGAATTTGGGCAAGTGGCGCCTCTCTGCACAGTAATTCCACTCACCTGTGATACAATGGTGCCAAAGCCCTTTGCATTTAAAAAAAGAAAAAGTGAGTTCAAGGCCAGCCTGGTCTACAGAGCGAGCTCCAGGTCAGCTAGAACTAAAGGGAGACCCTGTCTCAAAGAGACCAAAAAGACCAAAAAAAAGTCCCCCGAGTCTTGATTCTTCTGTTATTTCAGGGTAAAGGAAAATAAAGAGTTCCACAGAGAAATAATTTGGTCTCCTGATTTATATAGATAATGGGGATTGAGGGAGTTTTATTGCCTCCATCCAGAACCAGGGACACCTCTCTAGGTGTTCTTCTTTCTCAAGAGTCATGAAGCAGGCTAGAGCAATTATTTCAAACTTTTCGGGAAAGATACCCGCCCACAGTTATCCTGCCAAAACCAGTATGTGTTTGTTCATGGTAACAGATTTGTGGAGGCCAATGCTTCCTGGAATTGAGGTTTTTGTGAAAGGCTAAAAATCGTCCCATCATTTTGTCCTCTGAATTGGGTCAACAGTGCTTTGTCCAGAGCACTTTAATTTCCTGAAAAAATTTTGTTTTTTTTTTTAAACATTTAAATTTTTTATTCTATGTTTATGAGTGTTATACCTGCCTGTAAGTGCACTCATGTTGTTCAGTGCAGGAGAGAGTGCATTGGATTCCCTGGATGGATATGGACTTCCTGTAGATTGTTAGCCACCAGTGGGTGCTGGGATTCAGACCTGTGTCCTCAAGAACACTCAGTGCTCTTAACTGCTGAGCCATCTCTTACGGCCCCCAAATTGTCTTCTTTTTTTTCCAAATTTTCTTTTTTTTAATTTTTTAATATATATTTTGTACAAGGTTATCAAATCTAGACCCGTGTCCCCCACCTTATCCCCCCACTCCACCAGAGCTCATGTATTCTGCCAAACATGGTTTTCATCTCTTTCTCAGTCTTTCTCAATATTCTCCATGTGGAAGTTGACTGTTTTGAGCAGAAGTTCACTGTTTCAGTCAGTTCTTTGATGCAGTCCTTTCT
>VZQC01014125.1:1577631-1662052 GCA_009823505.1 Rhizomys pruinosus | reverse complement strand
TGGGGAAATTTTCATCTATTATTCTGTTGAAGATCTGATCAATACCATTCTCTTGGGATTCTTTTCCTTCCTCTATTCCTATGATGAGGAGGTTTGATCTTTTCATAGTGTCCCACAGTTCCTGGTTGTTCCACTTTTATGTATTTTTAAATTTTTCATAATCTTTCCTTGAGGTTTTTAGTTGTTCTGTGTTATCTTCCAGGTCTGATATTCTTTGTTCTGCTTCCTCCATTCTGCTTCTGAGGCTTTTTCCATTCCTTTCCTCTTGATTGGATGGTGTTTGATTTCCTTTTTCATTTCCTCTTCTGATTTCTTTAGTAATTCTACTTCCTTTTTGGAGCTTCTCAATCTCTTCCTGTAGCTCTTTGCTTCACTGGTTGGTTTCCTTATCTTTTTCAGCATGGGATCTTTTCAGTGTTTCCACTTCCTTCTGGAGTTTGTCATTCTCTCTCTAGGTAATTCTTGAGTTCTTCATTCTCTTTTCTTAATTCTTTGATTTGCTCTTTATAATCTTGTACTTCTTTATGTATGTTCACAGTTGTGCTTCTGATATCTGTGTCCTGAGCCATCCCCAGGGGGATCCCACTGTAGGAATCTTCCACAGGGTTGGTAGAGCTTGGTGCGGGATTATCCTGCACCTTTTCCTGCACCTTTCCCATTTGTCTCTTCTTCATGTTCCTGGCATATGGGCTTCTCCTTGCCTATATTCCAATGTGCGTCCCAAATGTCTCTTCACTGTGTTGAAGGCTTGCTTTGCTTGCCTCCTTCAGATGCCTTCGTAATCCCAGTTGCCTTGGGGGGAGGGTGCTCTTTTACCTGTGCTTCAGGTGGTCTTGGGAGATCTCCGATCTCAAGACTCACACAAACCCACCTTTTTTTTCTTTGTTTTTTGTTTTTTTCTTTTTTTTGAGACAGGGTCTCCTTTTAGTTCCAGCTGGCCTGGAGCTCACTCTGTAGACCAGGCTGGCCTTGAACTCACAGAGATCCGCCTGCCTCTGCCTCCCAAGTGCTAGGATTAAAGGCATGCACCACCACGCCCGGCTACAAACCCACCTTTTATACCAGCTGGGAGGATAACTCCACCCCCACAGCCACAAAAGCCAATCAGTCAAGGACAACTAGATTAACTAGATTAAATCAAACAACAATCCGCCTTGCTGAAGAACCCAGCTCCTACCTACCTGTGGTTCAGGTGGTCTTTGGAGATCTCCCCCAAATTTTCTTCCTAATGTGGCATAATGATCCCATTTTTGAAAGCATGTTCCTGTGACTAGGAGTACTTCCCAAACTGAAAATCAGAGTTCCATGCCAAATTCTGAAAAATGAAGTCACTGCACTTTGTAACTCATAAAAGTAATATTAAAAATTGGGTTGGGGGGGCTGGAGAGGTGGCTCACTGATTAATAGCACTTACTGCCCTTGCAGGGGACTCGGGTTCAATTCCCAGGATCCAGGACTGACAACCCTCTGTAACTCCAGTTTCAGGGGAATCTGACACCCTCTTGTGACCATGGCCAGCATTGCATGACACTGGTACACTTACATGCAGCCAATGCACTCATACACACAAAATAAAAATTTTTAGATAATAAATAAAAGTAGGTTAAGATGTGGCTCCATTCCATGCCATCAATAATGCAGCTCATCCCATATGGAAAAGACTGATCCTTACAAATTCTCTTCATCTTTTGTATGGAGACAGTCTTCAAAGGAATGATTTAATATAACTTCTATGATGTTTATTTGGATCCTTCTGTAGAATAATGTTTTTAAGGTTCAACTGAGATGTTACATCTTGTAAAGTTTCCTACTTACATATTAGAGGTTACAACATGATTACGCATATATAATGATGCCCATTTGATTCTGTTTCTCAGGGACAGTTTTTGTTTGTTTGTTTCTTTACAGCAGTTGGAAAGCACATCAGCTTTCCTTTCTTTTTTTTATTATTTTTTATGTGTGTGAGTGTACTGTCATGCCAGGCGTGGTGGCGCATGCCTTTAATCCTAGCACTTGGGAGGCAGAGGCAGGCGGATTGTTGTGAATTCAAGGCCAGCCTGGTCTACAGAGCAAGTTCGAGTTCCGGGCCAGCTGGGGACTACATGGAGACCCTGTCTCGAAAAGACCAAAAAAAAAAAAAAAATGAGTGTACTGTCTGTATGTATGTTGGTGCACCCGTGTCATCCAATGCCACAGAAATCAGAAGAGGGCATCAGATTCCCCTGGAACTGGAGCCAAAGACGGTTCTTAGCCGCCGTGTGGGTGCTGGGAATCGAACCCGGGTCCTCTGCAAGAGCAGTCAGTGCTCTTAACCCTGAGCCATCTCTCCAGCCCTCAGGGAGTTTTTTAAGTCTACCCTGGGCCTGTTTACCAATACTCTTGTCGAACAAGTGTGGACATTTCACTGGTTTCATTGAAAATATAAATACTCCTGACTTTGATCTTCAAAACTGTAACAAGAGATGCTTGCATTATTAGAGATTTTTAAAAAACCATTTCATGAGGTAGGACAGATCACAAGCAATAGTACTTCACTAAAGGGATATTAAATGTAACATATTTTTTACTTTTACGTTTAAAACTTACTGAAAGCTTGACCATAGGTAGGGAGAATCCACTTTCGAGCTCACTCATGGAATTGATGATAGGACTCAGTACTTTTTCCCAAGGGCTTCTACACAGGGCTTTCACTCACAGTAACCACTTTCCCAGAACTAGCAAGCTGGAGAGAGTGCCCAAGCCAGGACTCAGTCTTTTTGTGGTCTAATCTCAGAAATGATAGCCGTGACTTGTGTCATTGTCTATTCTGAGAGAAATTCCATAAGTCATTCCAAATTCAAGGGAAGGAGCCGACCTAGACCCTCAACTGATGAGTAGATAATGAAAATGTGGTACATTTACACAATGGAGTTCTATGCAGCAGTAAAGAAAGACAGATGTATCGTGAAATTTGCAGGTAAATGGATAGAACTAGAAGCTGTTATGCTAAGTGAAGTAACAGACTCAGATAAATTACGCATGTTGTACCTCATTTGTGGATCCTAGCACCAAATCCATATATGTAAGTATTTACCATGACAACTGCAGGAACGAGGTAAATGAAAAGGAACCGGGAAGGTAAGGGGAAAGAAGGAACCTGAGAGAGAAGGCTGGTAGGTGACAGGTGTTACCAGGGGAAGAATGGGTAAAATCAGAGTATGTAAATGGGAAGGAAGTGGAAACGTTATAGAAGGAAAGGGAGGTAGGAAGGAGCCCAAGAGAAGAGGGGCCACAGGAGACTGGCGGTATCAAGGGGGAAATGGGGACACTTTAAATGGAGAAGACATGGAGAGAGGGCTAGACAGGTAAAGGGAGAGAGGAGAGAGAAATAATGCCTTGTTAGGGTAAAAAAAAAACTGAAAAAGTCATATTAGTCTAATAATCTATTGACAAAATATACACGCAATACCTCTACATGAGTCCATATGGAAAGATGAAGGCTGCACACCAAGAAAAAGTACCAAACAGGAGAAGCATTCCTTTGAGTTATTGGCCAGGGTAGTCCAAGAAACTCCCCAAATTACACAGGCTATTTATTGCCTCAGCCCTTGATTATCTCTCAGAACCTGAAGGAAAGACTCTATTGCTGAAGACAGAACATACTTCAGAGACTGGATCTTGAGCAGTGGAGCTGGATCTGACCTAAGGCTAGCTCTCATAGCTGTGGAGAGCACTGTGCAAGCCACTCAGGGAGAGCATCAATAGACGGTCAAACATCAGCCTCAACAACACGAGCGGGAACACGGGTCTAGATTTGTTAAAAATAAATAAATAAATAAATTTATGTGAAAAATAAAAAAAATAAAAAAAATCAATGAGCGGGAACACGGGTCTAGATTTGTTAAAAATAAATAAATAAATAAATTTATGTGAAAAATAAAAAAAAATAAAAAAAAATAAAAAAAAAACATCAGCCTCAAGACCAAATAGCCACATCAGTGACCAACATAGTATACGACCTTGGTGCAATAGCAGCACTTCTGTCTTAGGGAAAATCAATAGCTAACCAATTGGACCTAAAGCCCACTCAGTAGAAGGAAACTCATGTGTGGTAGAGAATTCATAGATCCTAGACAGTTCCACAAGATAGACCCATCCCTTGGCTAAGGTAACATTTTACTAACTCCAAAAGAAGCATCCTTATATTTACAGACAAATATCCCAGACACCACTCAGAAAAGAAACTTTAATCTGTACATTTGGCAGGCAGAGGCTTTGTGAATTACCCCTTTGCATTCCTTGCCTGTTTTTCTGCTACTGTTCCTTTCTTCATCATCTTATAAGATCTTTTGCTGTTTTAGAAATCAGTTATTTGCCTTCTACATTTCAAATCTATCTTCCAAATTATTTGTCATAGAAAAAATTTTAAGTGTTGTATTCTAAAATATAGTTCTTTATAGCCTCTGGGTAGCTTTCTCAAGCTGTGAGTACCCAGAGCCTTCATTCTACTAAAGGTTACCCAGTGTAGTAACAATGTATTCCCCAACAGAAGATCAATAAAGGATGCCCACTGATTGGTGAATGGGTACTCCTATTCATCTTTTTTTTTGGGGGGGGGGGGTTAAGATAGTGGCTCCTGCTAAAGCAATACAGCAAAATATTGGTCTCCCTGAGACAAGCAAGACTCCTCCATCAATATCAACTACACCTCAACAGCCTGGAGATACTGTGCAACAGTGGCAGCCAAGTGTCTATATATATCCCAAATCTATTTGGCTATTAGCTCTCTCCTTGGAGGAATAACTCACAGAGGATGCCACAAGCTTATGTCCTCTAGTGGTTAGGAGATGTTATAAGCCACAATAAGAACTTGTCACCCTTTATAGAGAAACCACAGTTTGCGGATTAGCATACCATCCAAGCATCTGTGTCTATGCTCACAGCTTAGCTTGACATAATAATTGGTACTGCTTAAATGCCTGTACATCCAATAGCTTGTGCTTTGTTAGTATGACTAAAAAGGGTATCACTGGGAAAGCTGTCAATCCATGAAGGGAAACAACCTGAACAGACTGGAGTCCAAAATGACAACTCCAAAGAAATTAGACTGTTTTCTTCTCACCCACTTGTGCCCCTTTCCCAAAGCCCAGGGAACAAACTGCGGAAGAGGAGGCGTGGTAGATTGTAAGGGCTGCAGGGAGATAGGGGTGAATTATGAGACTACAGGAATATAGTCTGGACTCCTAACTGATCAACATGCCTGTGCATACAAGCTTCTCCAACTGGACTATGGGAACCTTGGGTTGTTCAAAATTTGGACATAGATACTTGCAAAATGCACCAATTACCTAATTGTATGACATACTGAGTAACATCAATGTTATCTGCAAACAACTGTGTCATTATATTGTAGAATCCCTTAAAAAAAATAAATTTAAAAAAAGCTAGTGGCTCCCCGTAGCCCCAGCCTGCCTGGAACTCCATGTATAGACCAGGCTGGCCTTGATCTCACAGAGATCCACCTGTCTTTGCCTCCTAACTACTGGGATTAAAGGCATGATCCACCACACACAGCCAGTTATTTTGATCCCACTCTTAAACACTTCATCTTTTCGGTGATTCTTTTCTCCAGGACATTCTCCTCAACAGTACTGACGGCTGCTAATGGATCACCTCTTTTAATATTTTACGTGTTTATTTTAATTTTGACTTTTAAGTATATGATTGTATTTCCTACATGTATGTATGTACACCAATGTCATGCAGTGCTTGCATAGGTCAGAAGAGGGTGTCAGATTCACCTGGAACTGGAGTTAAAGATGGTTGTTAGCTGCCATGTGGGTGCTGGAAATTGGACCTGGGTCCTCTGCAAGAATAGCCAGTGCTCTTAACTGCTGAGACATTTCTCCAGCCCCCAGAGATCACTTCTTGTAAGCCTCCTACTGATACATTTATGGTACTATGATTAATGTTGCTAACTTCCTATATATTTGCTGCAATTTTCCTCAGAATCAGCCATCTTCCACTCTTTAGTGATTCCGGCTTCACATCAGAATCAGCTTGTGAGCTTCTTAAAAAATAAGATGCTGGGCGTGGTGGCGCACGCCTTTAATCCTAGCACTTGGGAGGCAGAAGCAGGCGGATCTTTGTGAGTTCAAGGCCAGCCTGGTCTACAGAGTGAGTTCCAGGACAGCTGGGGCTACAGGGAGACCCTGTCTCGAAAAGACAAAAAAAATAATAATAATAATAAGATGCTTACGATTGCCTCTATATACATAGTAGAAATTCTAAGGTTCTAGATGATTCTGTTATTCAGCCAGACTTCTGAACCATGGCACTTGAAAGTGAGCTCTCCAGGCGTGGTGGTGCACACCTTTAATCCTAGCACTAGGGAAGCAGAGGCAGGCAGATCTCTGTGAGTTCAAAGCCAGCCTGGTCTACAGAGCAAGTTCCAGGATAGCTGGGGCTACAGGGAGACCCTGTCTCAAAAAAGATTAAAAAAAAAAGGAAAGAAAGAAAAAGTGGACTACATAAACAGATTCAGTTCCAACTCAGCAAAGAAGCATGCCCAGTGTGGTTGGGGGAAAAAGATTTCTCTTTGCCTTCAAGAACTTTCAGAAGAATGATGTGTTAATCAGAATTACAACAGTTTATATGCTAAATGTTCAGATCTTAGTTGATTCTGTATACAGTGCCAGTCACTTAAATTATATGAGATTTTTTTTAGACCAATTCGATTTAATATTGATAAATCATCTTCACAGATGATTGTAGAAACCAGCATCTGAAATTTTAAAAGGAATCCTAGACATATTTATGGCCATAGGTTCATTGATTAAATTCCTAAAATGATGCAGTTAGGTATATCTCTGGGAACTATTACAGTGTTTGCAGTTACCTGCTAAAATATCACATAGTAGGACACAGCTGGTACACTTGGGACACACTGGAGCCATATGTGCTTTTGACACCTCTTTGGCTCAGAGACAAAACTATAGACTCTTCTCAGGAGAAGCCAATAAAGGGCAGAAAAAGGCCAAGAGTGTGGTCCTAGCAAAGGCCTTTGTGCTGGCTAGTGTTCGTTGTTATCTTGACTAGATCAGGGATGGAAATCACCTAGGAGACATACCTCTGGGTCTGTCTTAGCTGTCTCCAGAGAAGTTTAATCTTTTTTGATACAGGTTTTCTAATGGAGCAGTCATTCAGTCCACAGATCTGGTTTCACTTCATGATCTACAGACCCCAACTCTGAAGCCAGTTAATCATTCCCACCATCCAGGTGTGGACTAGCAGGTCACCCACACCCACAATGTTGGACTTCCTGGCTGAGAACAACCTCTGTGGCCAGGCTATCCTGAGGATCGTTTCCTGTGGCAACGCCATCATTGCTGAGGTGCTGCGACTCTCTGAATTTATTCCTGCTGTGTTCAGGCTAAAAGACCGAGCTGACCAGCAGAAATATGGAGATATCATATTTGACTTCAGCTATTTTAAGGTACTTTCTCTCTATAGCATTTGTATTACTGTCTTGTTACTAAAAACGTTTTCCCTGGAAACTGAGGCTGGAAGAGGTCAAGTAAGTGTGGAGAGTTAAACTGGAGAGTTTTTGAACCAAATTTAACACCAGCTTTCAACTCGAAGAATAAGACTGCGATACTATGGAAAGTCCTGGCCCTGATATAAACAAATTAAAACATACTTTTTTTTTAAAACATTTTTTTTAAAAACATTAATTTTTATTTATTTCTCTATGTGTATGAATGTACTGTCTGCATGCAAGTTTGTGCACCCGTGTCATGCAATGACGCGGAGGTCAGAAGAGGGTGTCGGATTCCCCTGGAACTGGAGTTCTCCTGGAACTGGAGTTTCAGACGGTTCTCGGCCGCCATGTGGGTGCTGGGGATCGAACCCGGGTCCTCTGTAAGANTCTACCAGTGGAGAGCTGGGGCATCCCCTGTCTCAGCACTCAAGGAGTAGTACTATGTCCAGTTTATCCTATCCAAGTGCCCCAAACCAGAAACTCGAGTTTAACAAAAATAACCAAAACAAAAGTAAAGTAAAAAGAAGAAAGAATTGAGCTCACTCTTACCCAAAAGACACGGCCAGCCAAAAGTCTCTAGTCCCTCCTGTAGCCTTTGGGGGATCTCGGTGGGACCTCCAAGATGTTAGAGTCCAAGAATCCACATCAGACACACCAAAGGATGGAAAACCAAGACTTTATTTTGGGGCAAAAAGTAAACCAGCATGCTGGGGTGAAAGAGAGAAGGCTCCAACCCTGATAACTTGGCTCACAGGCCTTTTATACAGGGTCGAGGGGAATTTTAGTGGGGTTTGGGTAACTTCTAGCCCTTATTGGATAATAGCAGATTTACAGCTCATGGTTAGGTCAGCCCACCTGTCCCTACATACCAAAGGTTTTCTTTAGATACAATCCTGTGACTGGAACAAGGAAATGTTGAGTCAGTCTGCCTGCCCTCACATATCAACTGTATCAACAGTTATCTTTAGACAAGTTTAAATTTTATTTTATTTTATTTTATTTTTTTTTGGTCTTTTTGAGACAGGGTCTCCCTATAGTTCTGGCTGTCCTGGAACTCACTCTGTAGACCAGGCTGGCCTTGAACTCACAGAGATCCACCTGCCTCTGCCTCCCAAGTGCTAGGATTAAAGGCGTGAGCCACCACGCCCGGCAAAGAAGACTGGTCTTCTTAAGTATGTTTGCTTCATTATAATTTCCTGTCACTGTGAAGTATCATAATAAACTTGCTTTACACCACCGTCTAGCTTTCACCCTTCTAGTTTGTAATCCTATTCTAACACTTTATGTATGAGACTTAGAAAAAAGTAACTTATTTTTGTAAATTCATTTTAGAAAATAACATTTTCTTTCTTTTGAGATAAGACCTTGAACTTACAATCCTCTTCCCTTAGCCTCCTGAGTAACTGGGATTACGACCCTGGAGCACAAGGCCAGGCTCGTATGAACAGTTCTTGGGAACTGTCCACATTCTTATGCCACTGCTTCGGATATTCTTCTATTTCATAATTCAGGACTAGGAAATATTTCTTTGGAACAGCTGCAAGTATCAGTCTGTAGCCCCAGATCACCATGAGTTATATATAGCTCACAAGATACTGAGGTTCTTAAACAAAAGGGCTTCAGAGTTACTGAGGCCAGAATGCCTAGTGACCTGGCTTATTTTTTTTTAAACTCTTTTCCTCAAAAATGTATATTTTCGGGGCTGGCTCAGCAGTTAAGAGCACCAACTGCTCTTACAGAGGACCCAGGTTCGATTCCCAGGACCCACATGGCATCCGAGAACCATCTTTAAGCCTGGCATGTTGGTACACGCCTTTGGTCCTAGCACAGGAGGCAGAGGCAGGTGGATCTCTGTGAGTTCAAGGCCAAGCCCAGCCTGATCTACAGAGTGAGTTCCAGGCTTGCTGGGGCTATAGGCAGATTCTGTTTCAAAAAAAAATGAAATATTTTGATGTGTATATTTTAATATTTTATTATTTATTATTCAAAAAATATTTTGAAATGTATATTTTCTATTTATGTGAATAAGTTGCCCTGGCATTTCATTCTAGATACCTTGATGATCTCAATGAAGGTGTATATATTCAGCAAACCTTAGAAACCGTGCTTCTCAATGAAGATGGAAAACAACTTCTAGTAAGTAAGAGTGACTGTAAAGCAGAAATTCAAGTATGTGAAATATAGCCTAGTGTATACAGGATATTGTTCTTTAAAGAAAAAAAATGCCTGCTAATCATCTTCTAACTGGCAGGTCTATATCTGAATTTAAAACATCGTAGATATTGGCTAAAATGAATTGGCTACTGAATAAAAGATTATGTTGAAGTTATCAGTTTCCTCTGTATAAGAATTCTACCCAGGCTGGAGAGATGGCTCAGCAGTTAAGAACACCAACTGCTCTTGCAGAGGACCAGGTTCGATTCCCAGCACCCACATGGCAGCTAAGAACCGTCTTTAACTCCAGTTCCAGGGGAATCTGACGCCCTCTTCTGACCTCCGCGACATTGCACAGCACAGGTGCACCAACCTACATGCAGACAGTACATTCATACACATTAAAAAAAAAATGTCTGTTAAAGCCAAGCATGGTGGGACATACCTATAATCTCAGCACTTGGGAAGTCAGTTCAAGGTCATCCTTAGCTACATAGAGTTCAAGGGTAAGCTGGAATATGAGACCCTACCTCAAACAACAAACAATTAAAAAAATAAAATGTTTTTAAATGTGTCAGTGCCTTTTTGATGCACAGATATTCATAGAATTGGGATTCCATTTTACTGTCTGTGCAAAATATAAAAAATAGATCAATAAAAGGTGATCACTTTGAATTAAAATTCATTTTGAATAAATTTTCAGTGCCTATTCTGCACAGTTTTTGAGAGCCTTTTGCAAAAAAAAAACCCTACATTTACCTTGAAGTATAAGTATACCTTTTAGGAGGAATATGACCAATATTGTCAACTTCGCTCCATCCAAATGTATACTCCTGGGAGTTTGGCCTTTGTCCTTTCTCTTCCTAGTGTGAAGCTCTGTACTTATATGGAGTTATGCTGCTGGTCATCGACCAAAAGATTGAAGGAGAAGTCAGAGAGAGAATGCTGGTTTCTTATTATCGATACAGGTATTCCTGGGCTGGCCTATGTACCCCCAAATGCTGCTGTTGATGAAATGCATTGTTTGCTCCTGTAGTATTATTGGGAACAACGCCAGGATGCATGGTGTAAGATGTGGAGATGTATTCCATGTTCTTAATGTGTCAAGAAAATACAGGAATCACTCTTTATGAATCATAATATATATCATAATAGTTCCATAGAAACTATATATAAAATGCTATATTATATAGATTAAAACATACAGAGACTTAATCATGGCCATACCAATAATATGTCTTTAACTTCAGGATAAGTTTTAAGGAATTTTGAAAATCTTAACAAATGTTCTTCCTGCTTTTGAAATTTCCTTTTTAATTACTTTATTTTCTTTTTTTTTAATTACTTTATTTTCAAATAAGACTGGTGCACATAAAGAAATGAATGAGCTTTTGTTGTCATTTTTACGTAGATGACTAAAAAGTTATTCTGGATTCTCCCCATACATAGGTACAGGCACAAAAATAATAGTATGTATCCTGAGTCTATGGCTCAGTGTGCCTGTAGGAAATAGTGTCCTGAAGAGCCACCTTGACAGCTACTTAATTTCAACACCTCACATACAGATTTTCAATCATTTGAATAAAGAGTCAAAAACTGGTTACATGAGGCTAGAGAGATAGCTCAGCAATTAAGAGCTCTTTCTGCTACTGCAGAGGACCAGAGTTCAGTTCCCAGCATGCACCATTACCATGTCACATTACAGTTAATACCTGAATAAACAAGCCTGAATCTTTAACGTTAGTTTTGTTTTGTTTTGTTTTGTTTTTTTGTCTTTTTGAGACAGGGTCTCCCTGTAGCCCCAGCTGTCCTGGAACTCGCTCTGTAGACCAGGCTGGCCTTGAACTCACAAAGATCCACCTGCCTCTGCCTCTCAAGTGCTAGGATTAAAGGCGTGCGCCACCACACCCGGTTAATGTTAGTTTTTAAGAGTGAGCCTGAACTTGGAGGATACCCATTCCCCCAGATGTCTCCTGGAACTGTGTCCCTGAGTCAGGTCTCACCCGAACTTTTATTCAATTGGGGAACTACAAGCTTGGATCCACCTTTATCAGACAATCTTTCCCTTCCATCCCTAATTCTAGAATATCTCATACACACAATGTCAAGCGTCCTTTCACTATCTTCATGTTTCAATGTAGATGAGACCACTGCCTTTCAGAGCTTTGATATGTTAATTCTTAAGCATACCCACATTCATTTGTTACCCTGGGATGGAGTAGCACATGAGGAATCAAGACTAGGTGCCCAGGTCACAAGACCACATTGTTCAGTGAGTTTGCAAAGATTAATTAAAAGTCCTTTGTCCAGATTCTATTTTTATAAAAGTCATTCCTACACCAGCACCCGTGTCTGGCTGCTCACAACTCACTGTAACTCCAGCTCCGGGGATCCAACACCATCTTTTGGTATCCATGGACACCTGCCTTCATGTCCACATATACAGACAGACAGACAGACAGACACACACACACACACACACACACACACACGCACGCACGCACGCACACAGACACTACAAAGTAAATGTCAGAAATAGGTTCAGGGAAGAAATGGGTCAATAAGCATGACCCTTCTATAAACTTGGGCTAAAGATGTGAAGAGTAGACTTCACAAACAGGTTGAGAGAGACAGTTCCTCCACAGAAAGGGACTTTCTAAGAACGCTCTCTGCTTGGCAACACCTGGTACTCCGTGGTCTCCTCTGTAATTGATCTTAGTTTGTTAACTGGCCTGCTTCCTGTCAGTGTTCAGATTTGAAGGGACTGTTGCGCTCATTCACAGTGATTTGTCCCAAACCTTTTTTAAATGTCCATGTTTTTTAAAATAAACTTGAATCGCCTCCTAAGCCTTTTAGCAAAGAACCAAATGTGAAAGAGAAACTTGGATGGCCTATCCTGAGAGTACCCAGAGAAATAAAAACAATAGATAATCTGAGGAAGAAAAAAAATATTTGCTTCTTAACCTTAGCTTTGAAAAAAAAATCAAGCTTTGTCCCTTGAGGAACAATAGCTAATTCACTCGGATGTGAGCTCCCATTATTAATGTGACACTGAACAGCTGCATCTCAGAGTTGTGGTAAAGGAGATTCTTGGATCAAGTCTCTAAACTAAGATAGTTTAAGTCAAGTTGGTTTCTTTTAGAGCTTACTATCTACCTGAAAATTACAGATAATTTTACTAGATCTCTGCAGCTTGCCAAGAAAAGCTAAGTAATATAAACGCCACATTAACGTAAGTTTTAAAGGTTCTTTAATTTGTAAAATGTTGAGTTTCACATTCTTTATCCATAATTTAGATATTATATAACTCTGAAAAATTGACATAACCTTAGGTGTGCTAAAGCACCTCTGTGATCCCCACACTTGGGAGGCTGAGACAAGAGGATTGCTAGTGTTTGAGGCTGGCCTGGGCTACAGAAGTGAGACCATGTCTCAAAAAAATCCAAGTGTATGTGTGTACACATGCACACACACATATGATATACATATGTAAAGGTACACATGCATAGTCACTTGGCAGTCAAATCTGAACCCGAAGTCAATTTGAAGTCAAAAGGTATTCATGATAAGTGATGCATGCCTTTAATCCCAACACTCAGGAGGCAAAGGCAGGCAGATCTCTGTGAGTTCAAAAACAGCCTGGTCTACAGAGCAATTTCCAGGCCAGCTGGGAATTTCTGTCTCAAAAAGACAAAAAAGAAAAAAAAAAAAAAGGTATTCAAGACAGATGTGACGCTGTCTGCAGTCTTCACTTAGCTTTTTTTTGGTTTTTTGTTTTGTTTTTTCTTTTTGTTTTGTTTTGGTTTTTGAAATAGGGTCTCCCTATCACCCAAGCTAGCCTGGAATTTACTATGTAGACCAGGCTGGCCTTGGACCCACAGAGATCCACCTGCCTCTCTTCTTTCTCCCTCTCTTCTCTCTCCCTCTCTTCTCTCTCCCTCTCTTCTCTCTCTCCCTCTCTTCTCTCTCCCTCTCTTCTCTCTCTCTCTCCCTCTCTTCTCTCCACTTCCACCTCTGCCTAGAGTAATGAGGTTAAAGGCAAGCACCACCACACCTGGCTCATTTAACTTACCTTATTTCTATAAGATAAATTTTAGTACTCTGTAACTATTAACATCTGTTGATCTTAAGATGCCATCTCAAACCCTAATGTTAAATTCTATACTCCAAATATATCGTATTTCTTATATTTAAAAAATGCTGTGTTATGAAACAAGTCTAGTAGGGGTTTTGGGAAAGGGATTGTAGACCTTTAGAGAGAACTGATACCTGTTCTTCAAACAGGCTTTTCAAATATAGTTTTGAATCATAAAGGATCTAAGTTGACTCATAGTTGTATCTAAATGAAATCTCTACATTTAGATTTTTTTCTAACGTGTGTGATTTGTTTGACCCTTTCCCAGTGCTGCTCGGTCCTCTGCTGATTCAAATATGGATGATATTTGTAAGCTGCTGAGAAGTACAGGGTATTCCAGCCAGCCAGGAGCCAAAAGACCACCCAGCTATCCCGAGAGCTACTTCCAGAGAGTGCCTATTAATGAGATCTTCATCAGCATGGTCATTGGGCGGCTGAGATCTGATGACATTTATAACCAGGTAAGAATCTGGACCTTAACAGTTTAAAAACAGAATTGAATTCTGCTTTCCTCCTTAATTATTCCTTTTCTTCCTTCTCCTCCCAAGAGAGTCAAAACAGCAACTAGAAACTATTTTTAAAACCTTTTGAACAATGCTACAGATCAAGGAAAGAAGGATATTAAGCTTGGCAGAATCCAAGATTTCAGCGAGAAAATGAGATTTAAACAATTGGAAACAAGGGAAATTCTTTTAGTCATTTATTCAAGAAATAATTGTTGAATGTGTGTTATATGCTCATTAATGTACTAGGTGCTGGGGATGCATCATCACAAAAGATGGTAGGGTATGGTCCCTACACTTGTTGAACTGGTAGCTTAAGAAAGAAGACACCCACTGGAGGAGTTGCCCTACAGTAAGCTGAATCGTATCTTTTTTTTTTTTTTTTTGGTCTTTTTGAGAAAGGGTCTCCCTATAGCCTCAACTGTCCTGGAACTCACTATGTAGACCAGGCTGGCTTTGAATTTACAGAGATCTGCCTGCCTCTGCCTCCTGAATGCTGGGATTAAAGGCGTGCAGCAAGGGCGAGACTCCTGTTTTTTTGTTTGTTTGTTTGTTTGTTTGTTTGTTTGTTTGTTTGTTTTTTAATTTATTTTCTATGTATATGAATGTACTGTCTGCATGTAGGTTTGTGCACCCGTGTCATGCAATGCCGCGGAGGTCAGAAGAGGGCGTCGGATTCCCCTGGAACTGGAGTTCTCCTGGAATTGGAGTTACAGACAGTTCTCAGCCACCATGTGGGTGCTGGGGCTCGAACCCGGGTCCTCTGCAAGAGCAGTTGGCGCTCTTAACCGCTAGGCTATCTCTCCAGCCCCTGAATTGTATCTTATGGGAAGTCCAGGGTACCCCATGTGGCAGTGGCAAGAGGTGACAGAGGGGAGTGGAAGGGCAATCCAGATAGAGCTGGAGGCCTGCAGGGGGTTGGACAGATCCTAGGCATCTGAAAGGGGACTCCTGTCCTTACCAGTTTGTGTATTGTTCACTCACTAGGAAAAAGACCAAAGAACATAGCCATGCTCTGGTCTCTCTCCAAATCACATAAATCTTTCCCCTTAAAGAATGTTTCCCACTTTCCTGTTTTTTTTCTGTGAGTATAGTGCCTACATGTGTATAAGTGTACCTATGTCATGCAGTGCCCACAGAGGACAGTGTTGGATCCCCTGGAACGGGAGGTATGGACAGTTGTTCACTTCCATGTGGGTGTTGGGAATCGAACCTGGGTCCTCTGGAAGAACAGCAAGTATTCTTAACCATAGAGCCATCTATCTAGCCCCCCACTTTCCTGATTTATAAACACAAATAATACATAATTATGGATGTTAACATTCAAAATTAGAAGTACCTGCAGATAGCAAGGCTTTATACTACTTTTTTGCCATTCACTGAGAACTAAGTCTAAATCAGCCTCATAGAAAATTTGTTCACATACCATTTTCTCCATTGCTTGCAACAATCTTGAAAAGCAGATGATACTATCACCATGGAGAAAAATAAACCTGGGAGACTTTGATCAGTCTTCTGCAAGTCACACACCTGAATAATAGAACCAGATTTGGATTCAGAGTTGCATGAAATCAAAGTGTGCTGTTTGCTCAGTGCTCTCACCACACCTTCCTCAGTTTTACTCAGTCCATGATGTAAGTCTTAAGGTGATGTGTTACAATTTTCTCCTTCCCCCATGACCTCTGTTAACATTTGGGGGGTTAGGCTGTATTTGTTCTGTGTGACATCTGCTCTGTTCTTCACCTCCTCCATCTCTGGTGATGACTGATGGATCTGATTCTCTTGTTACCAAGTATTTGGAACCCAGACTACAAAACAATTTCTGCAAAATTTGAAGCTTGGGGTAGTCTCATGCAGCCAGATGTAACAGTCTGGAGAGACAGAAGGGTTGGGTAGACTCATCCAGGGGAAAGAAATACTGTATAGTGGTTTGTAGCCTCAGGCTCTTCCCGTGGCCAGATCTATATGGCCTTGCTATGTCTGTCTTTGTGATATTCCCCCTTTGATAGGTCAAGGCAATAGGTACTCTCTATAGCCAGAGAATTCCTAATGCACAAAGACATAGATGCCTGGGGAACACAAGTGGGAGGTGAAGGGGGCAGGGGGGAGGAAGAGGATGAGTCAGCAAAGCAAGGTGAGAACAGAAGATGGAATCAGAAACCTCAGGAGAAAGTTCTGCTCCTGCATGAATTTAAGGAAGAATTCTTTAAAAGCAGCCATGATCGGGCGTGGTGCCGCACGCCTTTAATCCTAGCACTCGGGAGGCAGAGGCAGGCGGATCTTTGTGAGTTCAAGGCCAGCCTGGTCTACAGAGTGAGTTCCAGGGCAGCTGGGGCTACAGGGAGACCCTGTCTCAAAAAAGAACCAAAAAAAAAAAAAAAAAAAAAAAAAAAGCAGCCATTAAACTGGGTTGGGACATTGCATTGGGGGAGCTGGAGAGATGGTTCAGTGTTTTGAGCACCAACTGCTCTTACAGAGGACCTTAGTTTGATTCCTGGCACCCACGTGGCAGTTCATAACCATCTGTAACTCTAATTCCAGGGGAATCCAATGCCTTCTTCTGATTCCAAGAACATTGCACAACATGGGTACCCTTATACACATGCAGGCAATACATTCATTCACATAAAATAATAATGATAATATTTATTTTTTGTATTTTCGAGACAGGGTCTCACTTTAGTCCCAGATGGCCTGGAGGTCTATCTGTAGATTTCTGTGAGTTCAAGGCCTGCCTGGTCTACATAGTGAGTTCCAGGCCAGCAGGTGCTACAGGAAGATCCTATTTCAATAATAATAATAATAATAATAATAATAATAATAATAAAATAGTAGTAGTAGTAATAATAATAAATGTTCAATAAAAATATTTTTTTAAAGAAATTCCATTGGGATGATGAACGAGGTCAAATTTAAGTGAGTTGCCAAGCAAATAGAAAGTAGTAAAATTGCAACATGAAGTTAGAGTCTATCAGTTAGTGATAGGGCCTTATTTGTGATAGGAAGAAAGAAATTGGTTACAAGTGGGAGCCCGGGCTGCAGGGTTAAGACTTTTTTCTCTTTATAAGAAAAAAAACAGAATTGCAGCAGAGTCATGCTGGAAATGCAGAGAATGTTATGGGGCTCAGGATAAGGAAGACCCTGGTGACAAATCCACAGCTCGAAAATTGCTTCTGGGGTCCAGTGTCCCGAGGTGATAAGACTTTAGAAGCTGACCATTGAATTCAAGCGTTCCTCATTAAGCTGATCATCAGTTCCCTGTCTGGGCTCCTCTGTTGCAGGTCTCTGCCTACCCTCTACCAGAGCATCGCAGCACCGCCCTGGCCAATCAGGCTGCCATGCTCTATGTGACTCTCTATTTTGAACCTTCCATTCTTCACACCCACCAAGCAAAAATGAGAGAGATTGTGGATAAATACTTTCCAGATAATTGGGCAAGTATTATTCCCCTCCTCCTTGTAATAAATGTGCTTTAGAACTATCTAGAGGCCAGGTATGGTGATAGACACCTGTAATCCAGGTACTTGGGAGGTAGAGGTAGAGAATCAGGAGTTCATGGTTGTCCTCAGCCACATAGTGAGTTCAAGGACAGACTGGGCCATATGAGCTCTGTCTCAAAAAATCAAAAACAAAATAAACCCTTATACTCAAACTCGAGTCACTGTGAGCACCTTGACCTGAATGAACCGTCCTGCTGGCCCCGTCAGTGACTTTTTTTGGACAGTCATTAACTGGCCTAGAACTGCTGTATAGACCTGGGTGACCTTGAACTCACAGATATCTGCTTGCCTCTGCCTTCCAAATGCTGAGATTAAAGGTGTGCACCATCACATCCCGAGACTTTAAGATCATAAAAATACTAAAGAAAACCTCTGCCCTAGTCAGTCATTGCTTTTCTCGTCCCTTTTATTTTTCTTTATCTAAAAATCTTAACCCACCTCAGTTGAAAAGAAAACCCTTATTTCAGTTACTTTTCTGTGAATAACAAATGTGTCCCTCTTTCTTCAAAGTGCTCACAAGGAATAGTCCTTAACTAAAAATTGAAAAACCCCAGGTTTTCCCTGATAAGCCTTTAAACTGCTTCCAGTTTAAAGAGCAGTCAGGATGCGTATATCTTTATATTTTCCTGACCCCTTTCCTTGACATGATCAGATGTTGGGTAAGTTCTGAGTGATGTCTCCTCTTTCAGGTAATCAGTATTTATATGGGGATCACAGTTAATCTAGCTGATGTGTGGGAGCCTTACAAAGCTGCAAAAACTGCTTTAAACAATACCCTGGACCTCTCGAATGTCAAAGAACAGGTAGGTTCCTGCTAATCAGAGAAAATCCTCCAAGCATGGCAAGCCTGGTTTGTGAAGTAGGAAATGAGGTAAGGAACGTGGAAAATGTCCACAAAGACATCTCGATGCATAAGTAGACAGTAAACTAGAGTTACATAGGCAGTGGTGGATTTTAAACTGATGTAATAGAGGAAATTGGAGATCTGGGTCCTAAGGCAGGTCCGGTACCTAGGATGAGTCAGTGTTAAAGGGCCACAGTTGATATTGTTTCTTTTGTGTAAAGACCATGTTCTATGAACAAAGTTGGTTTCGTTTGTTGCCAGAATTAATGTTTTAACAGTAGAATGAATGCTGAAATGGTAACTGAATGTGGATAAACCATATGATTTAAATCATCTTTTCTGATGTGCTTTTAGCTTATTTAAGCAATAAGATTCAAGATACTTATTTCTAAGTTACAGGACTATATCTGCTTCGGTGGTAAGAACACTAGGCACAGGACTGGAGAGATGGCTCAGTGGTCAAGACCACTGGCTGTTCTTGCAGAGAACTCTAGGTTTGGTTCCCAGTACCTAGATGGTTGCTAACAACTATCAGTGACTCCAGCTCCAGGGGATCTGACACTCTGTTCTGGCTTCCGTAGCATTGCAGCGTACACATATTGTACTTACATGCAGGCAGGCAGAGCACTCATACACATAAAGTACAAGTAAATAAATAAATAAAAATTAAAGAACACAAGGCAGAAGGAAATAGATAAGTATTTTTTTTGTTTTTGTTTGGTGTTTGTTTGTTTGTTTTTGTCTTTTTGAGACAGGGTCTCCCTGTAGCCCCAGCTGGCCTGGAACTCACTCCGTAGACCAGGCTGGCCTTGAACTCACAAAGATTCGCCTGCCTCTGCCTCTTGAGTGCTGGGTGCTGGGATTAAAGGCTGGTGATACCATGCCCAGCTCATAAAATACCTTTTTCCAGGTGCACAGACTTATCTTGTCTTGGCTGTCTGGAATATAGAGTTTCCAATGTAGATAGAACAATATTGGCTTTAAAACCTTTGTTATGTTTTATTCAGATAAATTGAATTCCATAAATAATGCACAAAATAATTTCAATATTGGCTTCTCTCCTAGAAGCATATTAAAGAAAGTGGCATTCCAGCCTTAGTAATATCACCTCATTAATTTTTTAGCACTCAAATTCCTTTCCAAATCTCCATCTTCTCATTTGTGCCATTTTAAGAAGTTTCTTGACTAGTTTTAAACTAACTTAGCAAGGTTTTACATTTGACCCTTGCTTTAGTAATGCCAAATGACCAATATTGTAAGAGCCTGATTAAAAATCACAGTTGTCACATCCTGAGAGCTGTTTTTTAATAAGTTGTATTTGCCTATAGAAGTCTCATCTTTTAGCTGGGTGTGTTGGTACATATCTATAATCTCAGCTCTCAAGATGCTGAGGCAGAAGCATTGCTGTAAGCTCAAAGTGGTGTCTGGAATACATACCAAACACCAGGCCAGCCAGGGCTACATACAAGAGCCCATTTGATTTTTATTTTTTATTATTTTTCTTTTGAGACAGGGTCTTCCTGTAGCCCCATCTGGCTTGGAACTCACTATGTAGATCAGGCTGGCCTTGAACTCACAGAGAACTGCCTGCCTCCTCCTCCTCCTGAGTGCTGAGATTAAGGAAGGGTGACACCATGCCTGGCTTAAGACCCTGTTTGAAAAAAGCCAAACAAAAGTCTCATCTTTTGAGTATGTCTGCTCTGCTCTGTGTCTGTCAGCCACACTAGGAAGATCAAGCAGTTTAGCTTCTAGTTTTGTGCTTTCCATCCAAGTTAAGAATTGAAGGGATCTAAGAAACCATCCAGCCCAGTTCTCCTCTTGACATTTGAAGAAACCAGTATGCAAGAGGCTAACCCTGTCAGTGTTTAATCACAACCCAAACTAGGATTGAGTCTCAGAAATCTAAGTACGATATCCCTTTTTAAAGTGTCCAGTAAACCAGTTGCTCTTGGCTCTGTGATTATAATCCACATATTGTCTCATACAGAAATCTTGTGAAAGGGGGAAGGATTTAGGAGGAAGAGAGGGATGAGTGGGTAGACAGGTAGAGGAAGGCAGGCTATTACTGTTGAGGGGATTGATTCGCTTTTCAAGGTCAGTATTTTTCCGTGTAATTCTAGCTTGCTTGTTGTTTGATTTCTAAAGGCAAGCCGATATGCTAGTGTCAGTGAAAGAGTGCACGCTCAGGTGCAGCAGTTTCTGAAGGAAGGCTACTTGAGGGAGGAGATGGTTCTTGACAACATCCCAAGGTTGCTGAACTGCCTGAGAGACTGCAATGTTGCCATCCGCTGGCTGATGCTTCACACGGCTGACTCAGGTAATATACATACAGAAGTGGCGGGCCACTTCTACTGCTCCGCATAGAGCTCTCCAGAGTTAAGATCTACTGTAGAGTGCACAGTGATCTAGCAGGCTGAGCTCCCTACTTTTCATCTTGGATGCAACCAACTTTGCTTGAGGACCCGCCCTGAGGCGCTGCCTCACTCTGTTCTTTCAGCTAACACTGTCCTCAGTTCAGCCACACTACACTGTTGTGTGGCCACTCTAACATGGGAACACAGTCTCACTGCTCCTCCAGTCCAGATGCTGAGTCCTTCCCATACAATCTCTTCCCACTTCCTGGGAGCCAGCCCAAATGGGACTTCCTCACCCTTTAAATCTTTGAAAATGTGAAATTTCTTCTCAGTTCTTTCTACAACTTCTTAAATGTTTTTCACATATGCTGCTTGCCAGTTTTTCTAATCATTTTGCTTCTCCATCTAGGTCTGTGCTTTGCCTAGAATATGAATAGTCTTACTGAAGTTTTTGATCCTCTAATTGATCTGCTTTTAAGATTTTTTTTATTTAAAAAAAGATTATTTTTATTCATGTGCATGTGTGTGTACATGCCACACATTGGGTCCCCTGGGGCTGCAGTCAGAGACTGATGTGAACTGCCTGACGTGGATGCAGGGAACAGAACTCAAGTCCTCTGGAAGAGTAGGAAGTGTTCTTAACCACCGAGCTGTCTCTCCAGCCCCAATCAGCTGCTTTTAATTAACTTAGTTTCTCTTTTACATGAACTCTAGTTCTGATTTCAGGACTTCCTTGACTCAGGTTATAGTCTTCCCCACCAAAAGGATATAAGTAGATTAGGCCTATCACAAAACCAGCTGTGGTCTAATGACAGCCTCAATTTCCTCCTCTGTGCAACTGTACCTGATAGTCAGGCCTGTGTTCTGAAAACCAGCAGGCTCTTGAATTTACACCCAAACCAGGGGCAAACCCGGTATGCCAGAGGTCTGGGCCTTTATCTCCAACCCCATCTGTTTTCCATCTTTGTGCCTCAAACGGTCTAGCCTGATGGCACAGGACAGGTTCTGCCTTCAGCATGTGGGATACAGTGGGGAAAGCACTGCTTATCTAGCCTTAGTGGTGGTGCAGTCTTGGCATGCACATGCTCCTGTTAGTCCTGATGGCCCCTCTCCAGTCAGAGGCAGGGGCTGTTCGCTTTGTCTGGTGGCTGATGGGGAACACTCCCTAGCAACATTTGATGAGCAAGGGCGACTGGCTGCAGAAGCTGATCAGGAGGTAACTTGGTTCTTGGATCGATTCCTATACTTTTCTGGGCTTGAATTGTTTAGGATCAGATCAGAGCACGATGATCAGGCCCAGGAAGACCTTGGAACCAAACCTCATTTGTACCAAGGATCCAAATGTTAATATATGTGGAAGCATGCCAGAGTATTTACCCATCACCTGGATTACAGCTCCCAATCAAAAATGAAACAAACTGGTGTTCGGTCTCTTGGTCAGCTAGAGAGACGAATAGAGAGGCAAGGTAGGGGTATGCCCTGTGTAGCCGAGCACTTGCCTGGTATGCACAAAGCCCTGGGTTCAGTCTACAGAACAGCATAAAACTGGCCATTGTTGGCATAGCAGAAGTCCAAGGTCATCCTCAGCTACATGGCCAGTTCAAGGCCGGCGTGAGATAACTTGAGACCCTATATCTAAAAACAAACAGATAGAGCTCCTGAGGTTAAGGAGTTCTCTTTATATGATCAGTGCATTTCTTCCTGGTGGTTCTAGAGAATCTATAATAAACAAAAGCTCTGCATTTTCCTTAGGTAGCTGAGTCCTTCTTTGGGTGTCATGGGTCTTTTCCTGATGGAGGAACATAGAAATCAATATGCAAAATGGCCTTCTGAAGGCTTCATCACAATTGAAGCACCAAAACACCCATGGCATCTGATCTTGCCTGGGGGGCATTCTGGAATACACTTGGAGGTGGGCTGAGCCAGCACGGGTGTTCCTGCGATGAAGTACAGTGACTGTGGACTTCAGCCAGTATTCATCTGGGAACTTTTTTTAATATTTTTATTATTTTTATTTTATGCATATGGCTGTATTGCCTACATGCACATATGTGCATCAGCTATGTTGTACAGTGCCCGCGGAGGAAGAAAAGGGTGTCAGATCTAGAATTGGAGTTACAAACAGTTGTTAGCTGCCATGTGGTTGCTAGGAACCAAACCTAGGTCCTCTAGAGCCATCTCTCAGCCCTGAAGCTTGTCTTTTCCACACAGCAGTGTATCAGGGCATGGTATTCCCTGTCATTATTAGAAGTTCAGTTGTCACCTAATACCTCAGTTGTACTCCAGAGCATAGAGATACTGTTTCTCAACCTGCTATTGGTAAACATTGTGCTTAATACTTTTTAAATACTTGAAGGGAGGTACTTAAGAATCCATCTTATTTCTTGATGTTTTCTGTGTATTTAACAAATTCGTAATTTTCCTGTTTTTAGCCTGTGACCCAAATAACAAACGGCTTCGTCAAATCAAGGACCAGATTCTGATGGACTCTAGGTATAATCCCAAGATCCTCTTCCAGTTGCTCTTGGATACTGCACAATTTGAGTTTATACTCAAAGAGGTAAAATTACTGAATTAATAGTCACCAGAGTCGCCAGGTGTAGTGACACATGTCTTTAATCCCAGCACTTGGGAGACAGAGGCAGGTGAATCTCTGTGAGTTCAAGGCCAGCCTAGTCTACATAGCAAAGTTCCAGGACAGCTGCAGCTGCAGCTACAGGGAGACCCTGTCTCAAAAAGAAAAGAAAAAAAAAAAAAAAGTCACCACAGTCTTTGGAGTTTTTATGTTTAAAAATATTTTTTTTAAATATTATAATTTAGTGTGTCTGTGATGCAAGCTACAGATTTCATCTATCTGAGAATACGTTTTATAGAAAAGAGACAGAATTAACATTTAATAAGCATGCAGAACCTACTGCCATTGAGGGTACAGTAGCAGGGATGTATGTATGATTGTAGAGACTAGTCTAATGAGAATCCCAACATTAATCAGAATCATACTTATGAAAGTGTAGACTCATGAAACCTGAGACTGGGGAGATGGCTCAGAGGTTAAGGGCTCATCACTTATTAGGACTAGAGTTTGGATCCCTAGAACCCACTTAAATGCCAGCTGAACATAGAAGCCTGTCTACAATTCCAACTTTGTAAGATGGAGGTGGGATTCCCAAACCAAGCTGACTAGCAAGACTACCTCCTGCTCTGACATTACCTACAATTATTTCTTGACTCTTGAAAAATAAAGTAGTTTCTTTTCATCTTTATAGGATGGTAATTTTCCTTTTTCAATGGCTAGGGCCATCAGATGGCTTAGCTGGCTCCACACCTCACTACCTGAGTTTATCCCAGAACCCAGAGTAGAAGGAAAGAACGGACTCCCAAGAACTGTCTTCTGACATCCAAATGTACCATAGCACGTTTCCCCATAGTTTCTCACACACAATAATTACAAATAAAATTTGTTTTTAAAAAATTAATACAGTGACCATCCACCATCCCAATTCTGTCTTAAAAGACAGGAAACCTGTGAGTTCAGTGAATGTCAGAGATGTGAAGCTCGTCTATAATAAAGGCCTCCACATGATTTTATGTTGTTGCTTTGCCGTTGTCAAATGACACTGCTTAATCCCAGGCACTCAGGAAGACAGGGTAGATTCCATAAAGTCATTCTCAGTGTTCCTCTTCCTTTTACCAATCATTTTATTGATTAATCACTCTTCCTGGGTTGATAAGATTTCTCTCCACAGACCCCACAGCATCCCACTCACTCTGGATCCTTTTACCTGCAAATGGAGTCTTCCCACCCACTGTTCCTCTTTCTAATTTCACTATGATGCTGACCATTGAATTTTTTGCAAGAAAAATTGGTCTTTGTGCATAGCTATCTCATAGAAACCTAGTGAAAGAAGTCCTATACTTTCATCTGATACAGACGGCATTTCCTTTCATAGATACCCATACATTCTTTGTGTTTATTTTGGGGTAGGAGGGCTCAGTTACACATTTTCTCCTCTAGCCAAGTCTTCATAGGCTTAAATTTTAAGGATAGAATAAAAAGAATTGCCATTTAACAAGAAAGAGCTATGTATGTCCTTTAGTTCATTATCCTATCATCAGGCAAGATGATCCTTAGTGCTTCCATGTCAAATTACATTGAAATAAAAGTAATTGTTCACGGGGCTGGAGAGATGGCCTAGTGGTTAAGAGCGCCAACCGCTCTTGCAGAGGACCGGGGTTCGATCCCCAGCACCCACATGGCGGCTGAGAACCGTCTGAAACTCCAATTCCAGGAGAACTCCAGTTCCAGGGGAATCCGAGACCCTCTTCTGACCTCCGCGGCATTGCACGACACGGGTGCACAAACTTGCATGCAGACAGTACATTCCTACACATAAATAAATAAAAATAAATTAAATTAAAAAAAGTAATTGTTCACAGCCGGGCGTGGTGCGCACACCTTTAATCCCAGCACTTAGGAGTCAGAGGCAGGTAGATCTCTGTGGGTTCAAGGCCAGCCTGGTCTACAGAGTGAGTTCCAGGACAGCTGGGTCTACAGGGAGACCCTATCTCGAAAAGACAAAAACAAGACAAAACAAAACAAAAACATCATTACAAAGGCAACTTACAGAAGGAAGAGTTGGGGTTCCAGAGAGATAAGAGCCCATTCTGATGGGGAGCTATGGGGGCAGAGGGAAAGCAGAAGCTGGGGGCTCACATCCTCAGGCAGGTACAGGAAGCAGAATCAAACTGGAACTGGACAAGGCTAAAGGCCATCCCCAAGGGCCACACCTCATGAAAGTTCCATGACTCTCCCCAAACAGCACCACCAGCTGGGGACCAAGGATTGAAACATTTGGAGCCTGTGGAGAACACTTCAGTTATGTTAAATGTTGTTAAAAGGTTTATAGCAAAATGAAAAACACTTACCAAGAATGAAAATGGCATTACCTCATTCAGCATGTTTTTATAATGAATTAACACTTAAGAGGTGGCTTCAGGGTCAATGATGGTTTCTGTGTGTGTGTGTGTGTGTGTGTGTGTGTGTGTGTGTGTATACATACATACATACATGCATGCATGCGTGTGGGTGCTATTTTTGCAGGGGCATATACGTGTTCTCCTATGTGGGTTGTGGGTATGTGTATGTACTTGGGCCCAAGGTTGATGTCCAGGCGTTTCCCAGAGCACTCTCCACTTCGTTCATTGAAGCATGGTCTCACTGAACCCAGCACTCGGGATTTCAGCTAGTGCGGCCAGTGTTCTGCTCCCCAGTGCTGGGTGACGAGCAGAGCAGCCACCGTGCTAAGTGGCTGTTATGTGGGTTCTGGGGAGTCCAAGCTCTTCACACAAGCACAGCAAGCGCTGTAGCCGGTCTGAGCCACTGAGCCAGCTCCCCAGCGCTCTGGTACATATTTCTTAAAGTAGATTGGGACTCAGTCAGGGTCTCTTTGTAAACCGTCTGATCTGGGTTTTTTCTGAAGTAAAATAAATCTTTCCAATCCCTTCAACAGATGTTCAAGCAAATGCTTTCAGAAAAGCAGGCCAAGTGGGAGCACTATAAGAAGGAGGGCTCTGAGCGGATGACTGAGCTTGCCGATGTGTTTTCAGGGGTGAAACCACTAACTCGAGTGGAGAAAAATGGTAATTGCTGAAAAGATAGTAGTGGTGTTTGGGGAAATATGTTCAAATTGTTAAAACCTTGGAAACTGGTGCTTACGTGTCTCATTGCTGTAACACCATACCTAGGAGAGGAATTTGAGGAAGGCAGGGTTTATTTGGGCTCAGGGTTTGAGAGCACAGTCCACCATGCAAAAGCAGATATGGCGGCAGGAGTGTGAGGCCCTGGGCACACCAGACTGCGGGTGCTCTGCCTGCTTTCTCTTTCTTACTCAGTCTGAGACTGCAGCCCATGAGGTGGTGCTGTCTACATTTAGAGTGGGTCTTTCCTCAGGTAAACCCCTCTAGAAATGTCCTCACACATGTGCCCAGAGCTGTGTCTACTCATTTATTCTAAATCCAGTCAAGCTGATGATGAAGATTTACCCTCACACTGGCGGAATGAGAAGGTCCTTGTTTTCCTCGGTGCATGCTCTGGTTACGGCCTGGTCACAGAGATCTGCAGTGCAGCTTGTGCTGCCTCTAGATTGTAGTCATGGGCAATGTTCATCTCTGCTAGACTTCAGTTCTGTAGCTGATCTTTGAAATATGCATTTAGGCTCCCGCCAGGGTTCCTAGAACTCTCCTTCACAGTTAGGATTTAGAGTCATGATCTGCCCCCACCCCAGTGGCATATAAAACTCATTTGGGGAAAGGAGATGAAGGCCAAATAGTCTTGTGATAACTACTGACCTAGATCACATCAGACTCTTGACTTCTGATGTTGCTCTGTTGTCCCCAGGCACCTGCCACCCAGGCAGAAGTGGAAAGCCTCATGCTGTTTTTGGAGGGAAACATCAAGTTTTACATTAATGATTTTGAGCCAGTTTTTTTTTTTTCTTCTTTTAAATTTTGGAACTCTTTATCTATAGGAAAATTGTGGCACCACTTCAGTTTTTAAGATAAGAACCTTTAAATTTTCTTCCAGGGATGGAGAGATGGCACAGTGATTAAGAGTACTTCCTGTTCTTAGACAGAACCAGGGTTCCATTCTCAGGGCCCACATAGCAGCTCACAGCCGTCTGTAACTCTAGTTCCAAGGAATCCCCTGCCTTCTTCTGGCCTTCACGGGCACCTGGAATGTTCATGGTGACATATATACAGGCAAACACTTCCACATGAAATGGAAATACATCCTTTAAAAAAAATCCCAAAAAATTCTGAATTTTAAGGTGGCAAATTATTTTTCTCTTTTTATTTTTTTAATATTTTATTTTATGCGTGAATGCATTGCTTGCATGTATGCAAGTGCTCCTGTGTCATACAGTACCCACAGAGGTCAGAAGAGGGCGTCAGATCCTCTGGAACTGTAATTAAGGATTATTAGCTGCCATATGGGTGCTGGGAACTGAACCTGGGTCCTCTGCAGAAGCAGCATGTGTTCTTAACTGCTGAGACATCTCTCCAGCTCCTGGTTTCTTTATTTTTAGTTTATGTGTATCAGTGTTTTACTTGCATATTTGTAAGTTCATCATGTGCCTGCAATGCCCAACAAGGCCAGAAGAGGGTCTCACATATCCAGAACTGGAGTTACGGGCTGTTGCTAGCTAGCCTGTGCTGTCAGGTCTTCTGGAGGAGCAGTGAGTGCTCTTAGTCACTGCTGGTTGTCTTACCTATCACATTTGTTTTCAGTACAGGTAATTTTACAAAAAATTATTTCACAGATTTTTTTTTTTTTTTTGAGGCAGGGTCTCCCTTTAGTCCCAGCTGGCCTGGAGCTCACTTTATAGACCAGGCTGGCCTTGAACTCACAGAGATCTGCACACCCGCCTCTGCCTCCCAAGTGTTGGGATTAAAGGCATGCACCACCACGCCTGGCTTCACAGATTTTTCTAAAACAAGTAATTGTATTAATTATAGCTTGTGGTTATTGTATTTTGGGCTTGGTGATTTATTTGGTGACATTTAGTTGATCTAAACTATAGTTCCAAATATTTATCCTCTTGGAAATAGGATGCTGTTTGTAATGCTATGTTGTTTTCAGTGTGTTTTGCAAATCACCATACTGTGACTTCAAAACAAAACAGGAACTTACATAATAACCCAGAATTATTCACAGGTTATCCACCTGAGACCATTTTATCTTTATTCTAACTTTCTAGTTTCTGTCAGCCAAAGAAGTATTTTCCTAATTTTTTTTCTCATTTGGTCCATATAACCCTGTGGGATAAACACCTTTAGCCTTTTATATATAAACTAAAATTTGGGGTGGGAGAGAAGGAGATACTTCAGTCAGTAAAATGCTTGCTGTGCAAACAGGAGAACCCGAATTCTCTCCCCAGCACTCATGAAAAAACCAGGTGAGGAAACTTAGTACCTGCAACCCCAAGGCTGAGGTGGAGGAGAGGGGGAGATCCCTGGGGTCACTGGCCAGTCAGCCTAGCCTCATCTGTGCCCCTCAGATCCCAGTGAAAGACACTGTCTCAGAAAGCATTGTGATGGCTTGAGCAGGGCATGCACGCATGTGCACACTGCTGCCCGTGGTGTTGGGAGAATGTTGGGAGTGATGATATACAGAGTAGAGATGCTGTGAGAACTGTTTGTCAGAGATTAGTTCAAAACCACAGGAATTTTGGAATTCAGTAGTCTGTCTTTGTTTCTATATTAATAGAAAATCTTCAAGCTTGGTTCAGAGAGATCTCAAAACAAATATTGTCTTTGAATTATGATGATTCTACTGCTGCAGGTAGAAAAACTGTGCAACTAATACAAGCTTTGGAGGAGGTAAGGAAAGTCTTTTTAAACTATAGTTCCTGTACCTTGGAGATGGCTCAGCAGTTAAGAGCATGTACTATTCTTCCAGAGCAACCGAGTTCAGGTCCCCACACTGACATCAGACCTGTATCTCCAGCTCTAGGGGATCCAGTTCCTCTGTCCTCTGTGGCACCTACACTCAAGTATACATATCCACAGACAGACAGACAGACAGACAGACACACACACACACACACACACACACACATCCCTAGTTGAAAAATAATAAGGGCTGGAGAGATGGCCTAGCGGTTAGGAGCGCCGACCGCTCTTGCAGAGGACCCGGGTTCGATCCCCAGCACCCACATGGCGGCCGAGAACCGTCTGAAACTCCAATTCCAGGAGAACTCCAGTTCCAGGGGAATCCGAGACCCTCTTCTGAACTCCGCGGCATTGCACGACACGGGTGCACCAATCCACATGCAGCAGTACCTTGATACAATACAGAAATAAATAAAAAATTTAAAAAAAAAAAAAAAAAAAAGAAATGCAGACCTCAAAAAAAAAAAAAAAAAAAAAAAAGAAAAATAATAAATCAATCTTTAAACTAATTCTTGGCTCAGAAATCATACCTTATGATCCATCTAATTCTTTGCTTATAAAACTGTATCTAAGAATATTTCACTAGAGGCAAACCCTAATTACATAGCGTTATATATAGTGTCCTAAAATTAGGGTAAAAATTGACTAGAGTGCTGAGTTGTAACAAAAGTCACAATATTTGAACTTGAATAAACATGTACTCTTAGAAACAGAATTATTTGGGGCTAGAGAGATGGCTCCGTGGTAAGAGCACTGGCTGCTCTGGCAGATGACCCAGGTTCAGTTCCCAGCACCCACAGGTTGGCGGACAACTGTCCATATCTTCAGTTCTAAGGGATCTGATTCCCTTTTCTGTTCTCCATGGGCACTGTACAACATGGTCGCCCTTCTACCCATGTAGCCATAATACTCATGTGCGGAAAGGAAAGATAAATAAAAATTTTAAAACCATTGTTATGAAAATCATATAGAAAAATTGGGGAAATTGTGACAAAATGTGAAAGAAAAACCTTGTATGTGCCATCTTTTAGGTTTTAAAGTGTGTGCCTTGAGGGGAGGGCTAGAAATAAAGACACAAAAATGAAAATAGCTATATAGTGATATTCTCTTTTTTTGAAGTCCTTTGGTTTTTATTTTCTGAGGTAAAAACAGTATAGGCATAAACATTTTTAAATAGTCGTCTTTGTGACGACATCACTTAAGAAACTTATCAAATGGCTTATTACATGTCTCCTCATTACCATTTTTCATTAATGTCACTCTCGACATTGATTAACTGGTTAAAAACTTCAGAGTATAATAAGCAGCTTTTGTTAACCTTGCTGCAATCCCTGGGAATCATAACCATCACAGAATTATTTTATCCTTTCATTAAAAATCTCAGGAAACTGGCTTTTGTTCATTGGTAACGGGGCAAGGAGCAGTGTCATATAAGGTCAGTCCATGCAAATTGGCTTCCTCCATGAAGAAATTTCCTGAAAGTCACAAATATAAGTGAGGAAAAACCCAACACAGGAAATGGCAGGAACCATTTGCTGCCCTAGTGACCAGGTGAAGCTCAGTAAGACTGCAGCGACGTCACACATTGCCCCAAGCAGGTATCTTTCTGGAGCTGCTGTGCCACTGACACAAAGCAGTGTAGCGTAAACATGGCAGAGTGTTAGTGCAGTCGTGTTTGAAAATACAAAGGCAGCAAGTGTCCAAATTATAAGGGCTGATAAAAACAGACTGAGGCCCTGCAGATAGCACCAGATTTCAAACAGGTCTTCTGGGCCAACTTTGTATTAATTCCTTGGCTTCTAGTTTTTTAGACCATGTAGAATGTAAATTTGAACCTTGAGTTAGTGTTGGCAGGCTCTGGATAGTTTCTTAGAATTTCCCAAACCTGTGTCTTCTCTAAATTCTGGCCAATTGCTGTCAGCTAGAGCCTGACCATATAATGATGTTCTTGTAACTGATCCTTTTTCTTTTTTTGAAAATGCCATTTAATGCTTTTTTATGTACTCAAAAATGATGACACCCAAAGCAGTGATCCTACCTCACCACACTTCAATTTCTAGTCATCTGTTCATGTATTTTTAAAATGGGAACTGTAATATCATTACTTAAAACATTAACCCCATTCATAAGTACCTCTAACCTATTGGTATAATTGCACATTTTTGACATATAGTTAATATTTTCATTTGATAAACTCTCTTACAAGTTTTTTCTTATTTATTTGAGATTTTTAGAATGGTTACTATAATAGCAATGTAGTTTTGTACTACCTGCTTAGCACACCAAAGTTTAATACTAGCACACCAAAGTTTCTCACTCCAGAACACTTGAACACTTGCACTGTTTCAGTTTTGTTTGCTGGGGAGATTTTCCTAGTGTATACCAAAGTGTAAACAGCTTTCTCAATCTCAATTTAAAAAATGTTCACCTTATTCATTTTGGTGTACAGCCCATTGTGGAATCATTGTTTTCATTTAAAGAGAACATCATGGGGCTGGACAGAAGGCTTAGCAGTTAAGAGTGCTGACTGCTATAGCAGAGGACTTGGGTTCAATTCCCAGCACCCACATGGCGGCCAAGAACCGTCTTTAATCCCAGCACTCAGGAGGCAGAGCCAGGCAGATCTCTGTGAGTTCAAGGCCAGCCTGGTCTACAGAGTGAGTTCCAGGCCATCTGGGGCTACAGGGAGAAAAAAATAATAAATAAATAAATAAATCATAAGAGTTCAATAATGTGCTGGAACATTGGTTGTGACGTAACTCTATGTTTTGAGCAGTGTACAGCCTCAGAATTAAGATTTTCCAATATCTCCATATTCTAAAATGGAAGATGAGCCTATTTTCTTGCCTCTGTGTACAGAATAGTAACAGTGGAGCATTTTCTAATCCTAGATAGGCATGCATTTTCTTATAATTTGGCTTCTCTATTACTGAAACTTAATTTGAAATTTAAAAATTTGGTTAAGTAATTGAAGTGTTTTCAAGGAAGGAAACATGCACCAACAAGGCCATTGAGAGTATTTAAATTAATCACTTTACGTAACCCAGGTTCAGGAGTTTCACCAGCTGGAATCAAATCTACAAGTGTGCCAGTTTCTCGCTGACACCCGCAAGTTTCTCCATCAGATGATCAGAACCATTAACATTAAGGAGGAGGTTCTAATCACAATGCAGATCGTCGGGGACCTTTCTTTTGCCTGGCAGTTAATTGACAGGTACTGTGGACAGACTGATGTTTGCCTTGATGAAGGCCACTAGAACATCTTCTTAAGCATGTCTCTCTTTACAGCTTCACATCCATCATGCAAGAAAGCATAAGGGTAAATCCCTCCATGGTTACCAAGCTGAGAGCAACCTTCCTGAAGGTAAGTGGAAGACTAGCTAGCATCATGCCACACACTCCTCAGTAGGCCTGAGATTCGATTCTTTCAGGAAGCTGACTGGCTGGAATACTTGTATAGACTGAAAATACTTAGCAGTTTTCCCATGAGAGCATAGTGCCAAATGATACCCGAGATAGTTGAAGTTTGATGTAATAATATAAATTGGAATTGGAATGTATAGAGTACTAATTATAAAGAAATTGATTTTTTTTTCATTTTATCAGTGTACTATAAAAATGTGAGTCCTGACAGACATGGTGACACACGACTTACTCCCAGCACTCGGGAGGTAGAAGAAGCAGGTGAACCTCTGTGAGTTTGAGGCCAGCCTGGTCTACCTATCAAGTTCCAGGCCAGCTAGGGCTACAGGGAGACTCTGGCTCAAAAAAAAGTGAGCCCTTTGGGTCCTTTATCCCCTGGATATGAATTAAAACTTTTTTTTTTGCTCCAGTTCTAGAGATGGAACCTAGGACTTGTGCATGCCAAGCAAGTTAAAGGTTTTGGGGAGTTTTTTTCTCATTTTTTTTCATATGTGTGTAGTGCATATACATGTTCATGTGTGTGTGCATGCACACATCTGTGTTGGAACCAAGCCATAGGTGTCTTCCTCAGTTGCTCTCCACCATATTTTTTGAGCAGGGTCTCTTATCGAAGAGACCTAGAATCTAATCTCATGGATTCAGCTAGGCTAACTGGCCAATGAACTTCAGGGATTCTCCTGGCTGTCCACCCCATCACCACCTCAGCTCTGGGGTTGCAGATAACACACTGCGCAATGGCACTTTACCAACTGCGCCGTCCCCCAGATCCCACAAATTCAGTTCTTTACTATTCATTAGAAAACAGTCTGCTGCCATCCAGTCTGCACCTGAGATCGGGGCCAGTGAGGACAACACAGACACAGCCCTTGCTCTAGGTGGTTTTGGCGCAGGGAAGTGTGCACAAGTTTTACTCAGCGTCTTCTGAAGCCATTACCCGATGTCTCAGTTTTACGGTGTACTTTCTCATAGTTGAAGATCTCTGTAACTTAATTTGGGTTTTGTAACCGGTGGCATATAGTAATTTAGTTGTTACCATAGATACCTGAAGTACAGTAACCAAAAGTTAATTCAAACGCAAATGTGTAGTGAATGTGAGCTATTTCCAGCTCCTCACCTGTACTGTGCTCTACCTTTCCCACAGCCTAGATTCTCAATACATTGCACCGAGCTTGCTGCTGTGCTGCTCAGTGCCACAAACACTGCTTGGAACCATGTGGCTTAGATTCCAGACTATTCTGTTATGAATTTCAGTGCTTTTACTGTATAAAGTTTTCTGATCTTGTAGAAACAGATTTTTTTTATTATTTTATTTTATTTTTGTCTTTTTGAGACAGGGTCTCCCTGTAGCTCCAGCTGTCCTGGAACTCACTCTGTAGACCAGGCTGGCCTTGAACTCACAAAGATCTACCTGCCTCTGCCTCCCAAGTGCTAGGATTAAAGGCCTGCGCCACCACGCCCGGCTTTGATTTTTTTTTGTTGTTGTTTGTTTGTTTTGTTTTGGTCTTTTTGAGACAAGGTCTCCCTTTAGTCCAAGCTGGCCTGGAGCTCACTTATGTAGACCAGGCTGGCCTTGAACTCACAGAGATGTACCTGCCTGAAACATAATTTTTTAATTATAGAAAACAAAGACTCTTAATGTTTTTCTACCATCATTCTTCAGCATGTATCAAATTAGTATATTTTAGATTGTATCGTGTTAGAATGTTGGATTTTTTTTTTTAATTGTTGTTTGAGTTGTTGACTTTTTTAAAAAGTTGCTAAATCAAGTTTGGTTTAGGATTAGAATTTCTAGCACATTTCTGAAATGAACAGAAACTTGTGCCACTTTGTAGTGAATGTTTATGCAGAACGGCATTCTCAGCATTGACAACGACACTAGATGTTGAACTCTGGAACATTTTTAAATGTTCTACATCCTACAATATCAAATATTCTGCCAAGATTTAATCCTAATGTAAAAATAAACATCCATCTCACTAGAATGCAAATTTTGTTTCATTTTTTAATAAATAGTATGTAATAAATTAGTTAAATTGCATATCTGGCAAAGAATTGCTTCATAGTAAATGTATGATTTATTATCAGTAAGTTTTCCTTCTAGCTACCTATTTTACAGATTTACATAGCTCAGTTGCATAAAAATGTCTTGGATACAAAAGAACCACAGTGGGAAACCTTTAAGAAACCCTGCTCCACAGTATAGCAGCTTTCGAGCCTACAGGTGCCTCAAAGTTACCGGGAGAACACACTCTCACAGTAGCTTTCCACTCCCATCCCAGAGGTTCTGTTGAATCAGTCTAGGCTGGGGTCCAGTCATTTGCATGTCTAACAAGTTTCCAGCTGATGTCACTGGTCCAGTTTGAGAAACACTGCCTTAGTAGATAACTGTGGGGGGGGGGGTCTTTTAATGTATTGTCAAAAACTATTTGAGATATTGCTGAGGCCTGGTGCTTATTACCCTCTGTCAGGTAAAGCACAAATATCGCATTATAAATTCCATTTTCTGGGAAGAATTTACTACGACATTTTTGAAGTAGAGAAACAGACAAATATGATTTCTTTCCAGCTCGCCTCTGCCCTCGATCTGCCCCTTCTCCGTATTAATCAAGCAAACAGCCCTGACCTCCTCAGTGTGTCTCAGTATTATTCTGGAGAATTGGTGTCGTATGTAAGGAAGGTAAGAAGTACCTCAGGCTGATTTTTTTTTTTTTTTTTTTTTTTTTTTTGGGGAATCTTTTCAAGACAAGGTCCACCTGTAGCCATAGCTTCCTGGAACTCACTATGTAGACCAAGCTGGCTTTGAACTCACAGAGATCCATCTGCCTCTCCCTCCCAAGTGCTGGGATTAAAGGCGTGTACCACCATGCCTGGTACCTCAGGCTGATTTTTTTGGGGGGGGGCGTCTTTTTGAGACAGGGTCTCTCGTAGCCCCAGCCATCGTAGAACTCACTCCGTAGACCAGACTGGCCTTGAACTCACAGAGATCTGCCTGCTTCTGCCTCTCGAATGGTGGGATTAAAGCCGTGCACCAGCACACCCGGCCTAAGATGGTTCTTAGCCACCATGTGGGTGCTGGGAATCAAACCCGGGTCCTCTGCAAGAGCACTCAGTGCTCTTAACCACTGAGCCATCTCTCTAGCTCGCTCAGGCTGGTTTTTACTTTGATTGACTAACAGCTATCTTAAATACAAGGGTGCACTTGGACCTTGTAAAAAGTGACTTGTATTGCTTTACCTTTTCCAAACTTGAATTTTAGAAATTTATAGTACCCAAAAATAAACATTCTTCCTGTACCTATAGACATGCCAGTGTAATTTTACCCTTAAAGAACTTTGACACCTGATTTTTAAGTGCCAATCATTTTTGATTTGCAGAAACTAAGGAACAGAAATTTTGGTCACTTCTTCAGAGTCACAGAGCTGCTCGGTCAGGTCACAGCCACAACAGAGCTGTACTCCAGTTCTCATGAGAACTTTGGTCCTTAGTCAGGTAGCTTATGATGGAGCATGGAGCCAGCCAAATTCAGTCTGTGTGGTGTACTGGCTGAGAACTCCACAGAGATGTCACCAGCATCTTCAACATTGGTCTTTAAAAATCTGTAATGTAAGAACGATAAGACATTCTAAAGGACTGAAGGAAGGGAGCCTGAGGGATTTTGAAGACAGTTTCTTTAAGTTTCTCAGCATCTCTTCAGAAGCTGCTGTTCTTCCACACTGCTTCCCTCCTTGATGCCGTCTATTATCAGCTAAGAAAAGCACGACAGATACTCGATTATATTTCCTACTTGTCCTTTCATCAAAGGTTTTGCAGATCATTCCAGAAAGCATGTTCACGTCTCTTCTGAAAATCATAAAGCTTCAGACACATGACATCATTGAAGTGCCTACCCGCCTGGACAAAGACAAGCTGCGAGACTACGCCCAGCTTGGCCCGCGCTACGAGGTGCCATGTTTCTTTTACCTCTGTCTTTTTCTCTCTTTTTATGTGTATGATTGTTTTGCCTGCAAATATGTCATAAGTTAATAAGTACGCCCATGTCAGGCACTGCCCACAGAGGCCAGAAGAAGGCATTGGATCCCAAACACCTGGAGTTACAGATGGTTATTAACTGTCATCTAGGTCCTGGGAATCAAACCCAGGTCCTCTGCAAGAGCAGCCAGCACTTTTAACCGCTGAGCCATTTCTCCAGCCCGATCTCTGTCATTTGATACTTAAAAGCCCAAATCTGTGACTGTTACAGGCCTTGGCTCCTGACATATCCCAAGGACTACCTGAACAATTCTGGTAATGTCTCACACTTGAGGGTAGCCCTGGCTTACAGTGTTAGTGCCATCGTACCTTGATTCTTGACATCTTGCTGCTGTCACTGACAGCCTTGCTCTCCTGCATGTTCTTGGTAGAAGTGGAGCTCTTTGCTCTTGAACAGTCCTGTTCCCCTTGGGCTAGGATGACCTAGACTTTTCACATTCATGCTTTCCCTTGGTATACACGCTGCCCAACTTATGATTGGGTTACATCCCAATAAACCCATTCTAAGTTGAAAATATCATAAGTAAAAAAACGCATATACTACAACTGACAAGCTGAATATAGCTTCTCTTACCTACATGAACAATTCAGAATATTATATTAGCCTCCAGTTGGGCAAAATCAGCTAATAGAAAACCCATTTTACAGTAAAGTGTTGAGTATCTCATATAATTTATTGAATATTATATTGGAAATGAAAAAAGGAGTGATTGTGTGAGTATACTTTTGCACCATCAGAAAGTCAGAGTTATTAAGTCAAACTGTTATAAGTTGTGGATGAGCTGAGTACTGAGCCCAGGTACACACTACTCCATATTGCACTGTTTGCAGAAGACTTTAGGCTCACCCAAGAGAAACAGCCTCAGAGAGTCTCCCTAAACTTAGTTTTTAAAGATGTGAAGAGTGAAGCCAAGTGAAACTAAAACTGTGACCCTCAAAGTCAACTTCTGCTCTCTGATGCAACTATAAAAATATATACCACGACTTTAGATTATCAAGGTTGAAATCTCTACATTTCTTCTGACTCAAAAGTATAGGCTCCATCTACTTTATCTATGTCTCCTATTGCTTGAAAAGAATGTGAGAGGAGCTGGGTATGGTGCTGCACACCTTTAATCCCAGCACTTAGGAGGCAGAGACAGGCAAGTCTCTGAGATGGAGGCCAGCCTGGCTCCATAGCAAGTTTCAGGCCAGCTAGGACTACAGAGAGACCCTGTCTCAAAAGAGTAAACAATGTGAGGAGAGATGACCACCCATTGTGGCCATTAGTCTCTTCCATCTAGAAGGGACCATGCTTCTCAGAGAGGCCAGCCCAGAATTTGAGACTCAAGAAACAAAACTCAAAGAAGGCAAGGGCTGTGTTATAAGTCAAACTCAAAGAAAGCAAGCGCTGTATTATAGGTCAAACTCAAAGAAGGCAAGCGCTGTGTTATAGGTCAAATTCAAAGAAAGCAAGCGCTGTGTTATAGATCAAAGAACTGACTGGTGTCAGCGGACTGTTTGCCCAGTGTGAGTCTGGCAGCTTATACCACAGGCCTCATTTCCACCCCAGACGTGCAGTCTGGCATCCTTTACGTGCCCACACATTCATGTCCTTCTGCTTCTGCCCTCTGCAGGACTAATGGACAATTTGGCCTTCCATAGAAGTGAAGAATCATGTATGTCAAGTACTTCATTACAGCTCTTTCTGTTTTGTTAAAGGTTGCCAAGCTTACTCATGCTATTTCCATTTTCACTGAAGGCATCTTAATGATGAAAACGACTCTGGTTGGCATCATCAAGGTAACAGTCTTGCTGCTGGTCTATGTGGCCTTGTGATTATTTGTTTTAATTTTCTGGTAATTATCATGTGTGGAACATTCTGATTTGGTTATACTCATTTGTTCATGGAGGAAGAGGGAGTATTGTAATTCTTATTGCTCATGGTAATTAAAGGCAACCTTATCACATAAACTTGGAGTTTCTTTATCTTGTAAGTAGTATTAGTAACTGTTTCATTCATGAATTTTTAAAAATATTTAGAAAGCTATTTTAATAAAGGTCAGCCTGGTTTATATAAAATTCCAAGGGGGCTACAGGGAGACCCTGTCTCAAAAAAAAGACAGAGAAAAAGAAAACTTACTTGTTTGGTGTTTAAAACAGGGCAGGGAACTCATATAACAGAGGCTAAACTCAAAGTCATTATATAGCTGAGGCTGGCCTTGAACTCCTATTCCTCCTGCCTCTACCTCTCGTTGTATAGCTGAGGCTAGCCTTGAACTTCTGTTCCTCCTGCCTCTACCTCTCGTTGTATAGCTGAGGCTAGCCTTGAACTCCTGTTCCTCCTGCCTCTACCTCTCGTTGTATAGCTGAGGCTGGCCTTGAACTCCTGTTCCTCCTGCCTCTACCTCTCAAGCACTACAATTCTAGGCATATAGCACCAGGCCTAGCTTATTTCATTGAATTTTGTAGTAGCAAAGAAAGCAAAAGATCTGCTTTATTTTCTCTCTCCCTTCCTCTCTCTTCTCTCCTTCCCTACCCCTCCTTCCATCTCACCCTTTTTCCCTCTCTCCTCAAAGACCATCAGCATCTCTCATGCATGCAAGCTCCTCTCCTGTCTTTATCATTTCCCATAGCCACCACCCTACATGTTAGGTATACATCCCTGACTACCCAATATCCTCATGTTCAGTATGTGATGCTATACTATGTGCGCATGTGTTTTGGTTTATCTAAATCATTGTGCTCTAAATCTCCATGATTTTTCCAACTTTTTTCACTAGTTATTGCTTTTCAAAGTTACATATGTTGCTATAAATCAGATGGATGGTACTTCATAGTATTGTATCGAATTCTATACTTCTGTATTCTGCCTGTGTTCTCCGTTGTCCAACCAATGTCTTGGTCAGTCAGTGTCTCTGAACACTTCCCTATTCCACACCTGTTGAAGAATTCTCCTGAAACCTGCATACCCAGGAATAGACTCTGGGAACGCCTGCTGCTTTGTCTTATCTGTTTCAGTTCTTCTAGATTCGCTAGATTGGCCTATGAAATAACTGTTCCCTGGATATCCCTCCTTTCTGAATTTTCTGAATTTTTTGCTATCCCAAGAGATATGAAGTGATACCTCATTGATGTTTTAATTTGGAACTCTTTCATGACTACAACTGCCCAGAAACATAGTTCATAGTAATTTTATCTTTTCATTTATCTCATGTGAATAGATTCTGAATATTTCTGGAAGGTTTTTTGGTTTGGGTTTTGGTTTTTTGAGACAGCATTCCAGCTGGCCTGGAACTTGGTATGTAGACAAGGCTGGCCTCAATCTCATAGTGATATGCGTGCCTCTGCCTCAGGATTTCCTGGATTAAAGGTGTGCACCACTGTGCCCATCAAGGGATCTGTGGAAACCGTTTGATTTTTGGAGTATTTGATGAGCCTTGTTTTTTAGTGAAAACCAAAAATTTCTTTTCTTGGAAAAAAATTACCAAAATAAGTTTCTAATAAATTTCTAATCTTATCGTCTCCACAGGCCTCTGATTCATCTTGGTAAGTTTTACTATACGTTCACAACACACTTCAAAGGTAGCAGATATGGTCATTTTTAAAAATTGCCTAGATGAAATTTAGGCAGCAAAATTGTTTTCCAGTTTGATCTCTCAATTATAAACAGCTTTCTAAGAATATTGAAAGAAAAAGAGTTACAAAATAGCACAACCCAAGTCTTGAGTGTGCACCTATGGAGACAGATGCCCTTAGGTCACATCTGGAGGAAAGACTCTCCAGCTGAATCCAGATTCAGCCCTTCACTCCTCCAGCACCTCCTGAAATGATTAAAATGTTGAGCAATTTTAAAAAATGACCATATCTGCTACCTTTGAAGTATATTGTGTGAACGTATAGTAAAACTTACCAAGACGACTCAGAGGCCTGTGGAGATGATAAGATTAGAAATTCAGTGCAACCGAGCGGGGCATGGTGGCTCACGCCTTTAATCCTAGCACTTGGGAGGCAGAGGCAGGCGGATCTTTGTGAGTTCAAGGCCAGCCTGGTCTACAGAGTGAGTTCCAGGACAGCTGGGGCTACAGGGAGACCCTGTCTCAAAAAGACAAAAAAAAAAAAAAAAAAAAGCAGTGCAACCTTCAAAGAGCAAACATGGCCGAAATGGAAAAATCAATCCAGTCATTTAGAAATAAGATAGGAAAATGCCGACTGCAGATTCTGGTACTCTGCATTTCTCCTGACTGGCTCTTTGCTAACAGCCCTTTATGTCTTTGATTTGTACCTAGGTAGATCCCAAGCAGCTGTTGGAGGACGGGATAAGGAAGGAGTTGGTGAAAAGGGTTGCTTTTGCTCTCCACAGGGGACTGATATTCAACCCTCGGACCAAGGTACAAGTGACCAGAATGGTTCTGTGTGTGCTTCACTCACACTCAGCTAACGAGACCACCCTGCTCTCATACATGTCCAATATGCGATTTATGGTACCAACAGCTCATTTGCATTGTGGTCCTTTTGATAATCCGTTCATAAGAAAATGCTTTTTAAAATCAGTGATTCTCTCCTCCGCTGTTCATCTCTACATTGAAGAACTGAACTGGTGTTTGTGAGTCAGATTTCCTCCTATAGTTCAAAGAACTTGTTAGCCATAAAGCAGAGAGAAATGATAAAGCCAATAATTTTTTATTTTGCATTACCTATTAAAATATACAGTAACTTTTCTGAAGAAATCAAAATTCCTATGAATTTTTAAAATATTTTATTATTTTTCTTTTTTTAATGTGTATAAGTGTATTGCCTGCATGTAGGTAAATGCACCCATGTCATGCAGTGCCCAGAGAGGTCAGAAGAGGCCATTGGATTCACTGGAACTGGAGTTACCAACAGTTGTTAGCCACCAAGTGGGTGCTAGGAATTGAGCCCTGCAAGAGCAGCCAGTTCCATTAACCACTGAGCCATACTCCTAGCTTGAATTTTTTTATGTAGGGTATTTTTTCACCTCAGTAAATTCAGTTTAAAGTGTTAAGTGTATTAAAATTAGATGTGTCTACCAGTGGATATGAATTAAGTCATGAGTATTCATTTTTTTATGTTCTTCATATGAGGCTTCCTTCCCAAATGAATGGAGTCTATTCTTGGCTGCTTGTCTGACATCAGTTGCCAGTCAGCCTAGCTCAGGTAGGAAATGAGTATTCCCAAAGCTTTAACCAGGTCTGAAACTTGTGACCAGTCCTTTAAAGGCTAATGTGGGTGTCAGTATTAGCAGTTTGCTCCACTATGATAGATTTCCATGTGTCCCCTATACAGCCAAGTGAACTGATGCCCAGGCTGAAAGAGCTGGGAGCTACCATGGACGGATTCCATCGCTCTTTTGAGTACATACAGGACTACGTCAACATTTATGGGCTGAAGATTTGGCAGGAAGAAGTCTCTCGTATTATAAATTATAACGTGGAGCAAGAATGTAATAACTTCTTAAGAACAAAGGTATTTAATACATTTAGAATTCCTGATTATTGTTATTTTTCACATCTAAAACAGAACATTGCAAACCTCAGCAGTGTTAACAAGAAAGCATTTTTTTTATCTCCCCCTCCCCCCCAGTCTTTTCAAGACAGGGTCTCCCTGTAGTCCCAGCTGTCCTGGAACTCACTCTGTAGACCAGGCTGGCCTTGAACTCACAAAGATCCACCTGAGTGCTAGGATTAAAGGTGTGTACCACCACGCCCGGCTTATTTTTATCTTTTTGAGACAGGGTCTCCCTTTATCCCCAGCTGTCCTGGAACTCAGTATGTAGACCAGGCTGGCCTTGAACTCAGAGATAAGCCTGTCTCTGCCTCTTGAGTGCTGGGATTAAAAGCATGCTCCACCACGCCTGGCTAGAAAGCCTTTTTTTTTTAGGTAATTACTAAAAATTATTTATTCTTCTAGAACACCTCAGGAGCCTCAGGGTGACAGGAGAGGTGACATGGGACCTGACCTCATGGAGCTTTCTGTCCTAAGGAGAAAGCAGACAGAATGAAGTGGCTGCAGAAACTGCTGGTGTGACTGTTAGAAGCCAGCAGCTGAGGGTTCGGGACACAGACCTTTCCAGGTTGATCAGGGCATGTACCTAGTAATTTTGTCCAACCTAGTCAGGAGCCACCAGAGTCTCTCACAGCAGCAGGGCCACTTGCCATCCCTCCAGCAGTGCATGAGGTATCCACACTCTTCATGTCCTAACCAGTGCTGCAGCAGCTCACTTCTTAGCTTCAGGTTTGAATTGGCATCTCATACTGATTTGTGCTTCACTGGTGTCTGTCAAGCCTCTTTTCTTGTGTTGATTGGCCATACGTATATCTTACTTGAAAAATGACTAGAGTTGTTGGGGTGGGGCGGTTGTTTTAATTGAGTAAAATAAGAGCATCAGCCTCAAGTGCCAGTGCTTTTAGACAGCAGTTAACAAGGGAGCCATGTTCAGGTGACACTTTTTGAGGTAAGTATTTAAGCCCTGTGATGTTTTAGATTTTTAGATTGCACTGTCTGTGTCAGCTCACAAGACAGAAGTTTCTAAGTTACTCCTCACTTCACTTCTTTTTTGGGGGTGGAGGGCAGGTAGACAAGGTCTCATACAGCCTAGACCAACCTCCCAATTCACTGTGTAGGTAAGGATGACCCTGAGTGTTCTTCCTCCTGCCTCAACCTCCCTAGTGCTGGAATTACAGGCCTGCCTGGTTGATGAGGTTCTGGAGATGAACCAAGGGCTCTGAGCATCCCAGGCAGGCACTCTAACAGCCAAGCTCCATCCCTGACCCTTATACTTCACCTCTCCTCTCCGACAGCTTTCTCTTGTAGCATTTTGGGGGACTCTTCTGATAAGGCTTTAAATGTTTCCTCTTCAAAACCAATGAATAATAATTGTTACTCTTCATGCAATGTTTGTAAGAGTATATACAGAAAACACACCTGGGTTACATTATCAAAGTTGAACTGAATATTTATGGTTTTGTTTTCTAGATTCAAGACTGGCAAAGTATGTACCAGTCCACTCATATTCCAATACCAAAGTTCACCCCAGTGGATGAGTCTGTGACATTTATTGGTCGTCTTTGCAGAGAAATCTTACGGATCACAGACCCAAAGTAGGTGTTTCTGGATTCGACTTAGCTTCAAGCCCCCCAGACAGTCTCATGTGTCACTGAGGTGCACTCTGCTGTCCCTGGCTCTGGTCTTATTCTTGTCAACACATATCTTGACTCTTAAAGATAATGTCCTTATTTCTTAGCTCAGCACCCCAGCACTTAGTAAGAGTTATGATCTTTTGAAGCACTCTGGTCAGTGCAGTATAAATCTATATAGTTACATGTTAGAATAATCTTAGGAGCTGATACCACTTTAAGGATGGAGAAATTGATGCACAAAACCTTACCCACTTCCCAATATCGCATAGTTGGTAAGTGGTAGACCCAGAACATGCCAGACCCCTAACTAGTCAAGGGCAGACCATACAGCTTTGTGTAAAGTCCACATCGCAGTCAAATGAGCTCTGCATTAAGCAGGGGACTGGGTAGAAATCTCATGTAATTAAGGCTACTCTTGAGAATGTCTTTGGTGGGTATCATTGTGCCTCTCAGAAGTCCAGCTAACCCTGTTTCCTCCTCTTAGTTCATTTGAGCTCAGATGAAGCAGCACTAAGACCGAGGGAAGCCCAGGTTCGTGTCTAGTAGCTCAGTTTCCCCATGCGCATCTTCACAGAGGACCACAGTTGGTAGAGTTGCCCAGGGAGAGAACTGACCTTCATTGTCTACCCTCTCATGTATGCAGAGTGGACTGAGTAGACACTGGTTAAATGACCCTCATTGTCTACCCTCTCATGTATGCAGAGTGGACTGAGTAGACACTGGTTAAATGACCCTCATTGTCTACCCTCTCATGTATGCAGAGTGGACTGAGTAGACACTGGTTAAATGACCCTCATTGTCTACCCTCTCATGTATGCAGAGTGGACTGAGTAGACACTGGTTAAATGTCTGTGCTGCCTTCTAATCCAGGCTTATTTTGTCTCTGAAGATTTATGAAAGTTTATAAACTTCTTCCAAGATTTCCAGCAGAAATTAATTTTTCTGTCACGTGCAAGAGGGTAAATATTAGCCCTTTGTTGTTTAGCATGGGTTGAATCATTGAGCTCTTTTAGAAAACTACCCTGCCAGCTGGGCGTGATGGTGCACGCCTTTAATCCTAGCACTTGGGAGGCAGAGGCAGGCGGATCTTTGTGAGTTCAAGGCCAGCCTGGGCTACAGAGTGAGTTCCAGGGCAGCTGGGGCTACAAGGAGACCCTGTCTTGAAAAGACCAAAAAAAAAAAAAAAAAAAACTACCCTGCCTAGTACCCTGTTCACACCTGCGGAGATTAGGATGATTGATATTTCACCGTCAGAATCAAGAACCTTTTACATGTTAGGTTCAAAGAGCCAGCACTGGGAGCAGACCGGACCTTAGAGCCTGGGTGTAGGGGTGCATGCGCCTCTGGAAGCCTTCTTTGCTTGTTCACATTTCCTTCTGAGTTCAACTCCTTCACTCTTGGGGCCTTCAGCTCCTTCTCAAACCACATCCTAGTAAAGGTATGGACTGTGTAGTGCCATTTAGAGGATGGGGCGTACATATATGAAGCTTGTTGGACCCATAGAGGCAGGTGTTCCACCCCATACCTACTGGATCAGATTATTCAGGAATGGGATGTGGGCATCCGTGCTTTCAAAAGGCCCCTCCCTCCCACAGCTTGATGACCAAAAGTTTGAAGTGGCGATTTTAGGGTAAGACGTTGGGACCTGCCTTTGTCTAAAAATGGAGGCTTTAATGGCTTGTTTCCCAGAGCTGTGTGAGGGTAACTGCTCAGTAGGTATTGTTGCTTGTTACTACGTTGTCATCATGCCGTACTCCCGAGACTAAGAGGAACCCCTGGGAGATGCCAAGAAGACGGGCATCTGCTTAAGAAGCTGGAACAAAAGAGCACAAAGCTTCATCCCATTCTCAGATGTCACCACGCAAAGACTGTAGGTTCCATCTTCACCAAATGAATGTCCTCTGTGTCTGGAAATCTAAAGAAACATCCTGTACAAAGACAACTGGGCCCTGAAGTCCTCCACCTGACAGCTGAGCTCAGCCTCATCTTCTCAGTGTGGTTCCGAACAGTAGCCAGCTCAGTGGGAACAAATCAAACTAGCGAAGCTGCCCTGGACTGGTGAGGAGGCCCAGCTGGTTTGCTTCCTGCTGCAGCAGACCGAGTGCCTGGAGAGAAATTAGAAAAACAAGTCAGAGCCAGTAGTGGTGGCTCACACTTGGAATCCCAGCCCTGAAGAGGTTGAGGCAGGCTTGCTTGCACATCCAGGCAAGCCTGGGCTGCATAGTGAGACTAAAATGAAGAAATAAAAAGAAGTCCTGTGGCTGGTGTCCTGGGTATTTGGTGCCCCCAACTCCTGTGGAGGTGTACATCTCTAGGATGCATTCAGAGCTGCTGGGAATTTGCTTTTGTTCTAGGATGACATGTCACATAGACCAGCTGAACACATGGTATGACATGAAAACTCATCAAGAAGTGACCAGCAGTCGCCTCTTCTCAGAAATCCAGACCACCTTAGGGACTTTTGGTCTAAATGGGTTGGACAGGCTTCTGTGCTTCATGATTGTGAAAGAGTTGCAGGTGAGCCTGGGACACTGAGTTACTTTTCTCATTGCTGTGATAAAATACCTGACAAAAGCAACATAAGGAAGATCTTCCTCCATCTCACGGTTTGAGATTATAGTTGGTTATCATGGTGGGGACAGGAAGCAAGGAGAGATGGGTGCTGGTGCGCAGCTCATGTTCTAGTTTGCTTTCAGTCGCTGTGACAAAGCATTCTGACCAGTACCAGTGTGGGGAGGAAAGGGTTTATTCATCTTACATCTCCCAGGTCACAGTTCATCACTTAGGGAGCCCAAGGCAGGAACTCAGGACAGGAACCTGGAGGCAGGAGCTGAAGCACAGGCCGTGGAGGAACATTGCTTACTGGCTTGCTCCCCTGGCCCATGCTCAGCCTGCTATCTTATACAATACAGGATCAGCTGGCCAGGGGTCACACATCCCCACAGTGGGCTGGGCCCTCCCACACCACTCAACAATCGAGAAAATACCCTATAGACATGGCCACAGGCCAGTCCAATGGAGACAATTTCCCAGTGAGGCTCCCTCAACCCAGGAGTGTCACGCTGACACTAAAGTTGTGCAGCCCAGCTCACTTTCTCCTCCTTTTACTGGGCAGATAGGTAGATAATAATTGAGAGTAAACTGGAATTTCTTTGGCCAGGATTTTATGTGTTTGCTTATTTGTACAAGTGTTTTACTTGCGTGTATGTAAGTGCACTTGTGTAATGCAATACCCATAGAGGCCAGAAGGGGGTGTCAGATTCCCTGGAACTGGAGTTAGGGACACTTGTTAGCCAGCGTGTGGGTGCTGGGAACATATCCAGGCCCTCTCCTAGAGCAGCCAGTCTCGTAATTGCTGAGCCTTCTATACAGCCCTGCAGCATTGTATTTTTATGGGTAGACTGCTTGCATGAATTTCAACTTGGGAAGAAGAGACTGTTTAAAGCCAGTAACTCTGTTTCTCTGGGAACCTTGTCCTGCTCTCTTCCACCTTTCTATTTAGAGGCTGTGTGTCTAGGCACAGATTCTGTTCTACACTGTTTGAGCTAACTGGAATACTTATTGTTTGTTTTCATTGTGTTTGGATTTTTCATTGTGGCTTCTTGTTTGTAGAATTTCCTCAGTATGTTTCAGAAAATTATCCTGAGAGATAGAACTGTTCAAGATACTTTAAAAACCCTCATGAATGCTGTCAGCCCCCTAAAAAGCATTGTAGGTAAGTATCCTGAGATTTCACCCATGCAGAGCTAATATGGTACTCTAGCCTTTCTGGATTTACTGAATGAAAGTTATATTTTCTTTTCAGCAAATTCAAGTAAAGTTTATCTTTCCGCCATCACCAAAACACAGAAGATTTGGACTGCTTACCTGGAGGCCATAATGAAGGTATTTGTGGGAAATGGGCTAATCAGTGCCGTGGTTTCTACATTTTTATTTTATGACTTTGTGGTTTATAGAAATCTACTGTTACTTTTGGTCTTTTTGAGACAAGGTCTCCTTGTGGCCCCAGATCATAGGAACTCACTATATAGACCAGGCTGGCCTTGAACTGCTTCTGCCTCCCAAGTACTGAGATTACAGACATGTACCACCATGCCCAACTTCTTCCTTTTGTTATTAAAACAAAAATACAGTAGTGTCTTATTATTTCTAAAGTCATTCATTTCTTTCTTGTCAGAGCTAGGGTCTCAGTGGGACTGCTGTTTCCCATTTGCCAAAAAAAAAAAAAAAAAAAAAACCTTTTAAAATCCCTTTGGTCAGAGATGCTTCTATATAAGGAGATACAAGTTCCCTTCAGGTTCATTTAACACACTGATCTGTCACTTGATAGATCGAATGTGCTCCAAGTAGCTATTCTAATGGGATGTTTGGCATGTCCCCTCCTGTATCTGCCTAGATGTTAAGAAGCAGAGTTCACCAGGCGCAGTGGCACATGCCTTTAATCCTAGCACTCAGGAGGCAGAGGCAGGTGGACCTTTGTGAGTTCAAGGCCAGCCTGGTCTACAGAGCGAGTTCCAGGACAGCTGGGGCTACAGGGAAACCCTGTCTCGAAAATACCAAAAAGAAAAAAAAAAAGCAGAGTTCTTTGGGGACATAAATTATCCCTGTGCCATAAATAAAATACTGTCTCTTCAGAAATGAGGAGTAAAGATGAATGAGATTAATTATCAAAATGGAAACCAGCTTATTTTAGGATCTAGCCACCCACTTTCCTGGCTTTACCCATGCCTGCAGCTTGTAGGGACCATCTGTATCTTCTTTGTGTCCCTGTCTCAGCATTTGATGCCAGAGAGGTTCAGCAAGGCTTTACTGAGCACCTGTTATGTACAGGCTGCAAGAGAAAGTTGAAAGAACTCCATTAGAAAGCATGTCTACCATACAAGGGACTAGACTTCCTGGTGGAAAATTAGGATTCACCATCAAGTGTTTCATACCATAGGAAAACTCAGAGTCCTACTTTAGTTTGCTTCTCTACAGCTGTGATAAAATACCAACCAAAAGTAACTTGGGGGAGGAAAATGTTTATTCTGCCTTACAGGTTGTATAAGGGAGGGAAGCCAGGCAGGGACTCAACAGCAGTAACACGGAGAGGGGGCTGAAGCAGAGACTATGGAGGAGCTGCTGATGGGCCGGCTTCCTTGGCTCGCTCCCCCTGGCTTGCTCAGCTACCTTTCTTGCAGAGTGCAGACATAGTTGGTCAGAGAAGGCACCTCCCACAGTGGGCTGGGCCTTCCTACTTCAATTAACAATCAAGACAATCCCTCACAGACACAGGCATGGAAAAAATGCCTCATTGAAGTTTCCTCTTCTCAGCTGTCTCTAGTTTCTGTCAAGGTGACAAAAACAAATGAGGACAAGTACTACAGGAATAGTTTAGAATGGTAGGAGAGTTCCATTCTCTTCTCCCATTGCATAAGTTATCTCAGTCACATTCATAATACATTATCCATTGCATAAGTTATCTCAGTCACATTCATAATACATTTTCCATTGCATAAGTTATCTAAGTCACATTCATAATACATTATAACTTTTTCTTTGGGGGGATTCTTTTTGAAGCAGGATCTCTCTGCAGCCTCAGCTGTCCTGGAACTCACTATGTAGACCAGGCTGGCCTTGAACTCACAGAAATCTACCTGCCTTTGCCTCCTGAGTACTAGGATTAAAGGCGTGTGCCACCATGCCTGGCTTCATTATAACTTTTATGGATAGGTTTGTTTTGCTTTTACTTTGAAATGCTAAACAAACCATAGGTGATATGAGGATCCTTGACCTTGTAGATGTCCACTTGTTATGCAGACCTCACGTTCCATTAGCCTCGACTGTCAGATACCAAGAGCTTCTTGGGTCAGGTTTCTGTGTACTGGAAAACCTTTTAGGAGTGGACAGTTGCCTGGATCTCCACTCTTTCAGTGTCAGGGAGATGAAAGGGACCCTCTGGAGTACTATTTTCCACAGGCTTTCCAGATGCTTTTCAGTAGTGTGAACTTTTCTATCACTGTGACAAAATACTCGAGGAAAATGAGGAGGGAAGTTTATTTTGGCTCACAGTTTTGGGGGTCAGTCCATGTTCACTTGAGCCCATATGGTAGACGAAGGCTGCTTGCTCACATGACAAAATAGGGCTTTTTTTTTTTTTCTGTATGTGTATGAATGCACATACATTGTATGTGTATGTACATTTTTCTGTACATGTATGAATGCAGGTCTGTGCACCCGTGTCGTGCAATGCCGTGGGGGTCAGAAGAGGGTCTCAGATTCCCCTGGAACTGGAGTTCTCCTGGAATTGGAGTTTCAGACGGTTCTCGGCCGCCGTGTGGGTGCTGGGGATCAAACCCGGGTCCTCTGTAAGAGCAGTCGGCGCTCTTAACCACTAGGCCATCTCTCCAGCCCAAAATAGGGCTTCTTACAGCAATGTGAAACATGGACAGCTTATTCCAAAAGATCAACAGGAGAGCTTCAGAAAATACTTTTTCCTGAGTTCAGAATGTAGCTTGGTGTTAGAGCATTTGCCTAGCATAAGGCTCTGGGTCATGTATTTCCACCATCTCCAAAATATCTACCTATATATATATATATATATATATTATATCATATATATATATTATTATTAAAATTACAAAAAAACAGAGCACATTGATCCATGAGCACGTGAGTATTAATCTGTCACCCTTGACTCATGGACTTCAGGGAATACTGGTGGTTTCCTTCAGGGACCCATTTCCATGGACCCAGTCTAGGAAATCCTTCCTCCTTTCTGTAGAGTGCCTGGAAGCTCTCCAGTCTGTCAGCGCCTGGGCATCACTCTGAAGTGCCCCATGTGTCACCTCTGCGTTCTTTCACTTGCTCCAGGTTGGGCAGATGCAGATCCTCCGGCAACAGATCGCCAATGAGTTAAATTATTCCTGTCGATTTGATTCCAAGCATCTGGCAGCTGCTCTGGACAATCTTAATAAGTAAGTGCCAGGGTTCAGAATGGCCACCTCAGGCTTAGACTAAAGCTCATCTTCCAAGAGCACAGGTCTCCAAAGAGACCTTTAAGGTCTCTGAAATTCAGGGATTCTGAATTTCTAGGCTTCCCTTCCATAGATAAAAATATCTGTCTTGGAGCTGGAGAGATGGGTCAGTGTTATGAGCACTGGCTGCTCCTCTCAGAGGACACTGGTTTTCCAGTCCACCATCCACATGGCAGAAACCAACCATCCACAACTCCAAGTTCCGGGGAATTCAAATGCCCCCCTCTTCTGGCCCTCCGTGTACATTGCCCTGACATGGATGCTCTTATATTACTTGAAGCGGCAAGGCAACAAAGACACTTACACCATAAAATTAAAAATTTTAAATAAAACTAAAAAAGAATGTTTGTCTGGGCCTGATATACATGCCTTGTAATCCACTCGGGGGTGGTGAGGGCGGGCTCTGGGGGGGTTGGGAGGGCGGCAGGCCAGATCTCCTGTGAGTTTCAAGGGCCACTGGCTACAAAAAAAAAAAAATAAAAAAAAAAAAAAAATACAAATAAATAAATTAAATTTAAATAAATAAGATAAGAAAGAAAGAAAGAAATAAATAAATAAAAAAAATTTAAGTGTCTATCTCCAGAAGTCTTTTTTCTAGTATTCTCTTTTTTTTTTTTTTTCCTTTTTTTAAATAGATGTATTTATTCTGCCAGCACACTACTAGGTCCTTGACTCAACTTGAAAAGCTGTTATTAATAGAATCCACAGCTCATGGGCTCCACAGGACTAACCAGTGGTCACGCGAAGGCTGGTGAACGATGCTGAGCTGCACGTCCTGGATGCACACCTTCCTTCCTCCCTCCCTCCAGAGCAGCCGTTCCCATTTCTACCTTTGCTACTTTTTCATAGGGACCATAGTTTGGTTCCCAGCACCCATCCATGTTAGGCGGCTCACAGCTGCCCACAGCTCCAGCTCCAGGAGATAAAGGTTCTCATCTGGCCTTTCAGGGCACCCACATCCCCCACCCCACACAGTACACAGGCACATAGACATAAATAGATAATAAACCATCTTTAAATTTTCAATAGTGAAAGCACTTGATTTAGCTTGTCTCCAGAAGAGAATGTGATTCTGGATTAGATTTTACATGTAAAGCAGCCACAAGCCTGTGAGTTGGGAACCAGAAAAACAAAGTGTGTTACAGACGTGTGACTTCAGATGATCACTAGTGTTTATCACTGCTGCTTTTCCATTAGGGCACTCCTGGCTGATATTGAAGCCCACTATCAGGACCCTTCGCTTCCTTACCCCAAAGAAGATAACACCCTGCTATATGAAATCACAGCCTATCTGGAGGCAGCTGGCATTCACAACCCACTAAATAAGGTTAGCAATTAAAATGTATAATGGGTGAGGGTGGGGGGCAGCGTGCTACAAAGTCGGCTTGGTCCAGGCAACACCACTGTGGCAGTATTCAGGAACCTCTCCATTCTGTCAGGTACCAGACCACTGTGGCAGTATTCAGGAACCTCTCCATTCTGTCAGGTCTCTGCCTCAGGTTGGGAAGCCGATGACTTATTAGTGTTGGTCAGAGCTCTGGAACATTGGAAGTGTGTCAATTTGGAGTTCACCTGGGGTTTGCTACGTGCGCTGTGCCTGCACGTCACACTACTCCACTACTCTGATCTCTCCTGCCTGAAGATGCTGCCGTGGTGGCCTGCAGGAGTCACAGTTAACATTCCTCTGCAATTCTGAGCTCCAGAAACTACTGAACAGTTTTTCATAGACTGCCCTCAACTGACATAGGCTGTTTATACTTGCTATTTATATATTCCTTATTTATATTCCTTAGTGTGAGTATTCTGTGTTGATGCAGAAACCAGATGATCATTTTAGGGAGCTATCTGGTTACTTTCTAAAATATATATAAAATTTGACATTCTTGAATTGCAGTTATTCATATTTTAGATAAAAATTATAAACCTCACCGAGGGTAGTGTTGCATGCTTATAAACCCAGCAGTGTGGAGTCTGAGGCAGGAAGACCCTAAGTTCAAGGCTACTCCGGGTTGTATAGCTAGTTTGAGGCCACCCTGAGCTACAATAATAAGACCGTGTCTTGAGACAAAGGCGCTGAACCTGAAGAGCAGCTATTATCTTTTGAGTATGTGCTCTGTGCCAGACATTGTTTGCCCCATGACAGGCATTCTTAGGTGAGGAGCCGAGGCTGGAGAAGTTAAGCACTCCGTGCCCTGGCCCCCCACAGAGTGAGGGCCAGCTGGGGACGCAGTGGCTGTGTCTGAGCTGACTTCTCTGCCCTCCTAGCTGGGAGGAGCAACAAAGGACAAAGAAGACTTGGCTTTCTTCCTCAGCACACACCGTCACTCTGCTACTGGATCTCTTCTCTCCTATGTCTAACTCCTCAGCACACACCGTCACTCTCTGCTACTGGATCTCTTCTCTCCTATCTCTAACTCCTCAGCACACACCGTCACTCTGCTACTGGATCTCTTCTCTCTTATCTCTAACTCCTCAGCACACACCGTCACTCTGCTACTGGATCTCTTCTCTCCTATCTCTAACTCCTCAGCACACACCGTCACTCTCTGCTACTGGATCTCTTCTCTCCTATCTCTAACTCCTCAGCACACACCGTCACTCTGCTACTGGATCTCTTCTCTCCTATCTCTAACTCCTCAGCACACACCGTCACTCTCTGCTACTGGATCTCTTCTCTCCTATCTCTAACTCCTCAGCACACACCGTCACTCTGCTACTGGATCTCTTCTCTCCTATCTCTAACTCCTCAGCACACACCGTCACTCTCTGCTACTGGATCTCTTCTCTCCTATCTCTAACTCCTCAGCACACACCGTCACTCTGCTACTGGATCTCTTCTCTCCTATCTCTAACTCCTCAGCACACACCGTCACTCTCTGCTACTGGATCTCTTCTCTCCTATCTCTAACTCCTCAGCACACACCGTCACTCTGCTACTGGATCTCTTCTCTCCTATCTCTAACTCCTCAGCACACACCGTCACTCTCTGCTACTGGATCTCTTCTCTCCTATCTCTAACTCCTCAGCACACACCGTCACTCTGCTACTGGATCTCTTCTCTCCTATCTCTAACTCCTCAGCACACACCGTCACTCTCTGCTACTGGATCTCTTCTCTCCTATCTCTAACTCCTCAGCACACACCGTCACTCTGCTACTGGATCTCTTCTCTCCTATCTCTAACTCCTCAGCACACACCGTCACTCTCTGCTACTGGATCTCTTCTCTCCTATCTCTAACTCCTCAGCACACACCGTCACTCTGCTACTGGATCTCTTCTCTCCTATCTCTAACTCCTCAGCACACACCGTCACTCTCTGCTACTGGATCTCTTCTCTCCTATCTCTAACTCCTCAGCACACACCGTCACTCTGCTACTGGATCTCTTCTCTCCTATCTCTAACTCCTCAGCACACACCGTCACTCTCTGCTACTGGATCTCTTCTCTCCTATCTCTAACTCCTCAGCACACACCGTCACTCTGCTACTGGATCTCTTCTCTCCTATCTCTAACTCCTCAGCACATCTCTCCTATCTCTAACTCCTCAGCACACACCGTCACTCTCTGCTACTGGATCTCTTCTCCTATCTCTAACTCCATCTCCTCTCCAGCTCTGCCTCCACTGCTCTGGATCTTACTTTCCCCTGCCACTCTTGTTGAGAACACTTTCCCCTCTCTGTAAGTGACATTAGCATGATTTAAGTGAGGAACTGCTAGTCTCTAAGCAAAGTTGTCCTTTCCAGAAAGGCTAAAGTGTGGTGTATTTGTATTTACACAGGTAAAACTCCAAACACAGTGATGAAAGCAATGGAAGTAACAGCAGGGTTTTGCATTTGAAAATGTGTTCTGTGTTATTCTGAAATAGGAAGAAGCCATCCATCTTTATCTTTCTCTTTCCAGATTTACATAACAACAAAGCGCTTACCTTATTTCCCAGTTGTCAACTTCCTATTTTTGATTGCTCAGCTGCCAAAACTGCAGTACAACAAAAATCTAGGTATGTTATCAAGTTTTTGCTTTGTAATAAGCAGTAGATCAGTATGTTAGCACAAGGTTCTTTGAATATAATGCTGTTAGATATCAGATCTTTTCTTAATCAAATGCATATCACTGAAATATATGTCTTCACGCCTCTGAAATGTATCCTCTTCCGTGAAATGTACACAGCCACATACAGCCTACCTATCCTATAGAAAGAGGGAGTTTCCAACACCCTCTTCTGACCTCTGCAGCATTGCGTGACATGGGTGCACCAACCTACATGTAGACAGTACACTCGTACACATAAAAAATAATAAAATAAAATAAATTTTAAGAAAAAAGAGGAGGGAGTTTTTACTCAGTCCTTGCTTCATGCTTTGGTAGCTAACTATGGCATGAAAGAAACCTCTGTGTTAAAAAGAGCTTTCTGTTGACTCAGTAGTGTTGGGTGCTTCTGGGTACCAGGACTGTAATATGAAGGTTACAGTATCACCAGAGATAGTCTAAGACTTGGATATACACATGATCTTGCATGTCAGAATATTTGTTACAAACAGTAGACACTCAAGGCTTTCAATATAGGTGTCCTATATTAAAAGTAATAAAACTAATTTTTTAGCCCTAATTGGTTCATTGAACTTTTGGGGGGTTTTTTGTTTTGTTGTTTTGTTTTTGTTTTTGTTTGTTTGTTTGTTTGTTTGAGTTCCAGCTGGTCTAGAACTCACTGTTAGGTTCATTTCTGCGCAGAGAGAAAATGTCGACTTTGATGGAAAGAAAGTCAGATTTACTTCAGGCACGGTGACTGGCCTGCCTGTGTTGGGATTAGGATGACCAACATTAGAATGTCCCCTAAATGGCAGTTTTCTACCCAGGCACCCAAGGAAGTGAGTTTATAAGGAGGTGGGGGTGAGGAGATGAGGGATTAGGGCATAGGTGGATCTGTGGCTGGTATCAGTAGAAGCATCTCAAGATAAACTGAGGCTTGTGACTGGTGTCAGTAGGAGCCTGATGGCAGGATATTGCAGCAACTTTCTGGGAACTTCCCCCTCAGTTGGCTTCCTGGAAAGTCCCTGACTTAGGTGGGCTTCCGACCTACGCTCACTGTGTAGACTGGACTGGTCTTAAACTCATAGATAGCCTCCTGCCTTTCCTCTGCCTCCTGGGATTAAAGGCATGCACTACCATGCCCAGCTTCATTGAACATTTTTATAATTACCTAATAAAGTCCCAAGTACTTCCTCTGTCTCCAGGCTCCAAATAAGTGGAATTTTTTTTTTTTTGGTCTTTTTGAGACAGGGTCTCCCTGTAGCTCTGGCTGTCCTGGAACTCACTCTGTAGACCAGGCTGGCCTCGAACTCACAGAGATCCACGTGCCTCTGCCTCCCAAGTGCTAGGATTAAAGATGTGCGCCACCACGCCCCGCATTATTAGTGTACTGTCTGCATGCAAGTTTGTGCACCGGTGTCATGCAATGCCGCGGAGGTCAGAAGAGGGTGTCGGATTCCCCTGAAACTGGAGTTTTCCTGGAATTGGAGTTTCAGACGGTTCTCAGCCGCCATGTGGGTGCTGGGGATCGAACCCAGGTCCTCTGTAAGAGTGGTCAGTGCTCTTAACTGCTAGGCCATCTCTCTGGCCCCAATAAGTGGAATATTTTAAATCCACAATATTTATTCAGTTGATTGAAAAAGCACTTAACCTAGCAGCATAATAAATAGCCCTATAAGAACATTTTTAACCAGGTGTGGTGGTGTGTGACTTTAATCCCAGCACTCAGCAAGCAGAGGCCAGATGGACAGATGACCCAGAGGTTAAGAACACTGGCTGCTCTTGTAGAGGACTTGGGTCCAGTTCTCAGCACCCACATGGCAGCTAACAACTGTCCATAACTCCAGTTCCGGGGCATCTGCTGCCCTCTTCTGGACTCCAGGGGCATTGCATTGACATGGGTACACTTAGATACAGGCAGGCAAAACACTCATACACATAAAGTGAAAATAGTTTTAAAGACTATTTCTGTAAATGTTTTTTTTTCTTAAAACATTTCAAAATGTATTTATTTCTTCCTTAGAATATTTTTCTTCCTAAGATGTTTTTTATTTTTATTTTTTTTTATAATCTTTTTTGTTTGTTTGTTTTAATTTTATTTATTTCCATATGTGTATGAATGTATTGTCTGCATGCAAGTCTGTGCACCCATGACGTGCAACACCGCGGAGGTCAGAAGAGGGTGTCGGACTCCCCTGGAACTGGAGCTCTCCTGGAATTGGAGTTTCAGACGACTCTCGGCCGCCATGTGGGTGCTGGGGATCGAACCCGGGTCCTCTGCAAGAGCGGTCGGCGCTCTTAACCGCTAGGCCATCTCTCCAGCCCCTAAGATGTTTTTTAAAGTAACACTGAATATTCATTCAGAAATATTCACTGGTTCCAGACATTGTTCCCATGACAGTTCCTTTAGTGTCATAGATTGCAGAGTGGGAGGGCACAGACATCTGATTGGATTCTAGCTCTGCCATTTCCTACCTGTGACTTTGCCCAGGGCATCCTGCCTCACGCAAGGGGTGAGTGTTCACAGGTGCCAAATCCCTTTGCAGTTTGTCAAAATCAACTAAAGGTCATCCCATGATCAATGCAGAGGTTAGTCTCCAGATCAGAAACGCATGTCTTTCAGGGGTCCATGTGCAGCTATGAGACTATTCTCCCACACACCTCACTTTTGTCTGCTCATCTTCTAGAAACCCTGTAGCTTCACCTTCTACATTAAGGTCTGTGAACCATCTCAGGTTTGGGTTGGTTTGGGTTTTGTTTTGTTTTGTTTCCTTTTTGCATCTGTTGTCAGGCTCATTTTTTTTCCTCCATAAGGCTATCCAAATTAGCACCATTTATTGAAGAGATTTCTTTCTCCATTAAATTGCTTGGCATAGCTGTGGAATCCAGTTGGTCCTCTGAGGGGTGAACTATTTCTGGACTCCATTCTGGAGCACTGATCTGTCTTAATAGCAGTACTCTTTTGATAACTTGTCACTTTATAGCCTTGAAACCATGCAGCGCAATGCACTAACATTTCAGCATGATGCTTCCCCCAGGCCCCAAGCTCGTCTCCTGTTGGCAGCACAGCCATCCAGGCAGAAGGGCAGAGTCCCAGTTTGGTGAACGTCCTTAGAAAAGCCAGCGTGGACATTCACTCACATCACAAACTTCTCTCTCCATTCCCTTGACTTTAGCAGATTCTTTTCTTCTGCTGACACTCAACATTGTTTTCAAAGATAACCAAAATATTTTAACCAGAATTTAGCAGTTTTTACTCAGGCAAATCCTTTGGGTTATCTAGTATGCCATGTTGTCATTAACTGAAGTCAGTTAGAGGTGATTTTTATTCTCTTTTATATTAATCTATATCTGGTTTCTGCCATAGCATGCATTATGTAATCCAAACTAAACAGTAATGACAGAAACTAGTTTTGAATCCTTTAGATCAATAGAACATTCCACCAATCCCACGGCTGATTCGACAAATAGTCCAGAATTAGTGTTTCCTCTGAATAATCATCCACCAGCAATAATGATGCTGATGAGGACTGATATTCATTGAACGTTGATTGCCAAAAGCAAGTTGTTGATTGGGTGCCTTGTTCCCTCACAGGCATGGTCTGCCGGAAACCTGCCGACCCTGTTGACTGGCCACCACTCGTCCTGGGACTACTCACTCTGCTGAAGCAGTTTCACTCCCGGTACACTGGGCAGTTCCTGGCACTGATTGGCCAGTTTATCCGCTCCACAGTGGAGCAGTGCACAAGGTACAGAAGCCCAACCAGAAATAAGTGCTCCTTACTGTCACAAAAAGGGATTGCAATTTCTTTTTTTTTTTTTTTTTTTTTTTTTTTTTTTTTTTTTTTTTTTTTTTTTTTTTTTTTTTTTGGTATTTTTGAGACAGGGTCTCCCTGGAGCCCTAGCTGGCCTGGAACTCACTATGTAGACCAGGCTGGCCTGGAACTCACAGAGATCCGCCTGCCTCTGCCTCCAGAGTGCTGGGATTAAAGGGATTGCAATTTTTGAATGACAAGTTCCTATTCTCACTATCCTAGCAGGAATGGGAACTGGGCTGTTATCCTCTGAGAAGCAAGTCAGGGCATGTCTGCTTGTGCGTAGCAGTCCCCACAGGGCTCCTTCTTAACCACCCTGCCAAGGCATTTCCTGCAGCTGACTCAGCAGGGACTTTCTAGACTGAATCTCGACTGTGATTGGTAGACACTGAGGAAGAAAATGCTGTCCTGCTGGACTGCCATCTTGGATCCAGCTGTCAGAGCTCAGGAAACCCTGCCATCCTGCCAGGCCACTGCCAAGACATGGCTTCACACACTTCAGGAAAGTCAGGCTCGTCAGTTTTTGAGGCCAGAGCAAAGTCAGAGTTCATGATGTGTAACAACAGGAATCACAAAAGAAGATACTATTGGATAACAAAGCTCACAAACCACCAATTCCTGCCAGTTCATTTCCCCAGACTTCTCTCCGATTAAGGCCTTTCTAGGTCAGGGGGAAATATGGCCCTAAGATGCTAGGTACTGAGCTTCCTTTCCTGCTGCCCTAAAGAGTCAGTAAGAATTTCTCTGTCATGTTACACATGTAAAAGTTAACATAAGCTAGACATGGTGGCACATAGCCTTTAGTGCCAGCACTGGGGAGACAGAGGCAGGCAGATCTGTATGAGATTGAGTCCAGCATTGTCTGCAGAGAATTCAAGGCCAGCTGGGGCTACCAGGGGACCCTGTCCCCCCAAAAAACAGTTAATGTAAAACAACCACTTGGTTGGTTAGTTTGGTTTTTTTTGGGGGGGGGGGCTCTTTTTGTGATAGGGTCTCCCTTTAGTCCCAACTGGCCTGGAGCTGTGTAGACCAGGCTGGCCTTGAACTCAGAGATCCACCTGCCTCTACCTCCCGAGTGCTGGGATTGAAGGCATGTGCTTTCACCAGTGTAACTTTTTACTGTCCTAGGACCTCATAGACACTAGACAAGAACTTTAAAACTAAACCACATCACAAGCCCTCTTTACTCTTTTTCATCTTTTTGAGACGTGGCAGCCCCACTGTTCTGGAACTCTGTAGACCAGACTGGCCTTGAACTCACAGAGATCCACCTGCCTCTGCCTCTCAAGTGCTGGGCTTAAAGGCATGCCCCACCACGCCCAGCCTCTCCTTTTACTTTTGAGACATTGACTCACTAAGTTTCCCAGCCTGTGCTTGAACTAGCCCTGTAGCTGAGGTGGGCCTTTAATTTGCAGTTCTGCATCAGCCTGTTGAGTAGCTGAGATTACAGCCCTGTGCCACTAAGGCAGGGAGAAGTTTACTTTCAAATGAGTGAGTAAAACAGACCACTGAAAGGCTAGAGGAATGGAAAGTATAGGACCTGATAGGCATTGAGGCATTGAGTCATGGAGCCTGAGGCATGAGTCATCCAGACAAGCACAATCCAGTCACATCAAACCAGAGCCAAGGTTAGGAGCTTTTCAAATTACATTTCTTTGTGTGTGTGTGTGTGTGTGTGTGTGTGTGTGTGTGTGTGTGTGCCTGCCTCTGCCATGGCACGCATGTAGAGATCAGAGAACAACTTGCAGAAGTCAGTGCTTTCCTTCTTCCATGTGGGTCCCAGGGATTAAACTTGGACTGTCAGGCTTGAAGCAAGTGTCCTTATCCACAGGGCCATCTGACCAGTCTAAGACTGGGTTGATCCTGCAGGATACACTCCTAAAAATGACTTGATAGGAATCAAGAGGCTGCCTGCTCTGTGGGTTTGTTCTTTACTGGTGATCTGTTGCTCAGTGTCTTCCAGTATTAAGAGTCTGTTACGTACAAAGCAGCTAACTGATCCAAAGTGTTCTGTTACAGCCAGAAGATACCTGAAATGCCTGCAGATGTTGTGGGTGCCCTTCTGTTCCTAGAGGATTATGTTCGGTACACAAAGCTCCCTCGGAGGGTAAGCCATAGAGAGTGAAGAATGCTATTAATGACCTGTTTGTAAGCAGATGGTAAGACTGGTAAATCTGGATGTACCAGGAGGGAAGTCCTGGTCTTCACAGCAGACGTCTCTTGGCCCTTTCATTGTTGTGCCCAGTAGTCACCATTGTTTCCACCTTCCCTGCACGGTGGAGGGCTTCTCTGGCTCCTCCTCACTCTCACCTTCTTCAGTGAGACAGGCAAGCCAGGTAGGGATTCCCAACTAGTCAGTGAAAGAAATAATCATAACCAGATGCCCAAAAGTTAAGACCAGGCCACAGCCAAAGCTGTTTACCTCTTCTAAGAAATACTTTCCTTTGTCCTCCTTGCTAATAATTCCACCTTGGTAAGTTTTGGCTCAAAGAGGAAAGCTTGATTTAAGAATATAAAGACTGTTGGAGCTAGAGAGATGGCTCAGCAGTTAAGAACAGTAGCTGCTCTTGCAGGGAACCCAGGTTCGATTCCCAGCACCCATATGATGGCTAACAACCATCTGTAAGTACAGTTCCAGGGGATCAGGTGACCTCTTCTGACCTCCTCAGGCATTACACCACATGGGTGCACTTACATATATACAGGCAGTCTACTCATATACATAAAATTAAAATTATTCTTTAAAAAATTTATATGAGCTTGCCAGGTGTGGTGCTGCATACCTTTAATCCCAGCACTCAGGAGGCAGAGGCAGGCCATTCTAAGTTCAAGGCCAGCTTGTTCTACATAGCAAGTTCCAGACTAGCTGGGGCTACATGGAGACCCTGTCTCAAAAAGATCAAAAAAAAAAAAAATTTTATGTATAAATGAGAATTTAAATTTAAACATTAATTTTAATTTCTTAAGGAGATTAATGTTAGGGATTCTGTTTTGGGTCTCATCTACATTTCCTAAATTTCCTCTATTTAGCACAAAATATTAATGCTTTTTTTTTTTTTGGTCTTTTCGAGACAGGGTCTCCCTGTAGCCCCAACTGGTCTGGAACTCGCTCTGTAGACCAGGCTGGCCTTGAACTCACAAAGATCCACCTGCCTCTGCCTCCCAAGTGCTAGGATTAAAGCCGTGCGCCACCACGACCAGCTAAGCAATGCTTTTAGAAACTCAACTCCCTAGCACTTAGACATCACTATTCTGTATTCCACCCACTCCGCCTACCCCACCCTTCTTGCTTCTACTAAACGCAGCTGAAGCATGCATCCCTTTGGGAACCTTCCTGTTCTCTCCTCTGGGCTGTTGCTCCTTAGCACCCATCACAGGCATTCAAGAGACCTCTTCTTGCTCATCAGTTTTGTGACCTGAGATTACTTCTTGCACCCCCTAGAGGCCTAAGTATTCACCTCACATCACAGTGCTCTTATGAGCCAAGAAGCACATGTCAGGGGACAAGCCTCCCCTAAATGTTAGTGCCCAGAAAAGGAGACACGAGGGCAGAGGCCACCAGAAATGAAAGTGGCCATTTGCAAGTTTACCTCTGTGAGTCAACTCATCTGGCTCTTTTCACCCTGCCCAGCGGATATTTTCACTTGAATTTTCATATGGAAAGCTGTGAATTTGGTCAACTGCAATGCCGTGAATAATTGAACTTCTGCTTACTATTTCAGGTTGTTGAAGCACATGTGCCCAGTTTCATTTTTGATGAGTTCAGAACAGTCTTGTGACTTCCTTCTCCTGCTTTAGTCTGTGACCAAAATGAATTTGGAAAAACTTGAAGGCTCATGCAGCTACATCTCCCCTCAGTATATTGTGAGAAATGGCAGACATTCTAAGGAAGATGCCCCGTGGCTCCACCTAATTAATACTGTTTAAATCATGGTTATGATATGCAGTTTATATATATCATGTAGAAGCAGAACACTTTTGTACTGCCTCTTATAAATGCTGAATGTAATTGCTGTGTATAAGTCCATTTAGTTTTATGCTTTAAAGAACTATTTGTGCAACTACAGATTGTCAGTAAAACAGTACTAGTACTCAAAGTTGTCCTGTTTGTGATAAGAAACTGGTATTTGCAGGGCTGGAGAGATGGCACAGTGGTTAAAGAGCACTGGCTGCTCTTGCAGAAGACCAGAGTTCAGTTCCCAACACCCACATGGTGGTTAACAACAGTCCCTAACTCCATTTCCAAGGGATCCAACACCATCTTCTGACTCCCACAGACATTGCACTGCATATGTAGAGGAAATACACTTACACACACAAAATAAAAAATAAATATTTAAAAAACAAACTGATATCTGCCCTCTAGCTATGGGAGAGATGGCAGCCCGTCCACTCTAGGTTTTGTAGACACAGGGTGACAGCCCAATAGCAAACCTGACATGCCCTTTGTGCCATGTGTTTTGGTGGCTGAAGTTCACCACCTTCTAGTCCCAGACACCCTGCTCCTTCCAGCCTTTTCCTTCCTACCTCTACAGCCTCTGAGTTCTGCCTCAAACTGGACAACCATTTTGCTATCCACAAGACAGTCTTTTTCCTTTTACAAGGGGGGGTGAGGGGGTAGGGGTGGGGGTGGGGTGGTAAAGTTTGGCAAGTTTATATCTCTCAAAAATCCTAACTCACTTCTACATGAAAAGTCTATGAGCGGGAAGTGCCATCTACTGAGGTAGCTTGGACACTGACAGCCTGGATGACAAGGGGGTGATTTCTGGCTGAACCTGAAGCTAGCTGTAACCTCCTCTGCAGAGAACAAAAACAACTAGTAAGCAGCCTAGCTAGACTACACAGAATGTGAGCTCCAGGTTCAACAAGAGACCCTGCATCAGCATGATGACGTGAATCAGCGTGACTGATGTCAGCTTGAGCCCCCACATGCACAGGTACACATACACACATGATGACGTGAATCAGCGTGACTGATGTCAGCTTGAGCCCCCACATGCACAGGTACACATACACACACATGATGATGTGAATCAGCGTGACTGATGTCAGCTTCAGCCCCCACATGCACAGGTACACATACACACACATGATGATGTGAATCAGCGTGACTGATGTCAGCTTCAGCCCCCACATGCACAGGTACACATACACACACATGATGACGTGAATCAGCGTGACTGATGTCAGCTTCAGCCCCCACATGCACAGGTACACATACATACACACACATAAACTAACAGGACAGGTCTAATAACTACATTTCCATCCCCTTTTCTGTGACCACAAAACTATGTAAAGTCCACCAGGAGAAATAAAAGGCCGTGAGCACTCATGTTTCATTTTATTCGCCTATCCCAATGAATCACCGCAAATACTGAAATCAAAGAACTTCAATGTTAGCACGTAATTTGTGGTAACAATCATCTCTTTTAAATATCTAGCTTATTTTACCCTTCATTTTATATTGTAAATTAAGGCATATATTTACATGCTTATACACAAAATCTTCAAAAACAAAACCCCAAGCTTGGTCCGTGAGTCTCCAACTTAGAATAATACAGCATTATGCTCTAGTGCCCTTCAAACAGCTCCGGTGACCTGATGACTTCCAAGTGGTTCCCCTTTAACCTACTGAACCAAATACTTCATTTCTGAATAAATGAGAGGAAATATTACAGAGCACGCTCTGTACAATACAGCACCGCTACTGAACAGGGCTCGGGGTTTTGTAATCCATGGTTCTGATTTAAAGCAAAAATACATGGCATAGATGGAAACAGCGAAGAAGTGTCGAATCAGAAGCAGAGGGTCAGGAGACAGTCTGTAAGAGAAGAGAGAGACACCGGTTAGACCTGGAAATGAAAACGCCGAGGGGCCCTGACTATCCTCGATAAAGCTTAGCACACATTCAACAATGAAGGACTTAACAAGCTTTTCTACCTACTGATAGCAGGAAGAAAATTTGAAAATACATTATTAAACAAACTACTTAGAGTAACCCCTTTCAAAGAAGCCAGTAAGCCCTCTCATGTCAGCTGTAGTTTTTGAGCCATTTTCTTTCACTGATCTTGAGATCCAAGCTTCAGTACTGAAGACAGCCTGACCTGCTGGAGTCTGGGTTTGGCAATAGTACTGACATTTTGGACATTTTGTCAAAGCACCTTGAAGAATCTCACTTCTCAGACTTCCCAAGAACAGTGCCACATACATATGCACTAACAAAACGACTGAATTTTATGCCAATCAGATTAATAATTGAATAGGGATTTTTCAACTCTCCATGGTTTCCACGGATCAGACATGTAATTTCTCAACTATCCCTGGTTTCCATGGACCAGTCGTAGAGAGACCACAGGTAAAAACTAAGCTCCAGAGACTTTAGCCTCCCTTGTCCACTTCTGATCAATGCTGCCAGTATCCTAGAGGAAAGTGTGGTGCTAATGTTGCTTTCTGTTCATTACTTAGGGATGCTTTTATAAAAATTACTAATGTGTGTGTGTACACATGCATGATGTAAGGGGGCATGTAGATGCCACAGCACATGTGTAGAGGTCAGAGACAGCTATATAGTGTCAGATCTCTCCTACATGCACGTGGGTTCTGGGGTCACGCTTGGGCACCAGGCTTACACAGCATGTGCTTTCTCACTAGCCATCTTGCTGGCCTCTAGAGCCACCTCTGACAGGCATACTAATGGATAGCAGAACAACTAAGTGTACACAGAATGAGGATGTACATTAACTGAGTATGTTTTCCTTCTCCTAGCAAAACAACTTACATAGAAATCAGACCAATAGGACCGGTGATACATTCTCCACCAAGTTTGAAGTAAAGAAAGCAAGCTTTCCGTAGCTGATGCAAGGAATCTAAAATGAAATTTTAAATTATTCACAATGAAAACATTCATAATTTATCTTAGGGTGTTAAAGATACATCTGAAAAAATCATGAAGATATGAAAATACCAAGCTTGACATAAATTTTAAATAGTCCTAGAATTCAACAAAGACGACTTTGAAATTTAGTAGTACAGGTGGTATAATTGCTAATACTTAGGTCTTAGAGAGTTATTTTTAAATTACTTATGATTTTGTTATAAATACACTAAATGATGCAAAATACTTTGTAAACTCTATTATAAAAACACAATTCAGGGGCTAGAGAGATGGCTCAGTGGTTAAGAGCACTGACTGTTGGGGCTGAAGAGATGGCCTAGAGGTTAAGAGCACCCCAACTGCTCTTGCAAAGGAGCTGGGTTCGATCCCCAGCACCCACATGGCGGCTGAGAACCTTCTTTAACTCCCAGTTCCAGGGGAATCTGACACCCTCTTCTGACCTCTGCGGCACTGCATGACACGGGTGCACAAACCTACATGCAGACAGTATATTCGTACACATATAAATGAAATTAAGAAAAAAAAAAAAAAAAGCACTGACTGCTCTTGCAGGGGACCCAAGTTCAATTCCCGGCACCCACATGGCAGCTAAGAACCATCTTGGGCCGGGAATGGTGGGCACACCTTTAATCCCAGCAGAGGCAGGCAGATCTCTGTGAGTTCAAAGCTAGCGTGGTCTACATAGTGAACTCCAGGCCAGCTGGGACTAAAGGGAGACCCTGTTTCAAAAAAGCGACCAAAAATAAATAAATCAACCAAATTCTGGGACTAAAGGGAGACCCTGTTTCAAAAAAACGACAATAAATAAATAAATAAATAAATAATTCAAACAACCAAATTCCCAGACTCTTGAGAACTGAACCAGGTCCTCTGCTTCTTTGCATAGCTTTTTAATAATTTCAAAGTAATTCACACATAGCAATAACTTTTTTTAACAGTTTAGAATCAATGTTATTTTGAGATGTCCCTAGATTTTCCTTTACAAGATTTTTCAAAAAGATGTAATATGGTAAACTTTTGTTCCAATGAAGTTAATTCCTCCTCCAACCTTACACTAATTTTACGATATTGGTAGGTTCACTTTTTTTCTTTTTTTTTTGAGACAGTGTTTCCCTGTAGCTCCAGCTACCCTGGAGCTCACTATGTGGACCAAGCTGGCCTTGAACTCACAGAGATCCACCTGTTTCTGCCTCCCAAGTACTGGGATTAAAGGCATGCACCACCAGACTCTGTTGGTTCACTTTTTTTTTTTTTTTTTTTTTTTTGGTATTTTTGAGAGAGGGTCTCCCTTTAGTCCCTTTAGTCCCAGCTGGCCTGGACTAAAGACCAGGCTGGCTTTGAACTCACAGAGATCCTCCTGCCTTTGCCTCCCAAAGTGCTGGGATTAAAAGCGTGCGCCACCATGCCCAACGGTTCACTTTTATAAGAATTCAAGAGCTTAGAGAAACTCAAAGCTTAGTTCTTTTCTTCTTATTTGTCCCACCAGCCATTTTAACTCCCCTTTCCATTTCCGAAAGAGATGCTAGCTTGCAAATCACATTGAGGTACTTTTTTTTTTTTTTTTTTTGGTCTTTTCGAGACAGGGTCTCCCTGTAGCTGTCCTGGAACTCGCTCTGTAGACCAGGCTGGCCTTGAACTCACAGACTAGGATTAAAGGCATGCACCACCACACCCAGCTTAGATCATTTTAAAAGCTCTACACTTACCATCGGTAGCAGAGAATAATTCATAAAGAGCCTGAGCCAACACATTCACAACAAAAGAATGAGTCCTTTTTCTGGACCAATAGAATGATTTTTTAGCCTAAAAACAAAAATGAAAAAGACTACTTATATAGTTAAGAAAAAAAAAGCATAAACTAATACTATAATCCCCCCCAAACTGACATTTGTCCCAAGGACTATCTGCAGGTAATTTTGCCAAACCTGTTTTCAGAGCAATGAGTTCTGTGATTCTGAAGGTAAACTTACACTCTGAACATAGCAGCCCACAGCAATCCAGTTATGTAATAGTCCCACATAGAAACTGAAGATTCATAGTGTGGAATCCAGGCTCATTAAACCTGAACAAGACTAAGAACCATAAGGAAGCACTGGCTGCCGAGCATAGACTTCTCAACAGAGCCCCACTGTTCTGAGCACCTAGAAAGAAATGCATTCTGAGTCATTTCAGTCAAGGAATGATCTAATCTCTTACCTGGGAAATAGCAGCATCATCATAAAGGTCAGGAATACTCTTTAACAATTTCCTCCATAATTTTACATCTTTTAAAGCAACAGTCATTCCTCCACCAGTAAGAGGATGCCTTAAATTATATGCATCTCCCAAGAGAAGAACACCTGTGAAGAGAGAAAAGGTTATGAAATCCTGGAACACTTGGAGACCAAAAAAAAAAAAAAAAGTTCAGGTTAACTTATGATTGAGGTGAGCTAATAATACCAAAAATGTCAAAACACAAGGGAATTAATTATGATTAAGTTTTTGAAAGAACAGTGTAAGAGTTCACTCAATCAAAATTCATTGACACCCAGGACATGCAAGGAGGCATAATGTAAGTAAGAATGTGGCCTCTGCCTAACCAGAACACACACGCAAATCTAGTTCCAACTGCGTTTATAAAGCCTTTTGCAAAATAAGATAAAAAAATACTAAACGCATGTACAGCCATCTAATATAAAAAGTAAATCTTGTTCAAGAAAAAACAAGATGCCTTTAGCATTTCATAGCAATAGTCAATGCCAAGAGGCTACAAAGACATATCTATATAGACACTGACTGACTTGCACAGAAAGAAAGTAGGCCCTAGGAAGACTATGCATCATCCTATATAGTTCAAGAAGACTATGCATCATACTATGTAGTTCAAGAAGACAAACCACACCTGCATTCTCAAAATCACATATACCAGAGTATACTGAGGGTTCTCATTCAGACCTCTCTTCAGAAGTCTGGCCAGATGTTTCTCATAGTATTCTTCTATACCCAGTATGTTCCAGAGATTCACTCATTACCTCCAAATTTCCTGTGATGACGTTTTAATTGTCAAGAATCAACTGGGAAGAGACTCTCAATGAGGTATTGTCTGGATTAGGTTAGCCTGTCGCCATGTCCATGGGAGATTATTTTGATTACATTGAGGTGGGAGATCTGCCTACTGTGAGCAGCACCAATCCCTAAGGTCCAGAGCCTACCTTAGTCAGCATAAGTGGAGAGAGCAAGCAAAGCATTAGCAAGCATGCATTTGTGATGCTCTATTCCTGATTATGGATATGTGGCCAATTCCTCAAGCTCTTGCCACTGTGACTTTCCCTACCTTGACTTGTGAGCTAAATAAACCCTTTCTCCTCTCAGTTGCTTTTCCCAGGGTATTTTATTACAGGAACAGAAAAAGGAACTAAGATACTTCCTGGATCCCTTAAATATTTTTACTATTTCTATGTCAATAAATGGCTTTCAAAACTACCTATGCCTGAAACCTGGAATCTGTCAAGAGACCTCTTTCCTATCATAAAGGCCAATTAATCAGGGAGTTACAGCATCGTAGATCCTGGATGCTGCCTGCTCCACCTTTCATCATTCATGGAAATAAGAGGCCTTACTATCTACTTTAATCTGAATTTGCCTTCAAATCCTCTACTATATCAGAGTAATGTTTTTAAAATAAAATCTAATGATGCCACCACCTGAAAGCTTTCTAAATTAAACTATGGAACTGATAAATTAGTCCAGAAAAGTTTTAAGACACAAGAAAAATATCAAAAGTCAATTGCAGTCCTAAATACTATTAAACAACAATCTTAAAATGAAATTAAGAAAATAATTCCATTTACAAGAGCATCAAAAAAGTACTTGGGGAGAAATTTAACAAAAGAAATGCAAAACTTATACCCTGAAAACAAATCTTGTTCAAAGAAATAAACCAATTAATATACGGTCACCTGACTTTTTATAAAAGTGACATGACAAATACTACTGGGGCATCCAGAGTCAACAAGTATGATTTCTAATAACCCAAACCTAAAAACAGCCTCAATGCCTATCAACTAATAAGACAAACAAAACCAATGTGTTTGCACAATGGTATGCGCAAACCGTTCCCTAGGCATGGATCAAATGAAGGGCTGATCCACACTACAACATGAACAAACCTAAAAGAAAACAAAACAAACAAATAGCACTATGTTAGGTGACTAGCTACAAAAGATCACATACAATTCTACTCAGGAAAGAGTCCAAATACGCAAATTTAGACGCAAAAAGTAAATTTGTTGTAACCAAAAGCTGGTGTTGGAAGGAAATGGATAGTGATGCTAATGACAAGGAGGGGTGGGGGAGTGGGAAGGGTTGTGAGGTGACTTAAATGTCCTAAATTTGATGGTTGCACATACCTGTGAACATACAAATATATATTGCTTTTGGTGGGTGAAATGAATTAATTTGTGAACTGTATCTCAAAAAGGCTGCTACCAAAACTCCAAAATTTTTTTCAACGAAGTTCCACTGTCTATAGAATTAAACAAACATCCTGTCAGACATAGTGATGCATGCCTACAATCTCAGTACTTGGGAAGCAGAAACAGGAGGTTCAAGGTCATCCTCAACCATAGCCAAGTTCTACCTTGGGCTCCAAGCTAGAGACCTTATCTCAAATACGAAAGTGAGGGGGTGCAGGTTGCTAGAGAAAGGACTCATCTGTGAAGAGCGCCAGCTGCCCTTCCAGAAGCCTCAATTTTAGTTCCTAGCACCCATGTTGGGTGGCGTATAGCCAGCCACCTATAACTCCGCTCTAGAGGACCTAATATCCTCTCTGGCCTCAGAAGACGCTTGCACACATGTGACATACCACACATACACATAAATAATTTTTTTTTTAAATCTTTAAAAGGTAAAATAAAAAACTACATCCTACCTATTTGTCACTATGACAACTGCTATAAGTGCCAGTTACAGGAATCTATTTGAGCTCCTTGAAAATTTCTCAGCTGTCTTAGGGCAGGCTCGCAGATGCTATTCCATTGCTGCTAAGTCCCTCATCTTGCCAGTCACCTAATCAACTTCTACTCATCTTGCAGCCCCAATGCAGCTTTATATCTGATGAATGTCCTCCCGAGGCTTCCTTTAACTTCACAGCCTTCCCCTTCTAGCCTTGTCTACTCCTTTACAGTGAATCTTTGGTACCATGAAAGGAATTTTATTGAAACTGTTATCAATACCATTGTGAGCTTATTTTCATGTTTCGAATTAGAAAATTGCTTTTCTCTAGGTCAAGGACTAAACCTATTCCCAATGATTGGCAGTTTTCTTTTTGGTTTTGTTTTGTTTTTGTTTTTCTGGTCATTTTGAGATAAGGTCTCCCTGTAGCCCCAGCTATCCTAGAACTCACTACGTAGACCAGGCTGGCCTTGAACTCAGAGATCAGCCTGCCTCTGCCTCCTGAGTGCTGGGATTAAAGGCATGGGCCACGATACCTGGCGGTACTATCTTAAAAAAATCTTTACTATTTTTATTTTATTGTGTATTGTTTACATGTATGTAAGTGCATCCATGTCATGTGATGTCAGAAGAGGGCATCAGATCCCCTGTAACTGGAGTTATAGATAGTTGTCAGCTGCCATGTGGGTGTTGGGATCAGAACCCAGGACCTCTGCAAGAGCAGCCAGTGCTCTTAACCACTGAGCCATCTCTCCAGCCCTGATTAGCAGTATTTTATACAAAGTCAGTATTAAGTAATAACTAAATATCATAAAACTTTGATGTTAGTAATGAATTAATCCACAGTAACCAATGCTCTTTCTCATGTTATTTCCCAGAGCTTGTTAATCAACAGTAACCAAATTCTCTGTATCACCTGTTATTACCAGGCTACAAGTTTAATCACGTCATTTGAAATATCAATGCCATCATAAAATAAGTCTGCTTAAAAAAAAAATACCTCGTTTGTTCACTGGTGAAGGAGGAAGGAAGCTCGCTGGCATGGACCTCAAACGAGAGTTCTGAGAAGCTTCTAGGAATGGTTCTTTCAGGTGGTCTGCAATAGATTCCAACCATTCGAACAAGTCAATTTCAAAATATTGTATATTTTTCATCAAGTATAAGCAAACATTTGTTTATCTGTTATGTTTGTTATGTATATTCCTTGTAATAAATCAAGAATCACCAACTTTATTCATAAACGTATTCATTAAGCACCTCATTATCCATGTTAAGGAATGTCTAAGAAATCCAAAAGAAAATGGATGTTAACTGACATACACAGGTGAATGGAACAGAGGAAGAAATGAGGCAGACTCACAGCAGCTGAGATAGGAAAAGCCACATGCTAACAACTATTAATATGTACCTTTTCCACATATTCTAATATCACATGAAATACAGTACCCATTCACAAATAACAGGAGGATGGAATCAGACTTAGAGGGACAAGCCAGCTCTAGCTAGCTGAGCTTCAGTTTAGCCAGAAAATGAAATGGCTAAATTACCTTATCTCTGAGACAACTTTTTTTTAATTTTTTTTATTTTATTTTTTTTATTAATTTTATTTATTTCTGTATGTGTATGAATGTACTGTCTGCATGCAGGTCTGTGCACCCATGTCGTGCAATGCCGCGGAGGTCAGAAGAGGGCGTCGGATTCCCCTGGAACTGGAGTTCTCCTGGAATTGGAGTTTCAGACAGCTCTCGGCCGCCATGTGGGTGCTGGGGATCGAACCCGGGTCCTCTGCAAGAGCGTCGGCGCTCCTAACCGCTAGGCCATCTCTCCAGCCCCGTCTCTGAGACAATTTATAACTTTCATTAAAAAAAAAAAAATGAACTGTCAGTTTCCAGTACAGAACAGGGGGGCTGAATACCCATGTCCAAAATAGTCAGTTCATACAGGGATAGACTAAACATCCTAACCAGTGTCAATTCATACAGGGATAGACTAAACATCCTAACCAGCATCAGTTCATACAGGGATAGACTAAACATCTTAACCAGCGTCAGTTTATACAGGGATAGACTAAACATGCTAACCAGCGTCAGTTCACACAGGGATAGACTAAACATCCTAGCCAGCGTCAGTTCATACAGGGATAGACTAAACATCCTAGCCAGCGTCAGTTCATACAGGGATAGACTAAACATCCTAGCCAGCGTCAGTTCATACAGGGATAGACTAAACATCCTAGCCAGCGTCAGTTCATACAGGGATAGACTAAACATCCTAACCAGCGTCAGTTCATACAGGGATAGACTAAGCATCCTAACCAGCATCAACATGACCTACAAATCGCTTCTCTAAAAACATCCAACAAGAATCTTTTTCTTTTTCCTAAATAAGCATAACTAATCTTCCTACTAAAAAGTTTCAGGGCTGGTGACATGGCTCAGCAGTTAAGAGTGCTGGCTTCTCTTGCAGAGGACCCAGGTTCAATTCCCAGCACCCACATGGCAGGTAACAACCATCCCTAACTCCAGTCCCATGGGAATCTGATGCCCTCTTCTGACCTCTAAGGGCATTGCATGATAGGGGTACACTTGCATACATGCATGCAGGCAATGCACTAATACACATAAAATTAAAATAAAATATTTGAAAATTAAAAATTTCAAAAAGGGATTAATGAAGTAACCATTTAGTAAATACCTTGTCAAACAAATAACTTGAAAACCACCAAAATACTTCACTAATGCAATTATGCCAAAGATAGCTTCTGCTCTCATAACTAATAAGCAAGCTTCTCCTCCTTTTTTAATTTGTTATTTCCTTTTGGTGCTGAAGATCCAGCCAGGACTTCCAGCCACTTTGTCAAAATTCTTTTTTAAGTTTTTTTTTTTTTTGGTCTTTTCATTTATTTATTTTTTAATTTATTATTTTATGTGTATGAGTGTACTGTCTGCATGTAGGTAGGAGCACCCATGTCATGCAATGCTGCGGATGTCAGAAGAGGGCGTCGGATTCCCCTAGAACTAGAGTTAAAGACGGTCCTTAACCACCATGTGGGTGCTGAGAATCAAACCCAGGTCCTCTGCAAGAGCAGTTGGTGTTCTTAACCACTGAGCCATCTCTCCAGCCCCCAAAATTCTTAATTATGTACATTTCGTTCTTATATATTTCCACACTTTAAAAAATAGCTGGGAAAATAGCTCAGTCAGTAAAGTGACTGCTGTGAAAGCATGAGGACTGAGTTCAGGTCCCCAGCACCACAGAGAAGCTGGTGGAGCTGCCAGTGTCTGTGACCACAGTGCTAAGTGGGCAGGATAGGCAAATCCCCGGAGCCCACTGGCCAAATCTCAGCAAGCCTCAGGTTCAATGAGAGACCCTACTTCACAAAATAAGGTAACAGCAGGTCAGCCACGCTCCAGTGGATGGCCCCACACCTCTAAGTTTATATATAGTCAGCACAAATCGGACTAGGTGTTAAGAAGGGGAAGCTGGGAAAGGTGAAGGAGGTGGGAAGGGGATCTGGGAAGAGGTGGAGGAAACAGTGGAGGAAATGTGATAAAAATACACTGTACATAGAAAATTCCCAAAGAATTAGTAAAAATATTATGTGAGGATGGCCTAGCGGTTAAGAGCACCAACTGCTCTTCCAGAGGACCCGGGTTAGATCCCCAGCACCCACATGGCGGCTGAGAACCATCTGCAACTCCAATTCCAGGAGAACTCCAGTTCCAGGGGAATCCGACACCCTCCTCTGACCTCCGTGGCACTGCACGACACGGGTGCACAGACCTACATGCAGACAGTACATTGATACACATAAATAAAAACATAAATAAAATAAAATAAAATAACAAGGCAGAAAGCAACTGAGGAAGACATCTGACACTGACCTGGAGCCTATATGTGTTTGTATGCACACACACACCCTGACTAGCATCATAAAAATTTTGGATTTATGGAAAAGTATGTTTTGTATGTTTTTAAATAAAGGCATCTAAAATCTCACAAAGCCTTTGTATTCAACTCAAAGATCTCTTCAGCTCCCACGTGAGGGCGGGCATCTTGAAGCTGGCATGTACAAGCAGGACATACTCCATAACTATAGAATGGGAACATTCATGATGCCTGCCAGCCTTACAGAGTGACTGCACAGATTAAAGTAAATTCTATCTGTAAAATACTTTTTATATAGTAGACATGCAAATAACAATGGCTACTATTACTATAAAAAATTACATAAATAAGCCAAGCATGGTGCTGCATGCATGTAATCCCAGCACTTGGGAGTCCAGGCATGGTGGTGCATGCCTATAATCCCTGTACTTGGCAAGAACAGGTAGAGAGATTGGGACTAAAGGTCATCCTCAGGTTCAGAGCAAGCTTGAGGCCTTGTTTGTTTGAGACATGGTCTCATGTAGCCCAGCTGACCTCAAACTACCTACGCTATGCAGCTGAAGATGACTGTGAACTTCCGGTCCTCCTGCTTGTTCCTCCTGAGTACTGGGGTTACAGATGTGTCCCCACTCTAGGTTATGTGCTGCTGGGAGGAACCAAGGCTTTCTGAATGCTGGCCAAGTGCTCTACACTGAGCTACATCCCCAGCCTATTTTCATTTCTATGTACTAACTGGGCACATTTTCACCTGTCCTGTTTACCTCTAGGCCTATTTTAGAACATTGGGGAGAACTAGATTGAGGCTTTTGTGAGATCTGCTTTTGAACTGTAGATTTACAATTGGAGTAAAATCCCATTTCTTACCAGGCATTTGAGGGTAAATTTGTTCAGCTATGTATTGTCTTAAATTCCTTGGCATCTCTCCACGAATATCAACAAGTACTCGAGTTTCATTAGCTGAAATCTGGTAGATGAGAACTGGACTTGGATTAACTAAAACAAGTTCAGCATAATTGGCTTTAAACTGTGGTGCATCCTAAAATAAATAAATAAAATAAAATATTTTAATAGTTTTTCCAATTTCAAGTTGCTTTTAATCTTCTACCATGATACCCCTACTGTACCTTCATAAGGAACCCAACAAAATGAGATGACACAGAAACTTTACTGGAGATCAGGTTTTTCCTGAACTTGGAGAAAAGGCCATCTGCAACAATAGTCAATGGGGCATGGAGCTCCTGGAACACAAAAAACATTCAGCTAAATGGTTAGAAATATACAGCAAAAGTCCATTCTTTAAAAAGGTATACAATGGGGCTGAAGAGATGGCTCAGCAGTTAAAAGCACTAACCGCTCTTGCAGAGGACCCAGGTTTGATTCCCAGCACCCACATGGAGGCTAACAATCTCTGTAATTTCAGTTCCAAGGGAATCCAACACTCTCTTCTGACCTCCATGGGCATTGCATGACACAGGTGCACTTATACACATGCAGGTAATACACTCACACATATAAAAGTAAATAAATAGGATTGGCAGTCTCCCAAGACCAACTGAAGCACAGGTAGACAGAAGCTGGGTGCTTCAGCAAGGCGGATTGTTGTTTGATTTAATCTAGTGGTCTTTGCCTTAATTGGCTTTTGTGGCCGTGGGGGCAGAGTTATCCTCCCAGCTGCTATAAAAGGTGGGTTTGCATGAGTCTTGAGATCCAGGATCTCCCAAGACCACCTGAAGCACAGGTACATCCCCCCAAACTGGGATTACCAAAGGAAGGAGTGTCCAAGTGAATTCTTCGGAGAACCTTCAGAACAGAAAGGGAGGACTGAGTTGGACTTCCAATAGAAAGCCTAGAGCTTAGAGAAGTCAACACTCCATAAGCAAGGAGTAAAGGAGAAAAACAAATCAATCAAACAACGAAGGCATCTGAAGGAGGCAAGCAAAGCAAGCCCTCAATACAGTGAAGAGGCATTTGGGACTCACATTGGAATACGGGCAACCCTCAACACAGTGAAGAGGCATTTGGGACTCACACTGGAATACGGGCAAGGAGAAGCCCATATGCCAGGAACACAAAGAAGACACAACATGGGAAAGGTCCAGGAAAATCCCACACCAAGCTCTACCAACCCCGTGGAAGATTCCTACAGTGGGAACCCCTGGGGATGGCCCAGGACACAGACATCAGAAGTACAATTGTGAACATACTTAAAGAAGTACAAGATTATAAAGAGTAAATCAAAGAATTAAGAAAAGAGAATGAAGAACTCAAGAAGGACCTAGAGAGAGAGAATGACAAACTCCGGAAGGAAATGGAAACACTGAAAAGATCCCATGCTGAAAAAGATAAGGAAACCAACCAGTGAAGCAAAAAGCTACAGGAAGAGATTGAGAAGCTCCAAAAGGAAGTAGAAATACTAAAGAAATCAGAAGAGAAAATGAAAAAGGAAATCAAACACTCATCCAATCAAGAGGAAAGGAATGGAAAAAGCCTCAGAAGCAGAATGGAGGAAGCAGAACAAATATCAGACCTGGAAGATAACACAGAACAACTAAAAACCTCAAGGAAAGATTATGAAAACTTTAAAAATACACAAAAGTGGAACAACCAGGAACTGTGGGACACTATGAAAAGATCAAACCTCCACATCATAGGAATAGAGGAAGGAGAAGAATCCCAAGAGAATGGTATTGATCAGATCTTCAACAGAATAATAGATGAAAATTTCCCCAAACTAAAAAAAGACAAACCAATACAAATACAAGAAGCACATAGAACTCCAAACAGACAAGATCAGAAAAGAAACTCTCTACGCCACATCATAGTTAAAGTACTAGACACCCAAAACAAGGACAAAATCCCTAAAGCCACAAGAGAAAAAAAAAGTGACCTATAAGGAGAAACCTATCGAATTACAACTGACTTCTCAGGCAAACTATGAAAGCAAGAAGAACATGGGAGCAAAGCATTCCCAGTGTTAAAGAACAACAGATGGCAACCCAGCTTACTATACCCATCAAAATGTCAATTAGAGTGGAAGGGAGAGAGAAAAACTTCCATGACATAAACAAGATGAAAGAATACAGAAAACAACCCTTCAGAGAATACATGAAGCAATTCAAACGACAGAAGAAAAGAGCAACCATCCCCAGGCACCTAGAAAGAGAAATCAATAACAATAAAGCAAGAAGTAGAAACCTAAACAAAGCCCCAAATGGATAATAAGGCAAAAGGGACAACAACAAACCTATCAGTCATAACATGAAATATCAATGGACTAAACTCCCAACAAAAGACATATACTGGGAGATTGATTAGGAAACAAGAACCTGTTACAAAAGTCAACTCAGGTAGATCAAGACCTCAACATGAACCCCAAACTCGAAGGTGCTAGAAGAAAAAGTTGGCAGCAGACTACAAGAACAGGTTATAGGAAAAAGACTTCCTAAATCAGATAGCAGCTGCACAAGAATTAAGTCAACAATTGCAAATGGGACCTCATTAACTCAAAGCTGGGTACATCAAAAGAAACAATCAAGGAAGTGAAGAGAAATCCAGAGTGGGATGAAAACCTTCACGCAGAAACATCTGACAAAAGCATTGATTTCCAGAATTATAAACTACTCAAAAAACAAAGAATAAAGAAACATACCCACTCAATAGATGGAGCAAAGAACTGAACAGAGACGTCACAGTTGATGAATGAGAGATGTGAAACATCTTAAGAAGTGTTTCAACATCACTAATCAGTAAAGATATCATCTCACTTCCAATAAGACTGGCTAGGATCAGAAAACAAATGATACCAAGTACGAAGATGTTGTGGGGCATCTACTGCTGGTGGGACAATGTAAACTCATACAGCCACATAGAAAGCAGTGTGGACAACCCTGGGAAGAACTGGAAAAAACTTCCCGCCTGACCCAGCATACCACTCCTAGGCATGTAAACCCTCAAGACTTCCGCCACCACAGAGATACATGCACGGCCATGTTATTGCAGCTCTCTTTCACAATAGCAGGAGCTGGAACCAACCTAAATGGCCCCTCAAACTGACGAGTGGATAGAAAATGGGGTAGCACTCGCCAAATGGAGTTCTATGCAGCATAAAGAAGGACATATCGCGAGCTTTGCAGAAAAATGGCTGGAGCTGAAACAGGACATCATGCTGAGTAAGTAACACAGTCCCGAAAAACAAACGACGAAATGGAATCCTCATCTGTGGATGCTTTTAGTGGCCAATTACCTAGTTGTAAGTATTTCTTGTGCACGTGCCCCTGTGAGGCTTTTGTCCAAGTAGTTGGGAAGTAGACATACAGTGGAACAACACAACAACACAACAACAGATAGAAAGGATGCATCAAAGAAACTGACGGAAACAGTGAATTCTGCTCAAAACAGTCAACTGTCACATGGAGAATATCGAGAAAGAACTGAGAAAGAGATGAAAAAGCATGTTTGGCAGAATGCATGAGCTCTAGTGGGGTGGGGGATAGGGTGGGGGACCACAGGTCGAGATTTAAAAATATAAAGATATATGTAATAAAAAAATACACATATATTCAATAAAAAGAAAAATAAATAAATAAATAAATAAAATATTTTTAAAAGGTAGATAGGAACAGATTTAAATATACTACCTCCTCACAGAGGAGAGGAAAGCAATAGGTGGACTTAAAAGAATACATGACCAGGCCAGGCGTGGTGGTGCATCACTTAATCCCTAGCACTCAGAGGCAGAGGCAGGTGGATTCTTTTGGGTCAAGGCCACGGGTCCCGTACAGAGTAAGTTTCCCAGGACAAGCCGGCTACTGGGAGTCCCTGGCTCAAAAAGAAAAAAAAAAAAAAAAAAAGAAAAAGAATACATGACCATCTTTAGCATCACTTCCTCTGAGTCCCTGGAGGGTGTCTCCCTTTGATTTCTCCTATCAAGGCTTGTGCCACTTGGATATGCAAGAAGCTAAACAACTACAATGGACCAGAGAAGAATGAACCTCATTCCAAACTGCAAGATAATTTTAGATTCATTCTAAAATTTATCTAACTTCACACAGTGCCTAGAATAGAAAAGTTTTTATGTAAATGGATATGTGTGTTTATATTACTACACTCTGAGAGGGAAAACCTGACACTCCTCTATTAGAGTGCTTTCTAGGAAGAAGTGACCATACAGAACAATCTGCCGGTGCCTACTGACCTTTTTTCTTTCATATATGAACATGAATATACTATAAATTCTTTAACTGTTACTTGCTTTCCAAAATTGTTCCACTTCTGCCTAGAACAATGTATATAGTTAATACTGTGCAGCAGTATTAAGAGGAAAAATGATTTTACAGGTATTTTACCACAATACAATTTAAAGCAGGCAGAATCATTTGAAAAGATTCTCCTACCTGTGTCTTTTTATTTAGACTGCCTGTCTCATGCTAATCATCTGTCCTATGTTGAAGCTCTTCCTCCACCCAACTTAGAGACCCTCAGCTTCTCTGTTGCTACATCTTTCTCATTTTGATGTGTAATACCTGGCTTTTGTTTTGTTTTGTTTAAAGTCTATAATATTCTGAGGTGCTCTCAAAAGCAGTGTGTTTCCATTTGCAACCCATCTTACAGTACTTATAGAGCACCTGATTTAGTAAATATCACCAATAGGCCTACTTTTTTAAAACAGTAGGAAAAGGGTAGGCAAAAGAGTTCAGTGGATACAGGAGCTTGTTGCTCGATGGTACAAGCCTGAGCAGCTGAGTTTGAACTCTAGAACCCACATAAAGGTAGGAGAACCAACTCCACAAAATTGTCCTCAGACCTTCACACACATACCATGGCACACATACCCCGCTCCACACACACACCTTACACACACATACACAACAATAATAAAATGTTAGAAGTGTAGGGAAAAAAGGACAAACATCTCTCAAAAAGCAATGACATTTAGTAATCTCACCTTGATATCTCCGGTCTCTTTATCCTTATATTGCACTCCCACCACAGCATCGTCTTCCTCTAGTAATTGTAGCACAACACCTTCTATAAACTTCACACTAAAGAACAAATAGATTTCCAGAGCAGCACATGAGCAACTCATATGAGGTATGATACAGTTCTTATTATCCACCTCTAGTTCATGTATAGCAACTGGACACATGTACATGTGTACATGTGCATAATCAATGGGCTAGAACAGCAAAAGCCAAAACTATCACTGGCAAGTTGTAGAATTATTTATGGTTTTTATTTTGTAACTTAAAACAATAAATACATATGTAATCACTTAATCATACATACATACATATTTAATCATTTAAAAAGTGAGTTTTTAAAAATATTTTATTGTGGGCTGGAGAGATGGCCTAGCGGTTAAGAGCGCCGAATGCTCTTGCAGAGGACCTGGGTTTGATTCCCAGCAACCACATGGCGGCTGAGAGCCATCTTTAACTCTAGTTCCAGGGGAATCCAATGCCCTCTTCTGACCTCTACGGCATTGTACAACATGGGTACACAGACCTGCATGCAGACAGTACATTCATATGCATAAAAAATAAATTTAAAAAAATTGTTTTTATGTATATGAGTGTATTGCCTGCATGTATTTAAGTGCACCTGAGTCATGCAATGTCCAGGGAAGTCAAAAAAAGGGAATCAGATCCCCTGGAACTGGAGTTACAGATAGCTGTTAGCCACCATAGGGGTGCTGGAAATCAAACCCACGTCCTCTGCAAGAGCAGCCAGTGCTCTTAACTGCTGTGATTCTTTGACATTATATATTGGGTTTTTGTTTTAGTGTATTTTTATTTTATGAGTGTCCGCCTGCATGCATGTATGTGCACCGTGTGTGTGCCTGGTTCCTGCAGTGCCCAGAAGAAGGTGTCAGATTTCCTGGAACTAGAATTATAGGTGGTTGTGAGCTGCCATGGGGATGCCAAGAACTAAACCTGGGTCCTCTGCAAAAGTACCAAGCGCTCTTAAACACTAAGCCATCTCTTCAGCCCACCATTATAGATTTAAAGCTGCGGTCTTACTTGGGTTCCACCATAGCTGCTTTCCGGAGACTCATGATGAATTTTCCATGGTGGAAAGAAATTCCATTCTGTACTTGGTTGTTTTCTGACAACGGGTAAGGAATCTGAACTTCAGATTTGCTTTCATAATCATGAACTATGTAGCCATGTATAGGATGATTATTAAAACTTTCTACTGTATCTGAAAAACAGTTCAGTTCATCAAACAATTTTATTAATCAGCCCAGAGTTACATTAAGTACAAGAAACATAGAGATACCAAAAAATAAGGCTCTGCTTGATGAAGCTATTAAGACCATTAGGAGAAATGAACAGGAAGCTATTAAGACCATTAGGAGAAATGAACAGTTAACCCGACTATTTCAAAAATCTTAAATGTTACTGGAAGACAGTAACGTCTTTCCAAATCTATCACTCCATTTAGGACAATGGCACAATTATTTCAGGACTGTAACACTTTACCCCAGAGACAAGCAAGAAAATGCAAGAGATGAAATGTAATAAGCCACCATCTTCTAAAAAAAATCTGTTCTGCTCATAAAGACAGAGGAGCATATTCCAATCTTCTTAACATTTTCACCAATTAGCTATGTATAGATAAGTACCACAAGGGAGGGAGGGAAGGAAAAAGAGAGGAGAAAGTGAAAATACTATCAAAACTTTTCAAAAAGGTCAAAATTTATACTCAGTATATGAAAAAGCAGATTTCCCAAACCAAATGGGAAGAATAGGATATTTCTAAAACACTGATTATTCCTACTGTATATCAAAATTGATTCAAAACTCAACTTTGTAGTAATTTTTAGCAAATGAAACATAAAAATTATCAACCAAAACACTCAATTCATCAGATTCATGTAAAAATGTTTTTTTCATATTTAAAGCAGTAAAAAATAAAAAAATAAAAAATTTCAATGGAAAGCATAACATTTTTAAAGTAAATTTAAAATTAATGGCAATTAAGACAATTTTTAAGAAAAAAAAATCACATAAAACATTTATATTTATACATAAGATTTACTCACTAAAAACCACAGGAGCCAGGCATGGTGGCACACACCTTTAAACCCCAGCACTTGGGAGGCAGAAGCAGGAGCTTCCTATTTAGACTCTTTGAGTTCCAGCCTGGTCAAAATAGGAAGCTCCAGGCGAGCTGGGACTAAAGGGAGACCCTGTCTCAAAAAGACAAAAGGGAAAAGATGCCCCAGCTGCTGGCGAAGATGCCTGAAGAGGAGGTTCAACTGACTGTACATTTGGAAAAATAAAAAAAAAAAAAGGAAAAAAAAAAAAAAAAGGAAAATATTAATATAACAAAGATAAAACAGTATACATAGGAAAATATTAATATAACAAGATAAAACAGTATATAGATGATATGTTGATTTGGACAGGGTAATATAGAATCAGTGAATAAACTGGGAAAAACATGCTTAAAGCTTTATTTTTTTATTTTTTGCTTTATTAGAGTTTTGCCTGCATGTGTATGTATATGTGTGTACTCATGGATGCAACACCCAAGGAGGCCAGAGAGGGCATCGGATCCTCTAGAACTGGAGTTACAGACAGTTCTTAGTCTCCTTGTGAGTGCTGGGAACTAAACTGAGGTCCTCAGCAAGAGCAGCCAGTGCTCTTAATCACTAAGCCAGCTCTCCTAGATAGCTTGATTTTTAAAAATTCAAACAAGCTTGGCCTGGTAGCACATGCCTGAAATCTAACTTAGTACTTGGAAACTGAAGACAGGTTTGTCTTAAGATAAAACTAAATTAACTTTTAAGGGCTAGAGAGATGGCTCAGCAGTTAAAAGCACTGGCTGCTCTTGCAGAGGACCCAGGTTTGAATCCCAGCACCCACCTGGCAGCTAACAACCATCCTACCTCCAGTTCCAACAGATCTGATGCTGTCTTCTGACCTTGGAGGACACTGCACAACACAGGTACACAGGTGCACTTACGCACATGCAGGGAATACATTCATACAAATAAAAAATGAGGGGCAGGCTGGAGAGATAGCCTAGCGGTTAAGGGCACTGACTGCTCTTGCAGAGGACCCGGGTTCGATCCCCAGCGTCCACATGGTGACTGAGAACGGTCTGTAACTCCAATTCCAGGAGAAATCCAGTTCCAGGGGAATCCGACATCCTCTTTTGACCTCCGCAGCAGTGCATGACACAGGTGCACAAACCTGCATGCAGACAGTACATTCATACACATACAAAAATAAATAAAATTAAAAAAAAAAATTAGGGGCTAGAGAGATGGCTCAGCGGTAAAGAGCACCAACTGCTCTTGCAGAGGACCCGGGTTCGATTCCCAGCACCCACATGGCAGCTAAGAACTGTCTTGGCTGGGGCTGGAGAGATAGCTTAGCAGTTAAGAGCGCCAACTGCTCTTGCAGAGGACCCAGGTTCGATCCCCAGCACCCACATGGCGGCTGAGAACCGTCTGTGACTCCAGTTCCAGAACTCCAGTTCCAGGGGAATCCAACACCCTCTTCTGACCTCCGCAGCATTGCACAACACGGGTGCACAAACCTACATGCAGACAATACATTCATACACATAGAAAATAAAATTTGCCGGGCGTGGTGGCACACGCCTTTAATCCTAGCACTCGGGAGTCAGAGGCAGGCAGATCTTTGTGAGTTCAAGGCCAGCCTGGTCTACAGAGTGAGTTCCAGGACAGCTGGGGCTATAGGGAGACCCTGTCTCGAAAAGACCAAAAAAAAAAAAAAAACTGTCTTGGGCCGGGCATGGTGGCTCACGCCTTTAATCCCAGCA
>VZQC01014125.1:1547801-1576929 GCA_009823505.1 Rhizomys pruinosus | reverse complement strand
TAATTCTAGCACTCGGGAGGCAGAGGCAGGCAGATCTTTGCCAGCCTGGTCTACAGAGTGAGTTCCAGGACAGCTGGGACTACAGGGAGACCCTGTCTCAATAAAAGACAAAAAAAAAAAAGTGGAATTATTTATGTGCAAAGGCAACTAAAAATATGAAATCAAACAAAAATCCAAAACAAACTCACGTGATAAAAATGAAGAGCAATTTCAAGGTCTAACCCCGAAGCAAGTTTACAGTCTACAGCATTAGGGTGTCAAAACCAGAAGCCAAAAGAGCTGGGGTTTTAATGGTCACTGCTGGACAGAAGACAGAGCCCCCAAAGTGTCAAGGATGCTGGACTTCAAACTACACATATTGTCCTATGATATGGCCTGGGAGTGAGCCATCCACCATCAGTTACAATGGAATCACACAAACAGAAGAAACCCAAATGTAGCTGGGTGTGGAGAAGGTAGAGGCAGGTAGATCTCTGTGAGTTCAAGGCCAGGCTGGTCTACATAGTGAGTTCCAGGACAGGTGGGGCTAAAGGAAGACCCTATCTCAATAAGACCAAAAATAAAGGAAACCAAATGTAACCATGTCAACTTCTGAAGCTCCAGATGAAGTCAACATGAACCAACAAAAGACAGAATTAAAGCAGTGCTCTAGGAATGCATGTGCCACAAGACACTCAACATCTATGAAGTTTTAAATATGGAATAAATAAGTCTACAGAGTACACCATGTTCATGAATACGAATTCTCAATCTGAAAGATGTAAATTTTCCCAAAATTGAGGTACGAATTCAATGCTTTTCCATCATAATCTTGGCAGGGGTGTTATTCCACACAGCTTAAAAAGCTGACTCTGAATTATACACAGAAAAACAAAGGGTCTAACAGAAGCCAAGGTAATCCCAAAGAAAATAAAGTTAAGGGTAGGAGATACTAAATCTTAAGACATGTTATAGACAGAAGTTAAATTATAAGGTATTAGCTATGTTAGGGATACAAGCCACAAGGCCATCAGCTCTCTAATAATTAAAAGTCCATTCTCCAGGATAGATTAGCTCACTTCATATTAGAAAGCCTTTATTTCCAAAGTAACTATTCCAAGTATTTCTATCATACTTCTCAACAGATCTGAGGGGAGGTTAATAACACAGTTAATGCCTACAGGCCTCTTATTAGTGACAATAAGGTATACTGGCTAGAATACTTGGGAGGCTGCTGGCCTCATCTTGTATTTAAGAATCCACTGGGATCTGTAGCCACAACTAGAGAGATGTCTCCTGAGGTCAGATCTATAAAAGACTGTCTAGTCATTAGTTTAGAATCACTTCTGGTGGGCAACAAACCCTGCCCCTGGATGTTGTCACACCTCTTTAAGTGCAGGGTTAGGGAACCTAAAAGGACAGGCAGGGTTTGTTGTAAAGCACTCTCCTCCTTGGGTTTGGTGGAAACTCCTGGAGTCTTTTTGCTCGTTCTCATTGCTCGTTTTCCATCGTCTGTTTGTCTCCCATTCACCTCACTGATCTCTATACAGTATTTCAGAGTTCAGTCCTGGGCTTCCTGGTAGCACCTAGCCTCAGTAAGTACTGTTTCCCTTTCCCATACGTAACATTTGATTCATCATCCGGTTCTGCTGACTCTTCCTGTAGAACGCCTTCCCCATCCATCGTGTCAGTTTCCACACCTCTCCCACGACTCCTTTCTACCATTAGTTCTGGCTAACTGTGCAATGACTTTCCTGTCAACTCTCTACCCACCTTTCTTATTTTTCTCCAGTCCACATACATCTTCACGTGCTCTATTTTATGTTGCATCAGTCTTGCTGGGCATAGTGACACACACCTTTAATTCCAGCACTCAGGAGATAGAGGCAGAAGGATCTCTGTGAGTTCAAGGCCAGCCTGGTCTACAAAGTGAGTTCCAGGCCAAGTGAGGCTACAGAGAGACCCTGTCTCGAAAATACAAAAAAAAAGTTGTATCAGTCTTTTCTCCCTCCCTCCCTACTATGCACTAAGATGGATTCTCAGCAACTAGAACAAAACCTCCTACTAGTCAGTCAATGTTTAAAGATATTTGTTGAGGGCTGGTGAGAGATGGCCTAGCGGTTAAGAGCACCGACTGCTCTTGCAGAGGACCCGGGTTTGATCCCCAGCACCCACATGGTGGCTGAGAACCGTCTTTAACTCCAGTTCCAGGGGAATCCGACACCCTCTTCTGACCTCTGCGGCATTGTACGACACAGGTGCACAAACCTACACGCAGACACTACATTCATACACATACAAGAATAAATAAAAAATTAAAAAAAAATATTTGTTGAATGAATGAATGTCCCTCTTGGTCACCTCTCTTGCATCATCAGCTTTTCCCTCTCTACGTTATATTACCATAAAACACTCCTGTTTCCAAGTATGTCTTTCTTTTTTTTTTTTTTTTAATTTTTATTTATTTATTTATTTATTTTCTATGTGTATGAATGTACTGTCTGCGTGCAGGTCTGTGCACCCGTGTCGTGCAATGCCGCGGAGGTCAGAAGAGGGCGTCGGATTCCCCTGGAACTGGAGTTCTCCTGGAATTGGAGTTACAGACGGTTCTCAGCCGCCATGTGGGTGCTGGGGATCGAACCCGGATCCTCTGCAAGAGCATTCGGCGCTCTTAACCGCTAGGCTATCTCTCCAGCCCCCCAAGTACGTCTTTCTATCCCTATCTAATTACAATTCTTTTTTTTTTTTCCTGCCGTGTAAAAAGCTCCTTACAAATCATTTTCTAGGGGTTGAGGATCTAGCTTAAGGGTTGCTGTGTCCAAGGAGGTCAGAAGAAGAGGGCATAGGATCCCCTGGAACTAGAGTTACAAATGTATGTTAGCCTCCATGTAGGTGCTAGGAATCAAACCCTGGTTCTCTGTAAGAACAGCCAATGTTCTTGACTGCTGAGCCAGGTTTCTAGCCCCAGTCTCAAAATTTTAAATCTTCATCTCATTTCAGTATAGGTTTTCCTGTCAGTATCAACTGCCAAATCTGATGTTGAGTCTCCTACACTTATCTCCCTAACATCCTTTTTTTTTTTTTGTCTTTTTGAGACAGGGTCTCCCTGTAGCCACAATGTCCTAGAACTTGCTATGTAGACAAGACTGGCCTTGAACTCACAGAGATCTGCCTCTGCCTCCTAAGTGCTAGGATTAAAGGCGTGCACCACCATACCCAGCTGCCCACTTAGCCTCTTTTGCATGCTTCTCTTCTTTTCTCTGGGTTTCCTGGGACTTAATTTATTCTTTTTTTTTTTTTTTTTTTTTTTGTTCTTTTTATGAAAGGGTTTCCCTTTTGTCCCAGCTGTCCTGGAGCTCACTCTGTAGACCAGGCTGGCCTTGAACTCACAGAGATCTGCCTGCCTCTGCCTCCTGAGTGCTGAGATTAAAGGTGTGCACCATCACACTCAGCTGGACCTAATGTTTTCCTCCCTACACTCTCCTTAGAAGGTCTCAGTCATCACCATGGCTTTTAACTACCACAAACATGCTGACAGCTCTGAAATACACAACCCGGCCAATGCCTCTAGATGAATATATTCAATTTGATATTTCTCGCTGGGTATCCCAATAGGTTCCTCCAAATCTCCCCCATACCTATACCTTTCCAAGTTTCCTGTCTTATCAGCAAAAGGTACCAACTACCAGCTTTGTAAAGCAAAACCTAAGAATCACTTCTTGATAGTGTCCTGTTCCTCATACCTGACACCTGTCCATTTCTCTTTTATAATCTCTGCTACCAGCTCCCATGTCCATCAGAACCAACACCATCTGTAACTTGAATACTGAGTTCCCCCAAACTCCAAGCTTGACCCTTCTTACCCCATTATCTAGACTCCATTCTGTATCCATGTATACTGTGATCCAATGAACTGGGAGATGAATTTGAATCGCATAAATGGTGAAATTATGCAAAGCATTTAAAAATCAAAATAGAAGAAATTTCAGGCAGGGCATGGTGACACATGCCTTTAATCCCAGCCGAAGCAGGCGGATCTCTGTGAGTTTAAGGCTAACCTGGTTTACATAGCAAATTCTAGGCCAGCTGGGGATACAGGGAGACCCTATCTCAAAAAGAAAAAGAAATTTCAGAAGATATAGCTCAGTGGTAAAACATGTATTCAGCATTTGCTAGGCCCTGGGTTTGATCCCCAACACCACACAAAAAAAGAGAAAGGGTATCATTCAGATTTAAGTATGTATGGATAGACTGAATCCTGATGTAAAACATGCTACATTGTGTTATGTAAACTGAGTAGCTGTTGAAGGTTCAAAGCCAGCCTGTTAGATGGGAAGTGAGATCATGTCACACTCTTGCTCCACTGTCAATGGAACACAAGATCTGGCACCTGCTTCCCTCCCCAACCTTAATGTCATGCCATCTTTCCCCATCATCCACTACTTTCTAGCTCCATTGGTCTCCTTTTTAGTTCTTTAAATAACACAGTGACCTTGAACACAAGACCTACAATATGCCAGACACTGTTCTGAATGCTCTTATATAAGAATTCATTTAATCCTCCTAATATACAAAGCAGAGACTCTAATGCCTTTTTTCCTCTGTGGGGGGGAGGAGTTTGTTGCTTGTTTGTTTTTTTTAAACAAAGTCTCATTATGTAACCCTGTAGGCCAAGCTGGCCTCATACTCTCAGAGATCTACCTACGTCTGTCTCCATAGTCCTGGATTAAGAGTATATACTATCACACCTGAACTTTTTTTTAACAAATAAAGGAACTAATTAATCCACAGAAGATTAATTTATTAGGTTTAAAGTTAGTTATTAGGCAAGGCCATATAGCACTTAAAAGGCAAAGCTTACATTCAAACCCAGGCAGTCAAGTTCTGGAACCAAGCCTTTTAGCTAATATACCAACCCTCCCACCACACCCACCAAGCAGGCTGCTTCTCACCTCACAGCCTGAGTAGATTTTGTGGTCTAGTCCTCAAGAATAAACAGTGTATACAGTAAATAAACATTTCCCAATGAATATGAGGTACTTAAAGGCACTGGTTCAGTGGATGAGGTCATAATGCATGCCAAGAACACAACATAACCTGCATAACTGACGGCTCTTTCACTAAATCTCATATCTTTGGTCCAGGAACTTCTTGGCCTTTAGTTATGAACATCACATTTTTCTAGATCTTTCATTATCTTGTTAAGTCTACTTCATATCTTCTCATACTCCTCCTCCTCTGCTCACCTTTACACACTTTTTTAGTAAATGTACTAAATTTTATAAATGAAATATCAATATAACTTTTATAAATGAAAAAAAAGGAAGCAAGTCAGAAGCCATTTCACTAGTCACAGAACAGCATGCAGTGAGGAGTGTTCACTTATACCTGGTGACTCTAAAATCAACCTACCTCCAAGACCAAGTTCTTTAAGAACATGGTGACCCCCAGGCTGCAGAAGTTCTCCCACTATCCTGTCAGGCTCTTTTAAGTCTCGCTCAATTACTGTCACCTTTCTTCCATCTCTGGAAAGCACAGTTGCCAAAGCAGAACCGAGTACACCAGATCCCACGATGATAACTTCTGGATCATGGAGAGAAGATGTTGATGTGGAGGTCGCTGCTCCTGTTAATGCGATTTCCGAAATATTGATTCCTTTTCTGCACTGTTTAACAAAAAAGAAAATTGTATTTCCAAATGTCACTTTAAACCATACTAACCAAATTAATCCACTGATCTTCGCCTTGGGTAAGAGCTAGTCCCCAAACATTGTCAAACCAAGTGAAATGTATTTTTAAACTGAAACCATATGTAAAAATCAAATGATATCAAAATACTGGTTAAATGGGCATGTGTATTACCCAATAACACTAAACATACATTCCTTTTTCCAGACATGATAATTAGAAAATGCAGCTATAGGGGCATATTTTTAAATTCTCATCAGGCCAAATGCTACAAATGCCAAATATAGGATTCAAAGCCATATCATAGAGCAATCCTATCATGTAACTCCTCAACTCTTCACATACATACTGAGCATCTACCAGAAGCAGACCCTTTACAACTTCTGACCTTTGATGTTATCACCATTTAGCAATCCAACAATCATTCTAGCAACTTCCTAGTTTCTAAGAAGGAAGCCTGAAGAGTTCATCAATGGACTCAGTGTTGACTGCTGGGAACCCAATTTTCCAGTCCCAGAAATTGCCTACACAGCATGACAACCTAACAGATTTGCAGCTCCCTGGGCTATAACCTGGTGGCCCTAAAGGAACTTACCTGATATACAAATACGAAGAACTGAGGCCTCCCACTCCTTTTTCACTACTCTAACCGGCCATCTCCAGGCCACCAAACAGCCACCACTACTAAGAGGCTTCTAAGTGACTAGACTGCCTGTGGATGAGTAGCAATAGCTAGTAATTAGATTAAGGGCCCAGCATTTTGCAAACATGAAGTCATTTCATTCCCTGACTACCAGCAATGGTGGTGCTAGCCTCCTCTAACAGACTGGGTAACTGATTCTTACAGAAAGAAAGCAATTGGCAAAGTGTCACCAACAACAGTGGAGGATCAAAACCTCAAAGGCGAGTCCCTCTCTTCTAGAACCCTTGCCAATCTGTATTGTACAGATTGTGACAAGCAGATGTAGTAGGGCTGCACTGCTGTGTGGGTAACACGCCCTGACTTCCAGCTACCCCCACCCACACCTTGCTGGGTATTCTAACATAATCAGCCTTTTACCAATCCCCGTTTTCACTGCTGCAGCCTCAGTGGATGTTTTTTCTTTAAGTAAAATCAAGCATTGCTACTCCCATACTTGAAATCACTGCAGTGCTCCTGAGGATCTGGTTTACTAGCTCCTTCTTCTCCCAATCGCCGCCTTTATTCCCTAGAGGAATCGTGACATTATGAATATTAAAGACCTAGACCCTGACTGAGGACCATCTGTGATATGACCTCAGCCCTGACTGCACGGGTTTATTCACTGCTTCAGTGGTCAAAGGAGGGCTTCCTGCCCCCTGCCCAAGACTTTAAAGATGATGAGCACTTTTGCTACTTTTCAAACTGTCCTGCCACTTTCCCCAGGCAGCTGTCACTTTCAGAAACGGTGGACTTACCTGCTGCCCATGGCTTTCTTCTCTGGTACAAATGCAATCCTGAACCAAGGATTTAAATAAAACATCAAGACAGTAATTCTGTCCTCCTTCAAATGAAATCCTACCATTTCCTAATCAAATCAACAGCCAATCCCCTTCCGAGGATCAACCAACACTACATGAAATAAATGTTTTCAATCTTCCCTAACATCAAGGATGTAGCTGTGGCACAGTCCAGAGCTTTATCGAAATTCAACGAAATGGGAAACACTGGCATATCTAGGCTGTCACTTTGCCTTTTAAAGAAAACTTAAACTTCAGTGCCCTCTATCTTAATTTTAAAATGATTTCATTCATCTGCCCCATCTGAAATCAGCCTACCCTCTTGGACTCCAGATGCTCTTTCTTTTCTGATTCAGGGGGTGACTTAGCCCAGAAGAAGCCAATGAGAGGCAAAGCTGACAGAATATCCGAGAAGGCGGCGAAATGGGAGCCGCTCTGGTGGCGCCCCGGGTGGCCCGCGCTCCGGTGGCGACAGCGGTAGGACAGCACCAGGCCCAACGACAAGAACACCAGCACGCACAGCAGGAGCTCCTTGTTGGCCAGGGTGACGAAGTCCCCGCATTTCTTATAAAAATAGGTGAACGTGGCAATGCCAAGGAAAGTCCACATGGCTCAGAAAGCTTCTTTGGTAGCACCAGGAAGGGGTGAGATTTCCTCCTCTCCACAGGAGGGTTTTGGTGTTAAGAGGTTCCCCCAAAAAAGTGGTCCTCAAAAGGAGCCGGGTGCGCCTACCGAGCTCCTGCAAATAGTCCCAGGACTAAAGTCAGAGATCAGTTTCTGAAATCATTGAAAGTGAATATGAACGGATCTTGATCAAGTTGCACAGGACTTAGCAAGCAGCACTTAAAACCCGCCTGCTCCAACAGCTCCTGGTGTGATCCTGAGCTCAGGCACCCGGCTGGCTCCCTCCTCTCTAAGGGGTGAGGGATGCAGGAGATGCAGGTGATACTGTCTACGTCAACGGCGGCTCCTCCAGCTGTAAATCTTCCTTTGTCACCAGCAGCAAATGCCGGGTCAGATGGAAGGGGTGCGCAGCCGGATCTGGGCGGTGGGAAGCTGCGGGCCCGGCCCTGGCGCCGGCGATTCGAGGTCTGGGGCAGGCGCAGAGTGATCTCACTCCCCGTCGGCGGTCGCGGGCCCGGCCCTGGCGACGGCAACTCGAGGTCTGGGGAAGTCGCAGAGTGATCTCACTCCCCGACGGCGGTCGCCCGGTCGCCCTGGGCAGCCCTCTCCAACCAAAGATGGCCTCGGATTCGCGGGCGGGCAGCGCGGCTGTCCCAGGAGACAGCTCAGCAAGCCCTGGAGTCGCAGCTCGGATCCTGCCCGACAACCACTTGCCGTCCTCGAGGGTGAATGGCTGCCTCCGAGAGCCTCCGTCAGAGCGCGGAAAGGACGCCCGACCGCCTGCTGCCCAGCATCCCTCCCCGGACAGTAACCAGAGCAACGGCCGCACGCCCCACTCCCAGCCGGGCCACAAGCACCGCAGCAGCCCAGGCGGGCTGGGCCCAGGCCAGGGACCAGGGGGCGTGGCTCCGCGTGGACACGCCCCTGACACTGACCCCACCTCCCACGCCGCTTTGGGCCAATCAGGGTGCGCACGGCGCGGTAGGCCGAGATGGCGCTATGGTGCTTTCGGCCAATCGCAGGCGGCGCAGTCCGCGAGGTGCTCCTCCAAGAGGCGCTAGGGCGATGTTGCGTGTTGTGGGGCGGGGACGTGGGATGGGCGCTGGGCTTGGTGGGCGGTGTGGACGGCACTGGGCAGGGACGTTCCTGGGCTGCGGTCTTGAGGTCCCACCTGAGGAGGGTGGGGCTCGCTCAGTGGGAGAGCCTGCGTCACGTGGAAGAGTCTCCATTCATTCCGGAGGGATGCGGGGCTTATGTCCGTGCCATGTGTGGGCAAGGGCCGGGGAGGAGCCGCGAGTGCGTGAAGGACGTGACCTGGCAGCCAACCTGGCAGGATTAGTGAGCGCTGGCGGGAGGAAAGAGTGGGGACACTTGAGGTTGCAAGACAGAGGAGCACCGCCCTGCGCCTCAGGAGAGCAGGGGCCTCGGGCCTGGGGAGAATAATCAGTGAATGCTATTGGCAGTGATGCGAAAGATCAGATGACTAGAATTAGGAAAGATCAGGTGACTAGAATTAGTGGCTGCACTAGTAGCTCCAGGTAGGACAGGGCGGGTCCGAGTCTCACAGCCTCCTCGCAGAGGGCAATTTCTTTCTTCTTTTTAAAAAATATTTTATTAATTTTATTTTATGTGTATGGGCTGAATGCCTGCATGTAGGTGGGTGCACCCGTGTCATGCAGTGCGGGGGGCGGGAGAGGTTTCAGAAGAGGGCGTTGGATTCCCTGGAACTGGAATTACAGACGGTTGTTAGCTGCCACATGGATGCTGGAAATAGAACCCAGGTCCTCTGTAAGAGCAGCCAGGGCTCTTAACTGATGAGTCATCTCTCCAGCCCCGAGAAACTATGGGTGGAGGTGGGAGGACAATGAGTAGAAAGAGCAGGAAAATATAGGGCTAGAGAGACGGGTCATTAAAGAAGAAAAGAAAGAAGAGGACACGAAGTTGGGAAGGGGTGAAGGTGGGAGGATTTTGGAGAAGTTGGGGAAAGGAGTAGGAGTGAATATAATTTTGAAAATTTCAATTAATAAAAATATATTTAAATTTAAAAACAAAAAAGCAAAGAACCTGTGCATCAAAGGGGAAGAAAAGAAGAAGAAGACAGTGCTCTGGCAAGTAAGAAGCTAATAAACTACAGTCCAGGAAAGCCTGCCTGTGGGAACTACCATCGAGCTAACAGGTTTAGTTAGGTTTTTCATTGTTATGGCCAGATACCGGAGAGAAACCATTTAAAGAAGGATTTAGTTGGGGAGGCTTTTGGGAGTTTTAGGGCATGGTGAGATGGCTCCTTTGCTTCTGGGTCACAGTGAGGACAGTCATGGTCAGTGCTTATGGCAGCCTGGAAGTAGACACAGGGGGTCTACCAGAGATAATTTAAGGATAGACCCCGAGTCACCTACGTCCTGGAGCTAGAGACCAAGTGTTCACCACACAGCCTTTGAGAGGATACTTCATATGCAAACCATAAACACTGGCGTTTTAAGAATCAGCAGAGGGGCTGGAGAGATGGCCTAGTGGTTAAGAGCGCTGACTGCTCTTGCACAGGACCCGGGTTCGATCCCCAGCACCCACATGGCGGCTGAGAACGGTCTTTAACTCCAGTTCCAGGGGAATCCTACACCCTCTTCTGATCTCTGCAGCATTGCATGACACGGGTACATGCAGACAGTACATTCACACACATAAAAATTTAAATTTATATATATATATATATATTTAAAAGGGGGGGGGCTGGAGAGATGGCCTAGCGGTTGGGAGCATTGGCTGCTCTTGCAGAGGACCCAGGTTCGATCCCCAGCACCCACATGGCGGCTGAGAACCGTCTTTAATCCAGTTCCGGGGGAATCCCACACCCTCTTCTGACCTCCGTGGCATTGCACTACACGGGTGCATAAACCTACATGCAGATAGTACATCCATACACTAAATAAATAAATAAATTTTTAAAAAAATCAGCAGAAAGAATTTAGCTTCTGTTGGGGTCAGTGATCACTCAGGTTTCTTTTCCTCTTCCCCAGGGTGATTTCCCTGCTCAGCGCACCACCACTTAAGCAAACAGCCAGTAGTAGAAGCTTTTCATTGTTGATGGCAGCATGATTAGAAAGACCAGGGTTCTATTCTTCCAACCAATATAATTTGAAAAGCCGGTGTTCTGGATTTTCAACATTAATTATTAAAACTAAGACATTTGTGTGATAAATCTGAATTTAGTCTTCTAGTTGCACATCACTTTATGAATCACATGGCAATTCATTTTGAAGTTGCCTTCCCTTCCTCAGCCTCTTGGCAGTGTCAGCCCTTGTCCCTGAACCTTGGTTCTTTTTTTTTTGAACCTCCGTTCTTAGAAATAGCAACGAGTGGGGTGTTAAGAGCACTGGTTGCGCCTGGAGTGGTAGCGCACGCCTTTAATCCTAGCACTTGGGAGACAGAGGCAGGTGGATCTCTGTGAGTTCAAGGCCAGCCTGGTCTACAGAGTGAGTTCCAGGATATCCAGAGCTACAGGAAGACCCTGTCTCAAAAAGACACCCACCCCCAAAAAAGCACTAGTTGCTCTTACAGAAGACCCAGGTTTGAATCCCAGTACCCTCATGGTGGCTAACAACCATCTGTAACTCCAGTTCTAGGGGATCCACCACCCTCTTCTGGCCTCCATGGGCACTGCATGACATGACATGGGTGCACTTACATATATGCAGGCAGAACTCCATACACAAAAATATTTTTTAATAAAAATATATTTTTTAAAGTAGCAACTAGGGCTGGAGAGATGGCCTAGCGGTTAAGAGCGCTGACTGCTCTTGCAGAGGACCCGGGTTCGATCCCCAGCACCCACATGGCGGCTGAGAACCATCTGTAACTCCAATTCCAGGAGAACTCCAGTTCCAGGGGATTCCGAGACCCTCTTCTGACCTCCGCGGCATTGCACGACACGGGTGCACAGACCTACACGCAAAACAGTACATTCATACACATAAATAAATAAAAATAAAATTAAAAAAAAAAAGTAGCAACTAATGACATTGGTTACAATTTTGCCTAGTATAAGAAAAGTCTAGATCTGGGGCTGGAGAGATAGCCTAGCGGTTAAGAGCACCGACGCTCTTGCAGAGGACCCGGGTTCGATCCCCAGCACCCACATGGCGGCTAAGAACTGTCTGTAACTCCAATTACAGGAGAACTCCAGTTCCAGGGGAATCCGACACCCTCTTCTGACCTCCGCGGCATTGCACGACATGGGTGCACAGACCTGCATGCAGACAATACATTCATACACATACAAAAATAAATAATAATAAAAAAAAAAGAAAAGAAAAGTCTAGATCTTAACTTGATTCATCCTTAAATGAAACTCAGCTAATCTTAAATCAAGGAGAGCAGGAAGGGATGGAAAGATTACCCTCAAAAACCTAGCTTTGGGGCTGGAGAGATGGCCTAGCGGTTAAGAGGTTAAGAGCACCAATTGCTCTTGCAGAGGACCCGGGTTCGATCCCCAGCACCCACGTGGCAGCTGAGAACCGTCTTTAACTCCAGTTCCAGGGGAATCCAACACCCTCTTCTGACCTCCTTGGCATTGCACAACATGGGTGCACAAACCTACATGTAGACAGTACATTCATACACATAAAAAATAAATAAAATTAGCCGGGCATGGTGGCACACGCCTTTAATCCTAGCACTTGGAAGGCAGAGGCAGGTGGATCTTTGTGAGTTCAAGGCCAGCCTGGTCTACAGAGTGAATTCCAGGACAGCTGGGGCTACAGGGAGACCCTGTCTCAAAAAGACAAATAAATAAATAAATAAAAATTTAAAAACCCTTACAAGAGAGCTCTCATCATATCAATGCATTGGCCTTGAATTAACAATATGCTACTTATCTATATGTTTTTCTCCTCCACTATTAGGAAAAGATAGTTAACAAAATTATTTCCCTGCTGTAACAAATTGATAAACATTTCCAGAAAATAGTTAAACCATATGCCTTTAAACCTCCATCTCAAAAACACAAAAGAGGGTCTGGGAAGTTGGCTCAGGAGTTAAGAGCACGTACTGCTCTCATAGAGGATTAGAATTTGGTTCCTAGCACCCCTAAAAGGCGGCTTACAACTGCCTGTAACTCCAGCCCCAGGGAATCCAGCACTCTCTTCTGACTTGAGTACCTGGAATATCTCCACACATTTGCACATACAGACACTCAAATAAATAATCAAATCCTTTTAAAATGGATAAACAAGCTGGACTGGGTGTTGAAAACCTTTGATCCCAGCACTTGGGAGTCAGAGGCAGGCAGATCTCTGTGAGTTCAAAGCTGGCCTGATCTACATAGTGAGTTCCAGGCCAGCTAGGGCTACAGGCCCTGTATCAAAAAGATTAATTAATTAATAAAAATAGAACAAAAAAAAACTAGTTGTGTCCTTTGACTCAGCAATCCCAATTACAAAACCAAAGAGTCACAGTCCCAACACCAAAACAACTAAAATACCAAAAAAGTGGGGAAGGGATACTGTTCATGACAGTGTTAACTTTTAATTTTTGGAGCAGTACTAGTGTTTGAACCTAGGGCCTCACATGCAAAAGACAAGTGCTCTACCACTGAACTATATCTCAATCTGTTTATTGTTCATTTTGAGGCAGGGTCTCTGAGTAAGTGGCCCAGGCTGACCTTGAATGTACTCTATAGCCCAGGCCTTGAATCCGATGATCCTCCTGCCTCAGATTCCCAAGCGACTGGAATTAACAGACTGTGCCACCAGGCCTGGGAGATATTGGTTTTTGTCGTTTTGTTTTTCAAGACAGGGTCTCCTTGTAGCCTCCACTGACCTGGAACTCACTGTGTACTACAGGCTGACCTCGCACAGAGATCCACCTGCCTCTGCCTCCCAAGTGTTGGAATTAAAGGCATGTGCCACCATGCCCAGCTACACTAAGTGTTATAATAGCAAATAATTAGAAACAATAAAATGTCTATTAGATGGAACATCCATTCAATATGTTATTAAAACTAGTTTTAAAAACAAATGACAGGGGCTGGAGAGATAGCCTAGCAGTTAAGAGCACCGACTGCTCTTGCAGAGGACCTGGGTTCAATCTCCAGCACCCACATGGCAGCTGAGAATCATCTGTAACTCCAATTCCAGGAGAACTCCAGTTCCAGGGGAATCCAACACCCTCTTCTGACCTCCGCGGCATTGCATTGCATGACATGGGTGCACAGACCTGCATGCAGACAGTACATTCATATGCACAAATTAAATAAATAAATAAATAAATAAATAAATAAATAAATAAATAAAATGACAACAGCCAGGCGTGAGTTCAAGGCCAGCCTGGTCTACAGAGTGAGTTCCAGGACAGCTGGGATACAGGGAGACCCTGTCTCGAAAAGACCCAAAAAACAACAACAAAAAAAAACCCAAATGACAACAGGCATTACCATGAGTGGATTTGAGAACAAAATTTCATATGTAGTGCAAAGCTTAAAGGAATATGAGGGGAAGTGATTGCTTTTTGATGATTCTTAAGTGAAAGTTACAGAAGAGAAGGACTTTTTGAATTCTCTTTCCCCTTCAACATCTCCTACATCTACTCCCTACTTGCTATTTTATAAGAAATTACAGTGAGTATATTTTCCTTGCATATATATTAAACAGACCTGGACAGATATTGGCAAAGTTGATCACATCAAAAAGTCTTTAGTATATCTTTTGAAGCTATTGATATCATTGGTCTCTACGCTTTTATATAAATAGTGAAATTTTAAATACTAAAAACCATGTTAATTTTTAGAATTCATTTTCTTTGTAGAGACTAGTAATGCATTAGCTTCTGGGAACAAACTTGTACAGGTTCTTTATCCAAAATAGAACCAGTTAAACACTTTTGGATTTATACCAATCTCTTGTAACTGCTAGGCCATCTCTCCAGCCCCCAGTATATTTAGTTTTTTAATAGTCACAAAGCCAAATCTTTGGGCTATATCAGAGGCAGAAAGTTTAGAATATGTATATTCATGATGCTGCATATTTTGTGCCTTGAATCACTTTGAAAAGTGTCTCAGAAATCCTGGCAGTCCTCTTCATAGGAATTTTATATGTATTTATGGAGATGATTCTATATTCTAGTCAATCTTTTTGGGCATGACTAATTTGTATCTTGATTCTCATTCTGCATGATCTGTACATAGTCCATCAAACTGAGAGGTGTGACCTTAAATTTAACTTTAAAAAAAACCTGGGAGGTCAATAAAATTTAAACTGAAAAAAACAAAACAAAACACAAATGACATATGGTCTAATATTAAGAAAAAATCAAGGGGCTGGAGCGATGGCTCAGCGGTTAAGAGCATCGACTGCTCTTGCAGAGGACCCGGATTTGATCCCCAGTACCCACATGGTGGCTAAGAACCATCTTTAACTCCAATTCCAGGGGAATCCGACCCCCTCTTCTGACCTCCTCGGCACTGCATGACATAGGTGCACCAACCTACATGCAGACAGTACATTCATGCACATAAAAAAATAATAAAAGAAAAATCAAAACACAAACAAAGCTACTTTGAGATTTTATCTTACCCCAGGCAGAATGGCCAAGATAAAAACAAAAAAGACAACAAATACTGGCATAAATTTTCCATGCTGGTGAAAGTACAAACTGGTGTAGCCACTATGGAAATCAGTGTGGAAGTTTCTCGAAAAAGATAGAAATCGGAATGATGAGATGGTTCAGTGGGTAAAGACACTTGCCACCAAGTCTGACAACGTGAGTTCAATTCCTGGGACCCCCATGGTGGAAGGAGAGAACTGATTCCTGCAAGTTTTCCTCTGGCTTTACACATGTACACACACTGTCCTAGTTTGTCTTCCATTGCCATGACAAAACACTCTGACACCAACTTGGGGAGGAAACGGTTTTTTCAGCTTACATCTCCTGGGTCACAGTTCATCACTCAGGGAGCCCAAGGCAGGAACTCAGGGCAGGAACCTGGAGGCAGAAGCTGAAGCACAGGCCATGGAGGAATGCTGTTCCAGTGGCTCCCCTGGCTCATGCCCAGCCTGCCTTCTTATACAGTACACAACAATCTGTCCAGGGTGGCACCACTCTTGTGGGCTGGGCCCACACTGCTCAACCATCAAGACAATACTCCACAGATGTGGCCACAGGCCAATCCAATGGAGCCAATTCCCCAACTGAGGCTCCCTCAACCCAGGTGTGTCAAGTTGACACTAAAGCTATCCAGCACATACACACACACACACACACAAGGCATAGAGCTACTATATGATCCATGATCCAACTATACCACGTATGCCCAAGGGGCTCAATATCCTACTAGAGAGATACTTTCTCATCCATGGTCATTGCTGCTGTATTCACAATAGTGAGGTGTGGTGGTCTGAACGAGTGTCCCCCATAGGCTCAAGTATTTGAACACTTGGTCAGTTGGGACTACTTAGGGAGGGTCATGGAACTGTTAGGAGGCTCGGCCTTGCTGGAGGAAGCAAGTCCCTGGGGTGGGCTTTGGATGTCCATAGCTTTGTCCCACTTCCAGTCTCCCTCTCTACTTCCTGTTTGCTGTTGGAGATGTGAGCTCTTCACCTGCTGCTTGCTGCCATGTCTCTTTCGGTGATGGACTTTCATCCCTGAGGGGGTCGTAGAGAGGTGGTTGGCAAAGACCACCCTCTCCAGCTTCCTTGACGCCGAAGATCTTCACTCTGTCGGCCCGTGACGGAGTGGGGCTGGGGAGAGTAAGTGCGCTGCCGAACCGAAAGCAACCACGGCAGGGAGTCGAGTCAGAGTGTTACAGCTCAAGCTCACTTTATTGCAGGTTCACAGAGGTTTATAAGCCGTGCTGGCTTCCCTACTGGGGTATGTGTCCCTTCCTAATTGGTCCTTTTAGGAGGCTTAATTTACAAGTCCCTAATTGATCCAATCCCTTCCCTTCCTAGCATAGTCCCTAATTATCATGTTAGTACTTGGAAGTAAAGAAGTGAAAGTAGCCTTCCTTGCTCGATGGGCGGGGGTGAGTTCACGAAACTCTAACACAGGCTTCCTTTTGTCCTTCAGGCCTATCTTCTCGGCTATTCTATGCCGTCACATCCCTCTGGAACCGTAAGCCCAAATAAACTCTTCTTTATGTAAGTAGTCTTGGTGATGGTATTTTATTACAGCAACAGAAAAGTAACTAACTAATACACCCAGAAATGGAAACAACATAGATATCTATCAATTGATGAATGGATAATGAATATACGGGCTGGGCGTGGTGGCACACCCTTTAATCCTAGTACTTGGGAGGCAGAGGCAGGCGGATCTCTGTGAGTTCAAGACCAGCCTGGTCTACAGAGTGGGTTCCAGGACAGCCAGAGCTACAGGGAGACCCTGTCTCACAAAGACCAAAAAAAAAAAAAAAAAGAAAAGAAAAGAAAATACGACACATTTATACAATGGAATATTATTCAGCTGTTAAGAAAAATGAAATTGCTGGGCATGGTGGCACACACCTTTAATCCCAGCATTTGGGAGTCAGAGGCAGGAGGATCCCTGTGAGTTCAAGGCCACCCTGGTCTACAGAGTGAGTTCCAGGCCAGCTAGGACTAAAGGGAGACCCTGTCTCAAAAAAAAAGAAAAGAAAAGAAAGAAAAGTGACATTGCAGCCAGACATGAACTCACAAAGATCTGCCTGCCTCAGGGATTAAATGGTGGTCCATGCCTTTAATCCCTGAGACAGGCGGATCTTTGTGAATTCAAGGCCAGCTTGGTCTACATAGCAAGTTCCAGGCCAGCTGGGGCTACAGGGAGACCCTGTCTCAAAAAGACCAAAAAGAAATAGAAAGAAAGAAAGAAAGAAAGAAAGAAAGAAAGAAAGAAAGGAAGGAAGGAAGGAAGGAAGGAAGGAAGGAAGGAAGGAAGGAAGAGAAAGAAAGGAGAAAGAAAAATGAAATTTTGCAGGTAAATGGATGGACCTGGAAATAATCATCTGAGTAAGGTAACTCAGACCCATAAAGAAAAATATTACATATATTTTCTCCTATGTGGAGGCTAGTTTTGAATCTTTAGATACATGTGTTTCAAAGGAAAACTCAGCTTGGCATGGTGGTAAGCATCTTTAATTCCATCATTCAAGAGGCAGAGGAAGGCAGAGATGGAGGCCAGCTTGGTTGACATAGCAAGTTTCAGGCCAGCTGGGACTACAGGGAGGCCCTGTCTCAACAAACAAACTCACTAGAAAACCTGTAAAGGTCAGAAAACTAATAAGAGGGTTTGTTCAAAAGAGAGAGGATATCAAATGCAGTGATATAAAGTGTAAAATAGAAATGATGGAACAGGAAGGGATAAATGGGGTGAGTGTGAGAGGGTAGAGCACAGGAGGGAAGGTAGAGAGAGATAATTAACACTAAAGGCCTTTTTGAAAGAGTCATACTGAAAACTGTAAAAGCTTCCTAAAATATATACATTCACATAGAAGAATTTAGATGGGCTTACCCCATAACAGAGGAGTCAGTGCTCCTTCTAGATACCACGGGCTAGCAAATAAAAGGCCCAGTGCCAGGAATTGGTATCTTACCCTATTGCCAAAAAACAATAGGGTATTACCATACTGGAATCATAGAACACAGTGAGATCAAGCTGGTTACTGACCCTGAAGTATCATCCCTACTGGCTAGCTTTCACAGTGCTAAGAGGTGCCAATATGCAAGCAGAAGATGAAAATAATCAACCTTACCCATACTGCAAGCTGCAATAGTGACCAGCCTGGAAAGACATGCCCACTGGTGCCATAGTGGCACAAATGTTGGGAAAGTAACCACTACTTTATGATTGGATTTAAGGCCTGCTCCACAAGATGAAACTCAAACCTGGATCCATTATTGGAACCAAGAACCATAGTAAGAAAGGTTGTAGGCCCTAGCAGAGAACCTAATACTATTATTCTGTTGCATGGAATCCTAATGATTTATCATTATCCTATAGATTGGTACATCTCAACCCTCATCAGAGAAGATTCTGTTTGTAGTAGATGTAAATTAGTACAGATCCACAACTAATCAACAAGCAGAGAATAAGAGACTGCACAGTGCTCAGCCCTAGGTGGGGCATCAATATCACACCTCTCCCCGAGGTTCAGAGATCATCATGGAAGAAGGGGTGGAAAGACAGTAATTCCAGAGGCTGTGGATGACTACAATGAAACAGTGTTTTCTAGACAGGGCAGGGAAGCTAAACATATGAACTCATAACCGCTGTGACAGCATGCACAAGACCTGTGCAAGCTCGACAAGCCAGACAAAATCACAGTATGCACAAGACCTGTGCCCACTCGAGCCAGACAAAATCACAGTATGCACAAGACCTGTGCAAGCTCAAGCCAGACAAAAATCACAGCACAGAGATGGGAGGTGGGCATGAAGTCCCACCCTAGCTGACAAACTGTTGGAAATTCATAGCTACTGACAGAGGGAGAGTCAGGTTCTTTTTAAAAGTATTTTTATCATTTTCATTGTGTGTATATGAGTATACTGCCAGCACATATGAAAGTGCACCCAATCATGCTTTGCCCATGGAGGTCAGAACAGGGCATCAGATCCCCTGAAACTGGAGTTACAGACAGTTGTAAGCTGCCATTTGGGTACTGGGAATTGAACCTGGGTCTTCTGAAAGAGCAGCCAGTGCTCTTAACCGCTGAGCCATCTCTCCAGCCCAGAGAATTTGTACTTTTTTTAAAGGGCATGGCCCCACACTGCTAAGAAGGGACCTGCACCCAAGAGTATTTGGACAACACAAATTTGACTGGATGGTTGTTAAAAAAAGAACACAAAGCCGGGCGTGGTGGCGCACGCCTTTAATCCTATCACTTGGGAGGCAGAGGCAGGCAGATCTTTGTGAGTTCAAGGCCAGCCTGGTCTACAGAGTGAGTTCCAGGACAGCTGGGGGGCTACAAGGAGACCCTGTCTCAAAAAGACCAAAAAAAAAAAAAATAGAACACAAAGTTGCAGAGTATATAAAGAGGTTGGAGGGGGAAGGGTTAAGAGGCCGTGGGGGAGGGGTATGAATATGATCAAACACATTGTATATTCTCAAAGAATCAATAGGCCGGCTGTTATTTTTATTTTATATGTATAAGTGTATTGCCTGCCTGTATGTAAGCATACCTGTGTTGTGCAGTGCCCAAGGAAGACAGAAGAAGGCATCGGATTTCCCCAGAACTGAAGTTTTGGATGGTTGCCGACCACCATGAAGGTGCTGGGAATTGAACCTGGGTCCCCTGCAAAAATAGCTAGTGTTCCGGGGCTGGAGAGATGGCTCAGCAGTTAAGAGCACCAACTGCTCTTGCAGAGGACCCGGGTTTGATTCCCAGCACCCACATGGCAACTAAGAACCGTCTTTAACTTCCAGTTCGAGGGGAATCCGACACCCTCTTCTGACCTCTGTGGCATTGTAAGACATGGGCGCACCAACCTACATGCAGATAGTACACTCATACACATAAAAAATAATGAATAAAAAAAAACTAGTGTTCTTAACTGCCTAGCCATTTCTCTAGCCCCATAAACCATATTATTTTAAAAATTATGCCATATGATCCAGATTGGGGTTTTTTTGTTTTGTTTTGTCTTTTTGAGGCAGGGTCTCCCTTTAGTCCCAGCTGGCCTAGAGCTCACTTTGTAGACCAGGTTGGCCCTGAACTCACAGAGATCCACCTGCCTCTGCCTCCCAAGTGCTAGGATTAAAGGTGTGCACCACCAAGCCCATCATGATCTAGTTTTAAAAAATGGTCCTTGCTGGGCATGGTAGCACAACCCTTTAATCCTAGCACTTGGGAGGCAGAGGCAGGCAGATCTTTGTGAGTTCAAGGCCAGCCTGGTCTACAGAGTGAGTTCCAGAACATCTGCGGCTACAGGGAGACCCTGTCTGGAAAAGACAAAAAAAAAAAGTCCTATCTATGCTTAGAAAAGAGGTTGTTGGGAGCTGGGACTGTAGCTCAGTTGGTAGAGTACTTATCTAGCATGCATGAAGCCCTAGGTTTGATCTTCACCGCCACATAAACTGGATATGCTAACACACATCTGTAATTCCAGCACTTGAGAGGCGAAGGCAAAATAATCCAAAGTTCAAGGTCATCCTTTTCGACATAATGAGTCTGGGGCCAGGCTGGCACACATAAGACAGTGTTTCAAATAAAAGCAAAAATAAGTGGGGTGTGGTGGTACATGCCTTTAATCCCAGCAGTAGGAAGGCGGAGGCAGATAGATCTCTAGGAGATCAAGGCCAGTGTGGTCTATGCATCAAGTTCCAGGCCAGCTGAGACTCTATCTCAAAAACTTAAAAAAGATAAAAATCTTTATGAATGGGGCTGGAGAGATGGCTCAGTGGTTAACAGCGTGTTGAACTCAAACTGCCACACTCACAAAAGAAACCAACGAGGGGCCACAGATGTTGGGTCCAAAAATTGCACAGAAAAACTCTCAAGCCCAGGATTAATCTTTAATGCAAAATTAATTTGTGGGTGTACCAGAACCCAATTAAGAAAACTGATGCATCAAGAGAGATCCAATTGTTGATGTGTCAGGGACAAGACCCATTCCACGCAGGGATGAGTGTGACCTCAACTGTCTGTTACAGAGAGCTTTTACTTATTTATTTTTTCAGAGAGATTTTAAAGACAAAAACCACAAACTAGAAGAATTTGGTGATATCATATAAACACAATAGCAAGGCTATAGAAACACAATGCAAGCAGTGGTGACCTTTAAGCTGATCGGTTGTGTTTAGCAACGTGAAGCCCCTTGGAGAGGAATGGGCTCCTTAGAGGGTAGGAAGCACTCCTTCAGGACTGGGAAAGTTCATCCTGACCTCAGGTAGCTCTGGGAACTAATAACTCAAGAGCAGAGTAGCAGGAAATGTACTCTTGAAGTTGTGGTCAGAACTGGAGAGGTAGTCCTGGGAGCAACTGAACTCAAGGTGGAAGGGAGTAACCATGGGAACCAGACCTGCTTCAATAGAGAGGTGCTCCTGCATGGTTAACCCTTTCCTTTTGATTAACTCTTTCTGATCTGGTCCTAACAAGCACTGGCTGCTCTTGCAGAGGACCCAGGTTTGGTTTCCAGCACCCATGTGGTATCTAAAAACAAATCTGTAACTCCATTTTCAGGACACCCTCTGCCCTATTCTGACCTCTGCATGCACTCAGTGCACTTACGTCATGCATCCAAAATACTCACACACATAGAAACATAACTTTTGCCGGGCGTGGTGGCGCACGCCTTTAATCCTAGCACTTGGGAGGCAGAGGCAGGCGGATCTTTGTGAGTTCAAGGCCAGCCTGGTCTACAGAGTGAGTTCCAGGACAGCTGGGGCTACAGGGAGACCTTGTCTCGAAAAGACAAAAAAAAAAAAAAAAAAAAAAAGAAACATAACTTTCAAAAATAATTACCAGATGGGCAAACCGTGATGAGAATACCTTTAATCCCAGCACTTGGGGCAGAGGCAGGTGGATCTCTGTGAGACTGAGACCAATCTGGTCTACATAGCAAGTTCTTGGCCAGCCTGAGCTACATAGGGAGACTTGTCTTAAACTAAAAACCACAACGAATCTTATTTCTGTTCTGGTCTTCATGTTTTTGTTTTTGTTTTGGGGGGGTTGGGGTTTTTGTTGTTGTTGTTGTTTTTGGTATTTTTGAGACAGAGTCTCCCTTTAGTCCCAGCTGGCCTGGAGCTCACTCTGTAGACCAGGCTGGCGCTGAACTCACAGGGATCCTCCTGCCTCTGCCTCCCAAGTGCTGGGATCAAAGGCATGCCACTACCACGCCCGGCTGATCTTTATACTTTTATATATTTCCCAATTTTTACTTCTTTGTCCATTTTATAATTTTTAGGTTTTATTTTAATGATCAGGAAATAAGCAATATTAAGAAGGAAACTCTTTGGGGTTTTTTGGGGGGGTTCTTTTCAAGACAGGTCTCCCTGCAGTTCCAGCTGTCCTGGAAATCGCTCTGTAGACAAGGCTGGCCTTGAACTCACAAAGATCCGCCTGCCTCTGCCTCCTGAGTGCTAGGATTAAAGGCCTGCACCAAAACTCTTTTACCTGTGTGTGTCAATCTAATCAAGTATTTTTTTTCTTATTCTTTTTTTCTTATTTTTATTTTATCTGTACTTTAGTTTACTGGCTGCATATACATGCACTCGTGTCAGGCAATGCCCAGGGAGGTCAGAAAAAAGCATCAGATTCCCCTGGAACTGGAATTACCGACAATTGTTAGCTGGCATGTGGGTGCTGGGAATTGAACCCAGGTCTTCTGGAAGAGCAGTCAGTGCTCTTAACTGCTGAACCATCTCTCTAGCGCTAAATAATTTTTTTCTTAATCTGACTCAATTTATTCATGACTTAGTGTGGCTTAAAATTAATCATCATCTTTTTTGTGTGTGTGTGTATTTTTGTATTTTTGAGACAGGGTATCCCTTTTAGTCCCAGCTGTCCTGGAACTCACTCTGTAGACCAACCGGGCCTTGAACTTTCAGAGATCCACCTGCCTCTGGCTCCTGAGTGCTGGGATTAAAGGCATGCGCCACCAAGCCTGGCTTTATTTTGTCATTTTTAAACCATTTTTTCACTGCATCCCCTCAGTTTGTTAAGTCATAAAATATCTATATATAGTTTTACCAGGGCCAATGACTGTTGGAATAAAAACCTGTCTTCATGGCCACAAGTCACCTCTAGTCATTAACAACAGCACCCACCATGTCATGATTCCTAGGCACTATGATCTGAGCCTGCCCCTCAAAGCTTTGTTTTCTGAAAGCCTGGTCTCTGAACAGCAGTGTTGAAGGGATGGAACCTTTGAGGTGAGGCTTTATGCAGAGGGGAATTATGTCCTCAAGATACCATCCCAGGAAGGGGTGGAATCCTCTTCAAGTGAGTTCTCATGAGAGTGGGCTATCATAAGACAAGCTTATCTCACATACTTGGCCTCTTCAGGATGTAGCATCTCCCTTCCCGATACTCTGTCATGTTGTGACATAGCCAGGGGACCTTTATTAGAGCTGAAATTTTGCACTTACAGCCTCTAAAACTGTAAACTAAATGTGCCTTGGATACAAAGTACCTAAACTTGGGTATTTTGTTTTAGAAAAGGAAAACAGACTGAACTTCCTGCAAAGCCTACTTACTGATTAGCACTTCAGTGACTGTGGAGAGTTGCCCATACCGAGCCTTTTTACTTTATCTTGGGCCATATTTAGGCCCTAAATACCCACACCTTGCCCACCTCTGTTTCAGACTTTGTATCTTATAACTAACAGATTCAAACAAACAAACAGAAAACCCTTTAGGAATGTATTTTTTTGGTCTTTTTTTTTTTTTTTTTTTTGAGAAAGGGTTTCCCTTTAGNTCCTATAGCCCTGGGGAGTCCAGGCCAGCAACTCACTAAGTAGACCAGGCTGGCCTTGAACTCACAGAGATCCACCTGCCTCTTGCCTCCAGAGTGCTGGGATTAAAGGCATGCACCACCACCCTGGGCAATTCTAAGTGTCTTTTATTTATTTATTTTTTTTTTATTTTTTTGGTCTTTTTGAGACAGGGTCTCCCTGTAGCTCTGGCTGTCCTAGAACTCACTCTGTAGACCAGGCTGGCCCCGAACCCACAGAGATCCACGTGCCTCTGCCTCCCAAGTGCCAGGATTAAAGGCGTGCGCCACCACGCCCGGCATTTATTTATCTCTGTATGTGTATCAATGTACTGTCTGCATGCAAGTCTGTGCACCCGTGTTGTGCAATGCCGTGGAGGTCAGAAGAGGGTTTCAGATTCCCCTGGAACTGGAGTTCTCCTGGAATTATTAACAAACCTCTAGCTCCCACCACCCAAAGACTAAGAATGCCATCAGATGGCCTTTAAGGCCTAGAGCTGAGATTTCTCTTTTGTTTTTATCTGCCTACTTAATATTTCCACCAATGTATTTGAAAAGTATTTTGATTTGTAATTTTCTTTGTCCTGTTCTATAAAAAAATAATGAAACTGATTCCACAGTGGAACATGGAATTTGGGGTACTCTGAATCTGTATTACTGGGTCATGCTCACTCACATTTGGCTGAAGAATAAACTATCTCTTCTTCCCTTTTAGATGAGCGTTGTACTTTCATGTCGTTATTTCCAATATTTTTGGGTAACCAAGGACTGTCATTTAGCTCATCCTCAGCTTTGGTTTGATTTCAAGTCACTGAGAAGAGAGTAAGGAAAGTAAGCACAACCACCAAAAAGCCTAAATTTAAGATATGCAGAGGGTTTTAGAGCCAGAGAGAGATAAAGAACAATGGCACATGCAGGCTGCAGCAGGATAATCACAAGCCTAAGACCAGCCTGGGCTACACAGCGAGACTCTGTCAGAAGGGAGGGAGGGAAAGGTGGGGGGGGACAGATAGGTAAGTGAAAGTAGTGTGATTTTTATTTTTATTTATTTATTTATTTTAAGTAATGTGATTTTTAAACAGAAAAGGCAGTTGCTTAAACACTGCCACATTATATCAATATGCTGCATTGGCAGTTCCCAAACCACTTGGCACCCTTTGCTCTTCATGTCCCTTCGTGTTCATGGGGTAAACGGCAGTGAATGGATGCATTCTTTTAGTGGCTTCAAGGCTTTCCTTCTATCATGATGCAAAAATCCATGCTTTGTCCAGGCAGTGGCGCACTCCTTTAATCCTAGCACTCGGGAGGCAGAGGCAGGTGGATCTTTGTGAGTTCAAGGCCAGCCTGGTCTACAGAGTGAGTTCCAGGACAGCTAGGGCTACAGGGAGACCCTGTCTCGAAAAGACCAAAAAAAAAAAAAAAATCCATGCTTTGGGGGCCACTTCGTGTTGAACAATTACTGAGAACCAGTGATCCAATGAAAACCATCTTAGTTCACAGAACCTCCCAATAAACCCATGATAAGAGTTATTATGTCTCTGCTTTTAGAAACCTAAGCAATTAATCAGAGAACTGATCAAAGGTTTCTGCTCTGGTGTCTATTCTTGGCAAAATTGTGAACAAATGAAGGCAGATAGGAAAGGAGAACAGATTCTTCCTCAATACCTATGACAGGCCAGGGTCTGAGGCTCATTCACTGCCTGCCGGTTCTCACAATGACAATACAGAGCAGCTAACAGGTGACAGGAAACCACAGTTTCAAACAGCTTTGAATCTGTCACAAAGCTTGTGATTTCAGAGAGCAAACTTAACTGGATGTAACCTGTAGTTATCGCTTCAGATTATTAAGTGATTTGTATCTGAAGGGTTCAGAGAACCTGCAGTCCCAGACCCAACAAGGAGAGGGTGACCAGCCCTAAATCTGTACATTTCTCTAAACTAGACCATTCTTGCATTTTTCCTCACACTTTCACATGACCCTTGCTGAACACATTAGGGTGTTCCTCCTCAATGGGAGGAAACTCATGTGTGGTACTGTAAACATAGCCAGCATAGCTAGAGAGGCCATAGATCTTACAGAAAGTCTCAAGGCTGTCACATTCCTAAGCTAAGGTAACTTCTTACTAAGTGCAAAATAGTTATCCTTATATTTACAGACAAATATCCCAGATACCACTCAATAAAGAAGCTTCTTTTGCACCAAAGACTATTAGAGAGTACCACTATTGGTCACACACATTGTCTGTGAATTGCCAAAGCCTAAGCAGCATATCTACGATGCAACCTCTATACCTAAGGCTCATGCAACATAGAACAAGGGGTCAAGGGTACACTAATTAGCCTCTTAACTTTCATTAAGGAAGCTCCCTAGCTGGGCGTGGTAGTGCATGCCTTTAATCCTAGCACTTGGGAGGCAGAGGCAGGCAGATCTTTGTGAATTCAAGGCCAGCCTGGTCTACAGAGTGAGTTCCAGGACAGCAGGAGCTACAGGGAGACACTGTCTCAAAAAGGCTAAAAAAAAAACCCCAAAAACAACAAAAAAGGAAGCTCCCTCATGCAACAAGGGACCAGGAACTCAAAAGGTCATAAAGGGTCAAACTGTGGAGATTAGGAGTCTGCAGAGTGTGGGTCGGAGAACAGGTCTATATTCAGCTTCACTCACTCCAGGCTAAGGGACCTGCAGAAGAGCCAATGGAAAGATTCTAAGAGCCAGGGAGGTGATGCAAGACCATATGGAAATAGAATCCTACAAGCTCCTGGAACCCTGCTCATATGAATCTACAACAATGGTGTCAGCATACACAAGACCCATGCTAGCTCAACCAGACAAAAACCCAGCATGGAACTGGGGAAATGAACATCAGAACCCAATCTTAGCTGAAGAAATATTGGCAGCTGATTACTGTTGGGTGAGGAAGAACTGGCTTTCTTAAAGTGAGGGACTCTGGATAGGTTGACTAGAGCTCAGTGGATGAACTTGCACTTACGAACAGCCAAGGAGATTAATTTGGCACAATAGGCCTTAACCCAAATGACAGAATGTATGAATTCTGGGAGGTAGGGAGGCTGTGAGAGGGTGAGAATGGAGAAGGGGGGTACAAAAGTGATTGAGATGTTATGTATGAAATTCACAAAAATTCAATTAAAAATGTATCCCCCCCTTAAAAAGGGGGGAAGAAAATTGGCACAGCATGGTCGTGTATGCCTTTAGACCCAGCACTGAAAAGACAGGTTGGCAGATCTCCCTGAACTAAAGCCTCCTGGTCTGTGATGGTTAATCCTGGGTGTCAACTTGACTGGACTAAGGAACAAATAAGAGAAAAAGGATCTTTGGATTGGACCACCTCAACCCGGATGGCCCACCCCAAATGTGGGCGTTATCTTCTGCTGGCAGGCAGTATTAAAGGCCATGCCAGAGGGATCTGGTCCCTTTTTTCCTGCAGCTTGCCTCTCTCTCACTGGTGCGTTTGTCTTGCTGCTGTGATCAACCCTACGGATCCCAGCATGTACTGAGACCGGCAGATCTCCTGGAATCCATCAGGCCTTCAGCACCAGATTGGGACTACTAAGACATCCAGCCTTGCAGACTGAGCAGTTCCCTGGATTCTCAGCCTCTCCAGTGTGGCGCAGCTACTGTTGGACTCCTTGAACTCTGTCACGTGAGCAAATCAATAAATTGTATATAGCTATATATTCATCCTGTTGCTTCTGTTTCTTTAGAGAACCCTGACTAATACATGGTCTATCTACACAGTGAGTTCCTGGCCAGCTGGTGCTACACAGTGTGATATTGTCTAAAAATAAAGGAAAATTTTTTTGGATGAATGGAAGGTTATATTGCTTGAAATAATATAAACCCAAATGCATAATAAAATAATTTGTGCTAATTTTGTTGTTACTGTTATTACACAAAGTGAGAATCTAGCTGAGACAAATAGGTCAGACTAATATAAAGGGCCATAGTCCCAGTACCCTCTTCTGCCATGTCTCACCATGAGTGTGTTGCAGTGTTGAGACCACTAGGAGAAAAGAGCACACAGACTGAAGGGTTCCAATTAGCCAAATTGGTTTTAATTGAGCTGGCCAGGACTGTACTCCAGGTTGGGATTTGGAGTGTGCAGTCCCAACTCAGGGGCAGGGTATGGTTATAAAGGCAAATACCATATCCTGGTGGATTTTTGAGAAATTCCAGTCAGATAATTAAAAGCAGTGGGGTAGGCTGCAGGCAACTGTAAAACATTTACCAAAGATAAGACAGATAGATGTCTTGTGTCAAGGGGTCACAAGACATCTGTGGATAGGGGGCTACAAAGGTCGTCAAAATAACCATCTGCCTCTTCCTGTACTTGTTTTTCTGGGCTGGCAGTCAACAATTAAGATGGAGTCACTAAAACAAAATGGAGTTACTTAGGCTGTGCAGACCATCATAAGTGAGGAGCCTTCTGCAGCTCTAGGGAGAATGCCCGTTTGGTAGACCCAACTTGCATGACAGGGGATTTCGAGAGCTAATCTTTTTTTTTAATCTTTTTTATTTCAATGCATTTTATTTTTTTCTATTACTTCTTTATTTTTTTTCATTTTTTTAACAGTAAGTAATAATTTACGAGTACAAGCATCCTTCATGTAAAACCAATTTGCAAGCAATTGTGCCCAAACCCACACAGCCCATGGGTCCCATCATCCAGCTGGGGGTGCTTGTATGTTCAATCAAGTTGATCAAATTAGTGTCCAGACTATATTGCTGTAGTTTCACCATTCACCCCAATCCCAGCCCTTACATTCCACCACACCCCCTCTTCTGCAGATTGTTCCCTAGGCTTAGAAAAGGGGCACAGGTGGATGAAAAGCAAAACAGTCTACTTTCTCTGGAGCTGTTGTCTTGGACTCTGGTCAATTCTGGCTGTTTCCTTTCATGGGCTGACAGTTTGTCCAGGAATAACCTTTCAATCCTACTAATGAAGCACA
>VZQC01014125.1:1519242-1543702 GCA_009823505.1 Rhizomys pruinosus | reverse complement strand
ATTTTAAGTAAAACAAATGTGGACAACAACAATTTATATTTCCAATTAACTCAGGTGCATTACCATTTTTATCAGAACCTTTAAACCAATGTTGTTTAATATACACATATTTACTTTTACTAAGTCCTAAAACACCATGTAACCTGTAGGCAGAGTCTGAGCAAAATTGGATACTTGTTGAACTCACATCAATTAAATATGCATTAATCGAATATAGACCCATGTCCCTCTCCCGCCCCTCCCACTCCTCCCAATTCATCATTTCAGTCAGTTTTCTGATGCAGTCTTTCTGTTGTTGTTCGAGAGCTAATCTTTACCTAAGATATCTGGATACGGACTCCTGCTTCTACTCCTCAAGCACACTGCACAGCAGTGAGGGAGTGAACAAACTTCCTTCTGCTAACTCTGTGCATTATACCACTGTAGGGGGAAAACATGAGCCCCTTTGAGTAGGAAAAACAGGAATGAGTCTCCCCTTTAAGTAAAAAGAAATGATGGACAAGGTCCAGAAAAATGGCTTGCTTGGAAAAGGTGCTTATCGCCAATCCTGATGACCTGAGTTTGATCCCAAGGACCCACATGTTAGGAGAGAACAGACTCCTGAAAATTGTCCTCTGAACTCCACATACATGATATGGCATGTGCACAGCATATGTGAAACACACAGACCAACAAAACCATTCATCAATAAAAATATTTTATTCATGTGCTCTTGAACCCTTAGGCCTTGTAAGAAAAATGGAAAATACAGAGAAAAGACTTTTCATGGAGCTAATGAATGTAACTGAGACAGAGACGTTGTTCCCAGGCATAGAGGTTCCATTTGTGGGTTCTTAGTTGTGGAAATGAAAAATGGACTCAGAAGGAAATTCAAGGACAATTTTATTAGCGTTTGAGAGGAAAAAAAACAAATAAACAAGACAACAAACAAATGAGAAAACAGGGTAAGACAAGCTAGAGACCTTAGCAGCTGCTTGGAGGAGAGAGGTGACTGAGGAAGAGAGAAAGTTAGCTGTCTGAGATGGAGGTCAGGAAAGCAGGCAGGCTCAGTGATGCAGTCTGCAGGAAGAAACAGAAGCATGAGGAGCAGGCCTGGGACAGCAGGGCCTAGGACACCAGGCTGGATGGATAGGATTTTGGTCAGAGTTCTAAAAAGGGAGATTGTTTTACCTACCGTGTGGGTGCTGGGAACCAAACCCAGGTCCTCTGCAAGCCGGTGCTTTTTTTTTTTTTTTTTTTTTTTTTTTTTTGGTCTTTCAAGACGGGGTCTCCTAAAGCTGCAGCTGTTCCTGGAACTCCCCTCTGCTAAAGACCAAGGCTGGCCTTGAACTCACCAAAGATCCCGCCTGCCTCTGCCTCCCAATGGGTGCTAGGATTTAAAGTTGTGCCACCACGCCCAGGCACCAGTGTCTTAATCAACTGAACTATCTCTCTTAGCCGAGACTGATTTTTTTTTGAGCTATTTTTTAGTGACAATTTTTCAAAACCTTTATATCTGTCTGTCTTCGTCAATCTATCTACCATTTAAACTACCTGTGTTGTGTGTGTAATGCATGTGCATGATATGTGCAACAGCACAACGGGGCCAGAAATTGGCATCAGATCCCTGGATTGGAGTTAAGGACATGGGTGACCAACAGTGGGTGTGCTGGGAAACAAACTTGGGATTCCTTGGAGACAGCAAGTGCTCTTAGCCACTGGGGACATCAGTTCATCCTCCAATAAATGACATTTTAAAATTCATGTCATTTATATAGGAGCAGCGGAGAGAGTGGCAAAAAAAAAAAATGCCTTATCCCAGCACTTGGGAAGCAGAGGCAAGTGGATCTCTGTGAGATGGAGGCTAGCCTGATCTCCACAGTGAGACGCTCTCTAAAAAAGGCAAAAAAATTGTTTTAAATAGCAATACTATAACTGCTTATGTCATCCTATTACATTTTAAACACCGAGCCAAAGGGTTTGTAAACATTTCTTTTTTTTTTTTTTTTTTTTTTTTTTTTTTTTTGGTCTTTTCGAGACAGGGTCGCCCTGTAGTCCAGCTGGCCTGGAACTCACCTGTAGACGCAGGCTCCTCTACAAGTCCCTCATCTGCCTCCAAGTTGCAGGATTAAGGCGTGCCGCACCAACGCCGGCTGTAAACATTTCTTTATTGTGAACCTTACAAACCAGGAATTATTTCACTTTACAAATGAGGGAACTGAGACTCAAAGCAGTTAGTTACCTGTCACAGTTCATGAGACTGAGCAGTTTATAGCACCCCATGGTTGCTACACTGCAACTGAATTTCAGCCTCGATAGTACCATTTCATTGTCAAGCATTATTTGATTTCTTAGTTTGTCTAGTATTGAAAAATATACTAAAAACTTATGCTGAAATATTATAATTTAGGTAATTTGGGCAATATAATGTAACATACAAAAGTAGAAAGATGGTGAGATTTCCATAAAAGCCAATAATATTTTCCGTTCTTTTTAAACTGCAGAAAATCTCCCTTATATAACTATCTCAAATATCCTTAATTTGTTAGTTTCCTCATTCTCTTCTATATAAGACATCACAATCATAGAAAGTGTCAATTATGGGGGGGGGGGGGCTCCCAGGAGATGTCATTAAGCTGCGTAATGCTCTTGCAATGGAACGTAGCGGTTCTGATTCCCAGCACTACATGTGCAGCTATACTACCCATGCTAATCATAAAGCAATTCCTAGGGAATCCAAATGGCTTCTTCTGACCTCCTGTGGGCCTTGCATAACATAGGTGCACTTAACATCCATGCAGCAAACACACTCATACACAAAAAGTAAAAAATAGAAGTGGCAATTGTTTGGGTGATATCAGATGTATTGTAATGAAATAAACACACACAGAACTCAGCTACTCACCAAGAGAGTGCATTACAGCAGCCGTACGGCCCTCTTATCTTAGTTCCGCAGTTCCTATATATATCTTCCTATTCTTAATAAAAAGATATTTTGAATCCAATGTTTAAGCTGAAATCCATAGGCAACCAAAGGAGTCTTGACTTTCCTTTACATGGACTGACTACACCTCTAGTACCAGTCAGAGGGAGAAAATAGGATATATCTAGTACTTTCAAAAGCATCATTTCCACAGACCACAGATCATACACCAAAGATACAAAAAGGCAAAATAAAACTGCCAGTCCTGGAGCTAAGGAATCAGTGCCCAAAGGCAAAGCACAGATTTAGTGTGGTAATTGTTAGGAAAATAATCTAGTATCTGATCTGATCATGTATCATGTAATGTAACTTGTGAACATTAAAAATATAAATCTGAGGATCCTATCTCCTAGTCTGATTTTGGTCAAGACAATGACCATTAGGTAAACTACTTGGCTGAACAGAAATTAGAACATAATAATCATTAGGGTGTCCAACCCTTGACCCAAGGTTTTAAAATTCTACCCACTTCCACACTATTGTGAAATTTTCTCTGGAAAAAGAAAACAACAACCCGCAGACCACAAGTCACAGTATTAAAGGAATTGGTGGGGGGCTGGAGAGATGAGAAGCCTAGTGGATGGCCAACTGCTCTTGCAGAGAAACCGGTTGATTCCCAGCACCCACACATCAGCTAGAACCTCTTTAAAAAAACTCCAGTTCCAGGGGAATCCGACACCCTCTTCTGACCTTCTTTGGCATTGCACGATACAGTGCACAAAACCTACATGAGGCAGTTCATTCATACACAAAAAAAATAAAATAAAATAAATAAATAAAGTGAACTGTCTATGAAAAGTCTCCGGTCAATAAGGGGTCACTTGAGAGGACTTTAATGATATTCAAAACAGCCACTAGTACATGAGGCTATTGAATTACAGCAAGTATCCAGTACACAAACCAAAGAACTGGGGTTTTGAGTTTCATTTCAGTGAGCGGTATTTACTGAGCACATATTGAGTCTATGGTGTGGGCCCCACTGTTCTAGATGTTACAGGATTTTAGGCAAAATAAAACACATTTTAAAAAAATGAATCTATGGGGCTTGGAGAGAAGGCTCAGTGTTAAGAGCACTGACTGCTCCCTTAGAATCGACCAGGGTTCACCAGCCCCTAGATGGTGATTAATCAACTGCCCCTAACTCCAGTTTCTAGAGGATCAGATGCCCCTTCTGCCACATGTGGGTATTGCATGAATAGGTGCACTACACACATCAGGCAATACACTCATACACAAAAAAATTTAAATGAATCTTTTTTTTCTTAAGACACTAGACAAACATCTAGGAAGCTATATCACTTACTCAAAAATACTGTTTCTCTGGGTAAACCCACAAGGCCAGTAATGACCTATTTAAGCAATGACTTATTAAGACAAAATATTCAATGGCAATCCTAACTGTCCAGTTTTTTCATAGTTTTTTTAGTTCTGGATTACCCATATTTCTTTTCCTTTCAAAGGTATTCTTTCTCTTTTTCTTCTTGCCCTTAAACTTTATAGTGTGATGATGGATGAATGATGATGGATGAATAATAATAATATAATAATTTTTCCTGTTTTTCAAATCTTGGGTGCCTCTCACTGGATGGATCTCATATCCTGATAATCTGGGTCTTCCCATCCTCTAGAACCGGAGATTATTGACTTTAAAAATTCCTTTTTATCATTTTTATTTTTATGAGTATGAGTGGTAATTTGCCTGCAATTTAAGGCAACGTGCATGATGTGTCAATGCAATGTCCCACAGGGGTCAAAAGAGGGTTTGGATTCCCCAGAAACTGGAGTCTGGAATTAGTGGATGTGTTCTTACGCTGCCATGTGGGCGCGGGAATTCGAACCTTATGTCCCACAAGAGCAGTCAGTGCCCCAACTGCTACCATGTCTCTCCAGCCAGCCCCGAAGTTGACTTTTTCCAGACCTTTTGACAAACACAGCAATGTCACAGTGTAATAAGCATAGAACACCTTAATTATAATGGCCCAATGAGAAAAAGAAAAACACTGACTCTTGAGGACTCGAAGAATTTGAGAATGAAAAATGTAGAGATAAGAGGTCCATTTCCTCTGAACAACATTCCCAGGTCCATTCATGAAGAAAATCCCTCACTTCCAGAGGATCCAAAAGACTGTCTGTGTGTTTTTCGATGCTGAGTGAGGTAGGCACTTCTGCTGAAGTGTTCTCACAAGTCAGCACAATTTGTAAGGTTTTCTCTCCTATGTGGGTCCTCTGGTGCCTAATCAAGTTGAAACTCTGACTGAAGCACTCGCCGCAGACAGGACACTTATAAGGGTTTATCTCCTGTATGTGTCCTGTGTGAATGGCTAGAGTAGAGCTCGACTGAAAGTTTTCCCCAGCACTCAGAGCACCGTAAGGCCTTTCTCCAGTATGTGTTCTCTGATGTCTAATGAGATGGGAGCTAAGCCCAAAACACCTTCCACATTCATAGCATTTATACAGCTTCTCTCCTGCTTGGACTCTGCATTCCTCTATCACATTATACTTCTGATGCACACTTTCTTCATATTCAGTGTTTCCATAGCATTTCTCTTTTGTGCGCCCTTTCTGGTGTGTCATAAGGTTTGAACTTTGACTGAAAGTTTTTCCACACTCTGGACAGGGATAGGGCTTTTTCCCTGTATGTATTCTCTGATGCTTTATTAGAGTAAAATTACAACTAAAGCTTTTCCCACAACTGAGCACATTTGTAGGGCTTTTCACCTGTGTGTGTCCCGCTGGTGGCGAATAAGGCGGAACTCTGACTGAAGCTAGCTTCCCCTTACAGTCAGGGCACCTATAGGGGTTTTTCTCCAGTGTGAAGTCTCTGGTGTTCTATTAGAACATAGCTGTGACTGAAGCCTTTCCCACAAACAGGACATTCATATGGCTTTTCACCAGTATGTGATCTGTGATGCTGAATAAGGTGAGAGCTGCTACTAAAACTCTTTCCACTCTAGTCAGGACATTTGATAGGCTTCTTCGTCCCGTGTGATTTTCTCTCAATGGATAATAAGATGGGAGATTGCTGAAAGCTTGTCCCCACCACCAACACTGGTAGGGCTTTTCCTCCCTCCCTGTGTGTGTTCTCAGATGCTGAATCAGGTGAGAACTGTTACAAAAACATTTCCCACATTCAGAGCATTTATAAGGCTTTCCTCCTGAGTGGGTCCTCTGGTGTATACGCAAATGAGAATTATTGCTGAAGCTTTTCCAACATTGAGAACATTTGTAGGATTTTCCTCTGAAGGATGAATTCCCCTGGACAGACATGTTGACATCCTCTCCCTGGGGACCCCAGTCCCTCCATGATGGGGTGTTTCCTTCTTCTTTCTCTATAGAGTCTGCCCAAATCTCTGTATTTATCACATTCTCATAAGAATCAATGATACCAAATCTCATCTCCACAAGATCATGTCAGCATCTCTTCTGCATCTTCATAATTAGAATTCTGTGGACCATGTCTTTTAGACCATTTTGGAGCCTTTTTAAGCTGTTCTGCCTTGTATTTATTGTTTTGAATAGTTTCTAAATTGTTCTTATTTTCATCTCCTCCTGTGAAAATAATTTTTAAAACAATTTAATAATTATTAATCTTCCCAGACAAATGAAATTGAAGTTAGAAAGAATAACAAATGTAAAACCTTACAAAGTACTTACATAAAAACATGTAAGATATGTTATGGTGGGGTTAATGTGCCCTCAAGGGCCAGCTGGCCTCCAATCCTGTGGAACAGGGGCTATAGGCAGCTGTGGTCCCACCTGAGTGGGTACAAGGAACCAAACTCAGGCTCTTCTCCAAGAGAGGACAATTTCCATAGCTAATACCCATCTCTCCACACACTATAACAATGTTTTGTTTTCTTTATGTTTGTTTTTAAACAGGGTTCACACTATATAGCCCCAGGCTGGCATGGAACTAACCATGAAGGCTAGTCTGGCCTTGAATTCCAGAGAGATATGCCTGATACACCCTGGCAGATATAACCACCATAGCTGCCTCTGTGACAATATTTTTGTTGTTTTTCTTTTTTTGTTGTTGTATTTTTGCAGACAGGGCTCCCTTTATCCAAGCTGGCTCTGGTGCTCGCTCTGTAGACCAGGCTGGCCTTGAACTCACAGAAGATCCAATCTCCTATGCCTCCCGAGTGCTGGGATTAAAAGGTGGGCCATGCTGTGGTTTTTTCTTTGTTGTGTTTGGATTTGGATTTTGCTGTTGGGTGTTTGTTTGTGTTTGTTTTTTGAAACAGGGTCTCCCTATAGCTTCCAGCTAGCCTGGGAAATAACATAATATAGAACAGGCGTGTCTTTGAACTCAACAGAGATCTTGCCTGCAATCTGCGTGTTTCCTAGTAAGCAGGTGAATTTGTTGATCTTATTCAATACACCAATGAAGTATTTGAACTACTGCAAGCAAATCCCAAGGGAGCCATCAATCTAAAAGGCACTTTAGTTCTTGAAGATTAAAAGGAAGAAAAGGGACCTAATAGTGGTAAAACTGAATAAAATGCTGTGTGAGGTTAAAAACTAGAAAATAACTCAGTTAAAATATGACAAAAAATAGAACAGGCACTAATAAGAACAGAAGCTTTGCATTTATCTAATGCATCCTAAATATATACAAGATAGATATTATCATTCTCTTTTTTTGTTAAAATAAGAACACTGACTGAGTTACCAACTTACAAGTGATACAGCACAGAACCAAATAAAGTTTATCTATTTGAACAACCTGCCTCTTCTATATAATATCTAGTACATCTTACGGGGGGCGGAGAGAGACCTAGTGGTTAAGAAGCAACCGACTGGCTCTTGCAGAGGACCTGGATTTGATCCCCACGCACATCAATGTGGTCTGAGAAACCGTCTTTAACTCCAGGGGAACCTTAGGCAGGTCCACCCTCTCTGACTCTGAGGCATTGCATGACATGGGTGCACCAACCTACAGCAGACAAACACTCTACACATAAAAAAAAATTTTTAATAAAAAAAAAATCTAGCACATCTTATATCAAATTTCCTAACAGCCCAGATAATCTTGGTCCCTCACCTGTAAAATATTTTTGCAAATTTCCCACTTTGGGAAATCTGAATCCGAGAACAACAGCCCCTTTCCTTGCTTCATCACAGTGATCACACCCAGGCTAAAGATGAAAAGTCCTGTGAAAGGAAGCAGTGGTCATTGTGTTAGGATATTTGGAATCCCCACAGAAGTGGGGAGGAAAACCTTCACCGCAGAATACATCTGAACCAAAGCATTGATTTCCAGAATATATAAACTTCAAAAACAAAGAAGAGAAGAAACAAATGACCAGTCAATAGATGGAGCAAAGAACTGAACAGAGACTTCACAAGGGAGGAATAAGATGTCTGAGAAACACCTCAAAGAACTGTCTCACAATACTACATCATTAAGGAAAATGCAACATCAAAACCACTTTAAAGATATCATCTTACTCCAATAAGACTGCTAGGATCAAGAAACAATGATACCAAGTGCTGGAGAGGTGTGGTGGAAGGGGAACACTCATCCAACTGCTGGTGGGAATGTATAACTCGTACAGCCACGATGGAAAGTCAGTGTGGGGAACACCTTGAAGACTTGAATGAACTTGCCACCCAACCGATCCCAGCCATAACCACTCCTGAGGCATGTAACCCTCAAGACTTACGCCACCACAAGAGATACATGCACGGCCGTGCGTTTATTTCAACTCTCTTCACAATAAAAGGAGCTGGAAAACCAACCAACTAAATAGCCTCTCGACTGACGAGTGGATAGGGAAATGTGGTTACATCTACACAATGGAGAGTTCTATGCAGCAGTAAAGAAAGACGACATCACGAGCTTTGGCAGGAAAATGGGCTGGAGCTAGAGGACAAATGCTGAGTGAAGTAACACAGTCCCAGAAAAACAACGACGAATGGTATACCTCAGTGAATGACCTTGTGATGCTAGTGCCAAATACTCCAATTGTAAGATTTTCTTGTCATGGCCCCTGAGCTTTTTGTCCAAAGCAGTTGGGCTAACGCATTTTGGAAACAACAACAATACGAAGACTGCATCGAACTGACTGGAACAGTGAACTTCTGTCAAAACAGTCAACTTCCCCATGGGAAAATTTGAGAATGGACTAAGAGATGGAAAGCATGCTGCAGAATGATGAGCTCTGGGGCGGGGTGGGGGGAATGAGTTGGAAAACAACGGGGCTAGATTGTTAAAAAATAAATAAAGAAATAAATTTATGTGAAAAAAAAAAGAGAGATTTGGAGAAGTTTATTTCTTCATCTTCTTTCTCAACCATCACAACAAAATAATGAAACATGGTCTTCAGAAGTGAGTTTTAAAAAATCTTATCCTAAACTGGGCATGAAAACACTCACTTTAATCCCAGCACTTTGGGAGGCAGAGGCAGGCAAGATCTCTGTGAGTTCAAGGTTAGCCTGGGCCTACCAGCAGTTCCAGGACGCTGGGGCTACAGGAAGACCAATGTCTCAAGACAAAGAAAATAAACTTATCCTAGATACAAGTGTTCAGAATTGAGAGTTAACCTCCCATTTCAATTCAATTACAATTAAAATAATTTTAAAAGTATTTATAATTGAAATTTTATATTTAAATAGTTATTATAATTCATTTGCATTAAAGCCTTGTGATCAAGTTTCAAAGAGAGAATGGACACTAATAACATCCACAAAAGCTTAGAAATCCTTTTAATTGAAGAGAGCAAGATTTTTGTTTTTTGAAAAGACATCAGGGAAGCCATATGCAGGTGCAGGAAGCAGCTAAAGAGAAAGGATCGTGTTGAGGCTTGAAGGCACTTTCAAAGAAACACATATAATCCTAAGAAGAAATTAAGAAAAAGCAGGTCTAGAATAATTATATCTACTTATTACTAAATATAAAAGAGTCCAAAGAGGGACTTCTGCCTTTCCTGCTCTTAGATTTTTAAGTCCATCATAACCACAATGTACATGTCACCCTTAGCTATCTTCTGGAGCTAACTACAATCCCTGACCTACTTTAAGGGAGTAGGAAATGTGATCTGCCAGTTGAAGGTAGTTATATATGGGTGTGGCATCCACTTCAGTATATAAAGAATAGCATGATTAGGGGGAGAATAAAAGCCTCAACAGATGCCAGGAGCGTTCATAAACAGTGTTCATTCTCGCCCTGCTACGTGCTGATTATATGCTAAGTAGTGAACCAAATCACTTGCTCATAGTTCCCACAACTGCCAAAGTTGTACGGCAATTTTTAAATTCTTTAAAAATCTATAGCACTTCCAATGATGGTTTTAAAGATGCTTTTGGCAAGGCCATTAAAGCATTTTCCCAAGGGGGGTTTCACACAGCCAGGAAGAGGTAAAGAGTCCAAGCTGACTGGGCGTTAACTTTGACAGCATCTGTTACAGTAAACCAGAGCATCAACAGCAAGTGCCAATAATCCTCAAAGGACACCTTTATTGATCGTATTTTTACAAACAGATCTGCATTCCCAAACCTTAAACTCCAGTGAGCCAACAACCATGCACAGGACCTAAAAATCGGTTTGTCATAAAGGTGAAAGAGATTGAAATTACATCCACAGTGTTTGTTTGACAAGAACAAAAACTACACACCTGAATGCGAACAAAACAAAGAACTCTAAAACACACACAAAAAGGATAGTTCCAAAATTCCGAAATGTTTTGGTATCTCAGTTACATATGCTTTGCAGGTAGAGTTCAATTCCCATCTCACCACTTTCCATGAGTTGTCATTAAATCTGGGAGTACGGGAGCCCTGGAGGGCACTGGACCACAGAGCGAACAGGTGATGAGGGTAGCAGAGCCTTCCTGCATCTGGGCGGAGCGTGCACAGGCCTAGGAGGCCAGAGCATCCCACGCGCCTAGTAGACCGAACTGCAGAGCCCGAGGAGCAGAGGTGCTGTGCCTGCGCCCTGCAGGGGCGGGGGAGAAGGGAGTCCTTTCTAGGGATGCACCCCGGATGATGCCTGCGGGCTCGTGCCTCCTTTCCCAGAAGAAACTCACTGTTCCAGGGCGCTGCGCAGAGTGCGCCAGGCACCCCAAGTCGCCCCAGCGGTCCCGGAGAAAAGAAATCCACCCCTGCAAACCCCGCCAGTCCAGGGTCCTAAGCCCCCAACCCGGAAGACAGAAGCAGGAAGTACCCCCAACACCATCCCAGGCGGGCTTTGCAGAAACCTCTCTAGGAAACAGGGATGGGCAAGTCTCGTTCTCCTTAACCCTTAGGATCACGGAGAATTCCCATGGGGCTAAGATACACTGAGCTCTTCATTCTCGCTTAGATGCCTCAGGATAGGGCCTGGCTGGAGGTGGTACTTCACTTTCCATCTGAGCATTGCCAGATTTATCATCACAATCACCATCAGATTTATCATGACAATTATCACCATCCTCAACGGAGTCAATGTCAGATATTTAAGTTCTCATTTCTGTTCCCATTACTGTGAGCATAGGCATGTGTTTTTCTACCTAAAACAGCTTAAGCATCAGCTGCTTAATAATAGTAGTTGCTATAATCAAGGCAGCCTTATTATTAACACTTGGAGGCGCTAATAACACTAGAGAGGGTGTTTTCATTTTTCAATTTCCATTTCTCCTCCTCACACAGAGAAAGAAAATGAAGGCATAACTCCTTCACCTCGCCAGCTCCAAGCACACAGATCTCAATCGGCCCCGTCATTCTGCCCTCTTGCTACAACAGACTGACTTCTTCACACTTAAAACTAGCCCTCCACTTCTACACGTTCTTCCTTCTTGGAAATTTCACACTATCAACTAAGCTCTTGGGTTCCACACCACATCCCACAGTTCTTCTGTCTTTCCTCCATTCCCTCACTTCTTCACTTACCCTGACTTTTCTTCTTCACAGACAAGAGGTCCCTGGCACCACCAATGACCGCCTTCCTGGTCGTTAGTGCAGTTGGTATTTTCAGTTCTATTACTTTCCCGGACTCTTTTCTTCTAGAAACGCTTCTGCAGTAATGCTGTATTTTCCTCCAACATCTCAAGTCAGTCTGTTCCTCTCTGGAAGCTCGGTCTTCACCACACCACGAGGTTCTTTGAGGTCAAGCTGTCATCTCCATCTATCACTGAAGTTTTCTATCTAAGGAATCTTAACTACTCGATACAATTTCCTTTTTAATTATTTTTATTTTATGTGCGTGAGTGGTATGCTTGCATGTGTGTAAGTGTTCCCATGTTGCGCAATGCCAGCAGAGGTCAGAAGAGGGGTCAGTCCCCTAGACAGATGGTTGTTAGCCACCATGTGAGTGCTAGGAATTGAATCTGGGTCTTCTGCAAGAGCAGCCAGTTGCCTCTTAACCTCTGAACTCTCTCCAGCCCAGACTCCCATATTTTTCAATACCACTCACACAGACAATGGATATCTCCAGTTAGGCTGCAGCTTGCCCTCTTCACTCTTCCAGCCAGTGATCTACTTTGCTTCTCATATTGGAGGGCTAAATGCCACCCTGAAGCTAATATTGAGGCAAGAGAGACAGGGAAATTATGGGGACAAAGAAAGAGAGAGGGAAGTTTAATCCTATGAGTTGATTAAAACAAATCTTCAAATTTATGCTTCATAAACTTTTTTTGGTTTTTTTTTTTTTTTTTTTTTTTTTTGGTATTTTTGAGACAGGGTCTCCCAGTAGCTCCAACTGGCTGGAACTCGTTTTGTAGACCAGTCTGGCCTTGAACTCAGAGCTCTGTCTGCCTCTGCCTCCAAGTGCTAGGATTAAAAGGATGTGTACCACCATACCTGGCACTTTTTTTTTTTTTTTTTTTTTTTTTTTTTTTTTTTTTTTTTTTGAAAAGACAAAAAAAATCCATTAAGAGGGGCTGGAGAAGATAAATAGAGACACTGTAACTTAGTTAAGACGTTAGCAACATTTCCTGTAAAGTCTGCTGACAGTGTTAACATTCATGTATAGATGTTTGATGTTCAAGTAGCAGTGGCCTGGGCTTAATGCCTGAATGAATGCATATAACCATGGGCAGGGACTTGTCCCTTTCCTCAGACATTGCAGAGAATCTCAAAGAAAACTGTTCTCAGATGGAGAGTTGACTCAATGGTTAAGAGTGCCTTGCTGCTCTTGCAGAGGCTGGTGTTCCATTCCCAGGACCCACTAGGGGCATAGTCAGCTGTTAACTCCTGCTCCAGGATATCCAAAGCCTCCAGGATATCCAAAGCCTCTCCTGGCCTCGGGGTACATGCACATATGTATACACGCGTGCACATACGTCTTTTTAAAAAAATGGTATTTATAACTAAAGATATCCTGCCTTCTTGCATCCCTGCGGGCTACATTTTATAGTCTCAGCTGTGCTCCTGTCAAGTGCCTTCAGGAATCTCCCAGTGATTCAAACCCCCCAAAATCCTGCATATGACTATTATATAAGCAATGAGGGGAAGCCCTTTCAGAGCAGCCCCTACCCACACTTGGGTGCATCCCACATTCTGCTGCTCCTCTTTGGGAAGCCCACTCTCATGTTTTGGGATGCCTTACTTCCTCCTAATCCTCATGCCCAAACCTAACATCTTTAATAAAATCTTCAATTATGCTTCATAAACAAGCTACTCTTGAAATTCTTTTCAGTGCTGAAGTCATGGATCCTGGTTTGACCTGAATTGAAGTCCCTAAAGCCCTAGAAGAACTCAGGCTAGGGTGACCTTGGGAAGCCACACTTCCTGTACCTGAACTCCAGAAAGCTGAGAAATGCTGAAACAAGATCATCCTCTCTCACTGTTCTCCCCATATACATGTATAAGCAGAGAGTAATCACCAGTTCTTTTTTTTTTTTTTTTTTTGAGTCTTTTTGGAGAACAGGGTCTCCCTGTAGCCCNAAGCAAAGAAAACTCAGGGGCCAGCAAGACAGCTCTTTGGTAAAGACACTCACTGTCAAGCCTAACAGCCTGAGTTCAACCCCCCAGAACCCATGCAAATAAGGGTGGAAGAGAAAATTAACTCCAGCTGGTCTTCTCCTTCCACTTTTATTTCCTAATGCATTCTCTCAATAATAATAATAATAATAATAATAATAAGAAGAAGAAGAAGAAGAAGAAGAAGAAATTTTTTTGGTCTTTTCGAGACAGGGTCTCCCTGTAGTCCCAGCTGGCCTGGAACTCACTCTGTAGACCAGGCTGGCCTTGAACTCACAAAGATCCACCTGCCTCTGCCTCCCAAGTGCTAGGATTAAAGGCGTGCGCCACCACGCCCGGCTGTAAACATTTCTTATTGTAACCTTACAAACCAGGAATTATTTCACTTTACAAATGAGGGAACTGAGACTCAAAGCAGTTAGTTACCTGTCACAGTTCATGAGACTGAGCAGTTTATAGCACCCCATGGTTGCTACACTGCAACTGAATTTCAGCCTCGATAGTACCATTTCATTGTCAAGCATTATTTGATTTCTTAGTTGTCTAGTATTGAAAAATATACTAAAAAACTTATGCTGAAATATTATAATTTAGGTAATTTGGGCAATATAATGTAACATACAAAAGTAGAAAGATGGTGAGATTTCCATAAAAGCCAATAATATTTTCCTTCTTTTTAAATGCAGAAAATCATCCCTATATATATCTCAAATACCTTAATTTGTTAGTTTCCTCATTCTTCTCTAATAACATCACAATATAAAAAAGTGCAATTATGGGGCCAGAGAGATGGTTTAGTGGCTGCTCTTGCAAGGGACCTGGGTTTGATTCCCAGCACCTACATGGGAGCTAACACCCATCTATAACTCCAATTCTAGGGAATCCAATGGCCTCTTCTGACCTCTGTGGGCACTGCATAACATAGGTGCACTTAACATGCCATGCAGGCAACACACTCATACACAAAAATAAAAATAGAAAGTGCAATTGTTTGGGTGATATCAGATGTATTGTAATGAAATAAACACACACATAACTCAGCTACTCACCAGAGAGAGTGCATTACAGCAGCCGTAACTGGCCCTTATCTTAGTTCCGCATTCCTATATATATCTTCCATATTCTTAATAAAAGATATTTTGAATCCAATGTTTAAGCTGAAATCCTAGGCAACTCAAAGGAGTCTTGACTTTCCTTTACATGGACTGACTACACCTCTAGTACCAGTCAGAGGGAGAAAATAGGATATATCTAGTACTTTCAAAAGCATCATTTCCACAGACCACAGATCATACACCAAAGATACAAAAAGGCAAAATAAAACTGCCAGTCCTGGAGCTAAGGAATCAGTGCCCAAAGGCAAAGCACAGATTTAGTGTGGTAATTGTTAGGAAAATAATCTAGTATCTGATCTGATCATGTATCATGTAATGTAACTTGTGAACATTTAAAAATAGAATCTAGGATCCTATCTCCTAGTCTGATTTTGGTCAAGACAATGACCATTAGGTAAACTACTTGGCTGAACAGAAATTAGAACATAATAATCATTAGGGTGTCCAACCCTTGACCCAAGGTTTTAAAATTCTACCCCACTTCCACACTATTGGAATTTCTCTGGAAAAAGAAACAACAACCCAGCAGACCACATTCACAGTATTAAAGGAATTGTGGGGGGCTGGAGAGATGGCCTAGTGAGTGCCAACTGCTCTTGCAGAGAACCCAGGTTTGATTCCCAGCACCCACACATCAGCTGAGAACCGTCTTTAACTCCAGTTCCAGGGGAATCCGACACCCTCTTCTGACCTTCTTGGCATTGCACGATACAGGTGCACAAACCTACATGTAGAGAGTACATTCATACACAAAAAAAATAAAATAAAATAAAATAAAATAAAGGAACTGTCTATGAGTCTGTCAATAATGCGGGTCTTGAGAGGACTTTAATGATATTCAAAACAGCCACTAGTCACATGAGGCTATTGAGGATTCAGCAAGTATCCAGTACAACCAAAGAACTGGGTTTTGAGTTTCATTTCATGTGAGCTGGTATTTACTGAGCACATATTGAGTCTATGGTGTGGGCCCCACTGTTCTAGATGTTACAGGATTTTTAGCAAATAAAACACATTTTAAAAAAATGAATCTTATGGGGCTGGAGAGAAGGCTCAGTGGTTAAGAGCACTGACTGCTCCTGTAGATGACCAGGGTTCATCCAGCCCCTAGATGGTGATTAACAACTGCCCCTAACTCCAGTTCTAGAGGATCAGATGCCCTCTTCTGACCACTGTGGGTATTGCATGACATAGGTGCACTTACACACATGCAGGCAATACACTCATACACATAAAAAATTTAAATGAATCTTTTTTTTCTTAAGACACTAGACAAACATCTAGGAAGCTATATCACTTACTCAAAAATACTGTTTCTCTGGGTAAACCCACAAGGCCAGTAATGACCTATTTAAGCAATGACTTATTAAGACAAAATATTCAATGGCAATCCTAACTTCCAGTTTTCATGTTTTTTTTAGTTCTGGGATTACTCCATATTTTCCTTTCAAGTTATTCCTTTCTTGCCTTAAACTTTAATGATGATGATGATGATGATGATGATGATAATAATAATAATAATAATAATTTTTCCTGTTTTTCAATCTTGGTGCCTCTCACTGGATGGATCTCATATCCTGATAATCTGGGTCTTCCCATCCTCTAGACCGGGAGAAGTTGACTTTAAAAATTCTTTTTATCATTTTTATTTTATGAGTATGAGTGTATTGCCTGCATGTGAGTGCATGTGTGTCATGGCATGTCTCAGAGGTTAGAAGAGGGTGTAGGATTCCCCCAGAACTGGAATAAAGGATGGCTCTTAGCTGCCATGTGGGCGCTGGGAATCGAACCTATTTCCCCCACAAGAGCAGTCAGTGCCCCCAACTGCTAAGCCATGTCTCCAGCCCCCGAAGTTGACTTTTTCCAGACCTTTTGACAAACACAGCAATGTCACAGTGTAATAAGCATAGAACACCTTAATTATAATGGCCCAATGAGAAAAAGAAAAACACTGACTCTGGGACTCAAGAAGAATTTGAGAATGAAAAATGTAGAGATAAGAGGTCCATTTCCTCTGAACAACATTCCCAGGTCCATTCATGAAGAAAATCCCTCACTTCCAGAGGATCCAAAGACTGTTCTGTGTGTTTTTCGATGCTGAGTGAGGTAGGCACTTCTGCTGAAGTGTTTCTCACAGTCAGCACATTTGTAAGGTTTCTCTCCTATGTGGGTCCTCTGGTGCCTAATCAAGTTGAAACTCTGACTGAAGCACTCGCCGCAGACAGGACACTTATAAGGGTTCTCTCCTGTATGTGTCCTGTGGTGAATTGCTAGAGTAGAGCTCTGACTGAAAGTTTTCCAGCACTCAGAGCACCGGTAAGGCCTTTCTCCAGTATGTGTTCTCTGATGTCTAATGAGATGGGAGCTAAGCCCAAAACACCTTCCACATTCATAGCATTTATACAGCTTCTCTCCTGCTTGGACTCTGCATTCCTCTATCACATTATACTTCTGATGCACACTTTCTTCATATTCAGTGTTTCCATAGCATTTCTCTTTTGTGCGCCCTTTCTGGTGTGTCATAAGGTTTGAACTTTGACTGAAAGTTTTTCCACACTCTGGACAGGGATAGGGCTTTTTCCCTGTATGTATTCTCTGATGCTTTATTAGAGTAAAATTACAACTAAAGCTTTTCCCACAACTGAGACATTTGTAGGGCTTTTCACCTGTGTGTGTCCGCTGGTGGCGAATAAGGCTGGAACTCTGACTGAAGCTCTTCCCACAGTCAGGGCACCTATAGGGTTTTTCTCCAGTGTGAGTCCTCTGGTGTTCTATTAGAACATAGCTGTGACTGAAGCCTTTCCCACAAACAGGACATTCATATGGCTTTTCACCAGTATGTGATCTGTGATGCTGAATAAGGTGAGAGCTGCTACTAAAACTCTTTCCACAGTCAGGACATTTATAGGGCTTCTCTCCCGTGTGAGTTCTCTCATGGATAATAAGATGGGAAGTATTGCTGAAGCTTTTCCCACACTCACCACACTGGTAGGGCTTTTCCCCTGTGTGTGTTCTCAGATGCTGAATCAGGTGAGAACTGTTACAAAAACATTTCCCACATTCAGAGCATTTATAAGGCTTTCCTCCTGAGTGGGTCCTCTGGTGTATACGCAAATGAGAATTATTGCTGAAGCTTTTCCAACATTGAGAACATTTGTAGGATTTTCCTCTGAAGGATGAATTCCCCTGGACAGACATGTTGACATCCTCCCCTGGACCCCATTCTCCATGATGGGGTTTTCCTTCTTCTTTCTCTATAGAGTCTTCCCAAATCTCTGATTTATCATCATTCTCATAAGAATCATGATACCAAATCTCATCTCCACAAGATCATGTCAGCATCTCTTCTGCATCTTCATAATTAGAATTCTGTGGACCATGTCTTTTAGACCATTTTGGAGCCTTTTTAAGCTGTTCTGCCTTGTATTTATTGTTTTGAATAGTTTCTAAATTGTTCTTATTTTCATCTCCTGTGAAAATAATTTTAAAAACTAATTAATATTATTAATCTTCCCAGACAAATTCTAAATTGAAGTTAGAAAGAATAACAATGTAAAACCTTACAAAGTACTTACATAAAAACATGTATATGTATGTTATGGTGGGGTTAATGTGCCCTCAAGGGCCAGCTGGCCTCCAATCCTGTGGAACAGGGGCTATAGGCAGCTGTGGTCCACCTGATGTGGGTACAAGGAACCAAACTCAGGCTTTCTACAAGAGTAGGACATATTTCCATAGCTAATCCATCTCTCCAGCACCTATAACAATGTTTTGTTTTCTTTTGTTTTGTTTTAAACAGGGTCACACTATATAGCCCAGGCTGGCATGGAACTAACCATGAAGGCTAGTCTGGCCTTGAATTCAGAGAGATATGCCTGCTACACCTGGCAGATATACCACCATAGCTGGCTCTGTGACAATATTTTTGTTGGTTTCTTTTTTTTGTTGTTGTATTTTTCAGACAGGGTCTCCCTTTAGTCCCAGCTGGCCTGGTGCTCGCTCTGTAGACCAGGCTGGCCTTGAACTCACAGAGATCCATCTGCCTATGCCTCCCGAGTGCTGGGATTAAAGGTGTGTGCCACCATGCCTGGCTGTTGGTTTCTTTTGTTGTTGCTGTTGGGTGTTGTTGTTGTTGTTTTTGAAACAGGGTCTCCCTATAGCTCCAGCTAGCCTGGAATACCATATATAGAACAGGCTGATCTTGAACTCACAGAGATCTGCCTGCCTCTGCGTGTTTCCTAGTAGCAGGTGAATTTGTTGATCTTATTCAATACACCAATGAAGTATTTGAACTACTGCAAGCAAATCCCAAGGGAGCCATCAATCTAAAAGGCACTTTAGTTCTTGAAGATTAAAAGGAGAAAAGGGACCTAATAGTGGTAAAACTGAATAAAATGCTGTGTGAGGTTAAAAACTAGAAAATAACTCAGTTAAAATATGACAAAAAATAGAACAGGCACTAATAAGAACAGAAGCTTTGCATTTATCTAATGCATCCTAAATATATACAAGATAGATATTATCATTCTCTTTTTTTGTTAAAATAAGAACACTGACTGAGTTACCAACTTACAAGTGATACAGCACAGAACCAAATAAAGTTTATCTATTTGAACAACCTGCCTCTTCTATATAATATCTAGTACATCTTGGGGCTGGAGAGATGACCTAGTGGTTAAGAGCACCGACTGCTCTTGCAGAGGACCTGGATTCGATCCTCAGCACTCACATGGTGGCTGAGAACCGTCTTTAACTCCAGGGGAACCTGACACCCTCTTCTGACCTCTGAGGCATTGCATGACATGGGTGCACCAACCTACATGCAGACAATACACTCATACACATAAAAAAAAATTTTTTTAAGTAAAAAAAAAATCTAGCACATCTTATATCAAATTTCCTAACAGCCCAGATAATCTTGGTCCCTCACCTGTAAAGATATTTTTCAAACTTTCCCACTTTGGGAAATCTGAATCCGAGAACAACAGCCCCTTTCCTTGCTTCATCACAGTGATCACACCCAGGCTAAAGATGAAAAGTCCTGTGAAAGGAAGCAGTGGTCATTGTTAGAGATATTTGGAATCCCACAGAGTGGGAGGAAACCTTCACCGCAGATACATCTGACAAAGCATTGATTTCCAGAATATATAAACTACTCAAAAAACAAAGAAAGAAGAAAACAAATGACCCGCTCAATAGATGGAGCAAAGAACTGAACAGAGACTTCACAAGTGAGGAATTAGAGATGTCTGAGAAACACCTCAAGAACTGCTCAACATCACTAATCATTAAGGAAATGCAAATCAAAACCACTTTAAGATATCATCTTACTCCAATAAGACTGGCTAGGATCAAGAAAACAAATGATACCAAGTGCTGGAGAGGTTGTGGGGAAAGGGGAACACTCATCCACTGCTGGTGGGAATGTAAACTCGTACAGCCACTATGGAAAGCAGTGTGGGGAACCCTTGGAAGACTTGGAATGAACTTGCCACCCGACCCAGCCATACCACTCCTAGGCATGTACCCTCAAGACTTACGCCACCACAGAGATACATGCACGGCCATGTTTATTTCAGCTCTCTTCACAATAGCAAGGAGCTGGAACCAACCTAAATGCCCCTCAACTGACGAGTGGATAGAGAAAATGTGGTACATCTACACAATGGAGTTCTATGCAGCAGTAAAGAAAGACGACATCACGAGCTTTGCAGGAAAATGGCTGGAGCTAGAGGACATCATGCTGAGTGAAGTAACACAGTCCCAGAAAAACAAACGACGAATGGTATCCCTCATCTGTGGATGCTAGTGCCAATTACCCAATTGTAAGTATTTCTTGTATAGGGCCCCCTGAGCTTTTGTCCAAAGCAGTTGGGCATAACGCATTTTGGAAACAACAACAATAACAGAAAAGACTGCATCAAAGAACTGACTGAAACAGTGAACTTCTGCTCAAAACAGTCAACTTCCCCATGGAAAATATTGAGAATGACTAAGAGATGGAAAGCATGTCTGGCAGAATGCATGAGCTCTGGCGGGGTGGGGGAATGAGTGGGAACACGGGTCTAGATTTGTTAAAAATAAATAAAGAAATAAATTTATGTGAAAAAAAAAAAGAGAGATTTGGAGAAGTTTATTTCTTCATCTTCTTTCTCAACCATCACAACAAAATAATGAAACATGGTCTTCAGAAGTGAGTTTTAAAAAATCTTATCCTAAACTGGGCATGATAACACTCACTTTTAATCCCAGCACTTGGGAGGCAGAGGCAGGCAGATCTCTGTGAGTTCAAGGTTAGCCTGGGCTACACAGCCAGTTCCAGGACAGCTGGGGCTACAGGAAGACCATGTCTCAAGACAAAAGAAAATAAAACTTATCCTAGATACAAGTGTTCAGAATTGAGAGTTAACCTCCCATTTCAATTACAATTACAATTAAATAATTTTAAAGTATTTATAATGAAAATTTATATTAATAGTTATTATAATTCATTTGCATTAAAGCCTTGTGATCAAGTTTCAAAGAGAGAATGGACACTAATAACATCCACAAAAGCTTAGAAATCCTTTTAATTGAAGAGAGCAAGATTTTTGTTTTTTGAAAAGACATCAGGGAAGCCATATGCAGGTGCAGGAAGCAGCTAAAGAGAAAGGATCGTGTTGAGGCTTGAAGGCACTTTCAAAGAAACACATATAATCCTAAGAAGAAATTAAGAAAAAGCAGGTCTAGAATAATTATATCTACTTATTACTAAATATAAAAGAGTCCAAAGAGGGACTTCTGCCTTTCCTGCTCTTAGATTTTTAAGTCCATCATAACCACAATGTACATGTCACCCTTAGCTATCTTCTGGAGCTAACTACAATCCCTGACCTACTTTAAGGGAGTAGGAAATGTGATCTGCCAGTTGAAGGTAGTTATATATGGGTGTGGCATCCACTTCAGTATATAAAGAATAGCATGATTAGGGGGAGAATAAAAGCCTCAACAGATGCCAGGAGCGTTCATAAACAGTGTTCATTCTCGCCCTGCTACGTGCTGATTATATGCTAAGTAGTGAACCAAATCACTTGCTCATAGTTCCCACAACTGCCAAAGTTGTACGGCAATTTTTAATTCTTTAAAATCTATAGCACTATCCAATGATTGGTTTTAAAGATGTTTTGCAAGGCATTAAGACATTTTCCCAAGGTCACACAGCCAGGAAGAGGTAAAGAGTCCAAGCTGACTGGGCGTTAACTTTGACAGCATCTGTTACAGTAAACCAGAGCATCAACAGCAAGTGCCAATAATCCTCAAAGGACACCTTTATTGATCGTATTTTTACAAACAGATCTGCATTCCCAAACCTTAAACTCCAGTGAGCCAACAACCATGCACAGGACCTAAAAATCGGTTTGTCATAAAGGTGAAAGAGATTGAAATTACATCCACAGTGTTTGTTTGACAAGAACAAAAACTACACACCTGAATGCGAACAAAACAAAGAACTCTAAAACACACACAAAAAGGATAGTTCCAAAATTCCGAAATGTTTTGGTATCTCAGTTACATATGCTTTGCAGGTAGAGTTCAATTCCCATCTCACCACTTTCCATGAGTTGTCATTAAATCTGGGAGTACGGGAGCCCTGGAGGGCACTGGACCACAGAGCGAACAGGTGATGAGGGTAGCAGAGCCTTCCTGCATCTGGGCGGAGCGTGCACAGGCCTAGGAGGCCAGAGCATCCCACGCGCCTAGTAGACCGAACTGCAGAGCCCGAGGAGCAGAGGTGCTGTGCCTGCGCCCTGCAGGGGCGGGGGAGAAGGGAGTCCTTTCTAGGGATGCACCCCGGATGATGCCTGCGGGCTCGTGCCTCCTTTCCCAGAAGAAACTCACTGTTCCAGGGCGCTGCGCAGAGTGCGCCAGGCACCCCAAGTCGCCCCAGCGGTCCCGGAGAAAAGAAATCCACCCCTGCAAACCCCGCCAGTCCAGGGTCCTAAGCCCCCAACCCGGAAGACAGAAGCAGGAAGTACCCCCAACACCATCCCAGGCGGGCTTTGCAGAAACCTCTCTAGGAAACAGGGATGGGCAAGTCTCGTTCTCCTTAACCCTTAGGATCACGGAGAATTCCCATGGGGCTAAGATACACTGAGCTCTTCATTCTCGCTTAGATGCCTCAGGATAGGGCCTGGCTGGAGGTGGTACTTCACTTTCCATCTGAGCATTGCCAGATTTATCATCACAATCACCATCAGATTTATCATGACAATTATCACCATCCTCAACGGAGTCAATGTCAGATATTTAAGTTCTCATTTCTGTTCCCATTACTGTGAGCATAGGCATGTGTTTTTCTACCTAAAACAGCTTAAGCATCAGCTGCTTAATAATAGTAGTTGCTATAATCAAGGCAGCCTTATTATTAACACTTGGAGGCGCTAATAACACTAGAGAGGGTGTTTTCATTTTTCATTTTCCTTTCTCTCCTCACACAGAGAAAGGAAAATGAAGGCTAACTCCTTCACCTCGCCAGCTCCAAGCACACAGATCTCAATCGGCCCCGTCATTCTGCCCTCTTGCTACAACAGACTGACTTCTTCACACTTAAAACTAGCCCTCCACTTCTACACGTTCTTCCTTCTTGGAAATTTCACACTATCAACTAAGCTCTTGGGTTCCACACCACATCCCACAGTTCTTCTGTCTTTCCTCCATTCCCTCACTTCTTCACTTACCCTGACTTTTCTTCTTCACAGACAAGAGGTCCCTGGCACCACCAATGACCGCCTTCCTGGTCGTTAGTGCAGTTGGTATTTTCAGTTCTATTACTTTCCCGGACTCTTTTCTTCTAGAAACGCTTCTGCAGTAATGCTGTATTTTCCTCCAACATCTCAAGTCAGTCTGTTCCTCTCTGGAAGCTCGGTCTTCACCACACCACGAGGTTCTTTGAGGTCAAGCTGTCATCTCCATCTATCACTGAAGTTTTCTATCTAAGGAATCTTAACTACTCGAACATTTTCTTTTATTATTTTTATTTTATGTGCGTGAGTGTATTGCTTGCATGTGTGTAAGTGTTCCCATGTTGTCCAATGCCAGCAGAGGTCAGAAGAGGGTGTCAGATCCCCTAGACAGATGGTTGTTAGCCACCATGTGAGTGCTAGGAATTGAATCTGGGTCTTCTGCAAGAGCAGCCAGTGCTCTTAACCTCTGAACCATCTCTCCAGCCCCAGACTCCCATATTTTCAAATACCACTCACACAGACAATGGATATCTCCAGTTAGGCTGCAGCTTGCCCTCTTCACTCTTCCAGCCAGTGATCTACTTTGCTTCTCATATTGGAGGGCTAAATGCCACCCTGAAGCTAATATTGAGGCAAGAGAGACAGGGAAATTATGGGGACATGAGAAGAGAGAGGAAGTTATCCTAGAGTATGATTAAACAAAATCTTCAATTATGCTTCATAAACTTTTTTTGGTTTTTTTTTTTTTTTTTTTTTTTTTT